>JASANG010002859.1:0-497685 GCA_030248215.1 Enoplolaimus lenunculus | reverse complement strand
ACAAATCACGATACTAGGATCGAGACTGAGACGGCTGGACTTCGCATGCCACGGAAACGACATAGCTAGGAGCTCAAGGGACGCCGAGGGTGGGCACCAGTGTGGCACAGAGTGCACACTGGGGCCCCACCCGACACTGCATATGTAGTGGCTTCGTATGCAGCAGCAGTAAAAACATGGAAGAACCAAGATACACGTGTATTATGTTGACGTTCTTATAAGACATAAAAACAGAATAACTCATCAGTTGATTATGAGGCGGCGTGGCTTAGTGGATAGCGCGCTGGAGTGATAATCTATCCACCGAGTTCGAAACCTTTTCAGCTGCTAAATCAGAACTAAAACCGTCGTAACCTAGCCTTCCCAACTTATCACACAGCCTAGTACGTATATAGTAAAGCGAACCGAAACTCCGAGCGAAGCTCGGAGTTTCGCGAAGCGTTTTATGTTTTGTACTTGTGGGGTTGAAAGGTGGATGTCCGTCTATCCGTCCGAAAAGAATTTCAGGAACGGCTGAACCGATTTTCATAAACTTTTTTGTTTGAAAGCCAGTTATCCTAGGGTATTAACTTCGCATTGGGGTTTTAAAATTTTAAGCCGTTTATTAACTACAGGCTAATTTGCATATATAATTAATTAAGCCTAAATTAGGATTTTCCACAATATTTCACTAATTATTACAGTTAGAAGCAATCTAATTTTTGTATTAAAGGGTTTTTGGGTGCGAGGAATCTCCGTAGACTGTTTACAAACGTCTAAAACCGATAATTGAGTAGTTAGCTAATAAGTAATTTGCATATAAGTAGAATTGATAAGCCTAAATTAGGCGTTTTTACGGTGTTTCACTAATTATTAGAGTTACAAGCAATCTAATTTCAGGAATAATGGGTTTTCACGAGGAATCTGAATAAATTGTCTACAGACCTTTAAAAGCAATTGTCGAATACTTAGCTAATACATAATTTGCATATTTGCTAAATTGACGAGACAAAATTAGGACTTTTTAAATTATTCCAATAATTATTAGGGTGGCTGAAGGGTTTATAGGTGCGAGGAATCTGAGGAAATTGCTTACAAACCTCCAAAACCGATAAATGAATAGTTAGCTAATAACTAATTTGCATATTACCTTAATTGCTTACGTTTGTTCGAGCTTCGCTCAATAAATGTAGTCCCACTACGACTGGTTTCTAAAATCGTTGGTATTGGGATTGGCGGGTGAAGTCTTAGTTCGCTTATTATTGCTGATGCGGGGATAGGAAGTAAAAATATTAAATTACGACGTCCATTCTATACGAGCGATTCCCATTTTGTTAAGCTTTTAAGAGAAAAATTTTACCGGAACAGGAGCAGTAACAAGAATTGAATTTGTTTGCAGGAACCGGAACAAGAGCAGGAGCCGGAATTTGAACTAATTTTCATCACCGAATTACTGTTGGACTTGCCAAAAATGGCTTAAGCAAATTTTCAGGTATTTCATCATCAAGTTTTGGAAAGCACATAAGAAACAATTTATTAACAAAATTGAACTAATCCGTAAAAGTTGCTTTTCCTACGTTTTTGAATGTGGGAACAGGAAAAAGAATGAACTATTGCAGGAATTCCAGTTGAACCCCAATATAAATCAGGGTTCTATCGGAATTCCTGTTCGTTCCGGTCAGGATTCTTGCAAGAAATATCTTCCGGTTCCGGCATTGCAGAACGCAGAAACCGGGCTTTTTACGCTGTTTGCCAAATCCTTTAGGCATTAAAGGATTTTGTAGGTACGAAATTATTAGTCAAAACTTGATGTGTTTCATCTCGATCAGTTTGGTTAGTAAGTGGTTGAATTGAATTATTTGAATATTTTTAGAATCCCCTAGTTATGCTGAGTAAGAATATGCTAAAATATACGCTAAAATCACGTTCCTTGAGTTTTTAGAAAACTGACGCAGGAACGCCAAGTTTTCATAATCACACTTTGGTATGCATATACAAGTATTTTCAAATTTGCAAATGCGATGCCCAATTTTAAAAGTATATATGTGTGTGCTTATAAAACTTCCCAATACATAGCTACCGACCGACCGAACCGATTCATTATAGTGTAAGTATATGTATAACTATGCTCTAATTTGCATTTTATAATGCTTAATAAATCAATATTCTTTACCTGCGGCAGTAAATGTCGCAGACTTGCAAGTATGAGCACATTCAAGCAATGTACAAGTCGCGAAGAACTATTGAAACTTTACACAGCGGAATATGAAGTTTTCAAAACAGTTGGTGAGTGAGTACACAGCTACCTTAACGGTTTAGTGATGGTTTCAGTTCCGTGTTCATTTGAGTTAGTTTTTGCAAACAGTTCAAACTGTTATTTATATACTGTAATGGACTAAGCTAAAAATATTATTTTGCATATTTTTATTTTATTCTATTTTCGTTCCAGAAATGTTTTTACTTTGAATAGTTAGCGTTGACTCTACTAAATACGGTTACTGTGTTCACTGACTGCCGAAACGAATTTGTTCGTTTGCAGCACCAAAATCTGTTTAATCCTATTTGCCAGTAAGAGTATAAATGTAAAAACTTTCGTGACAGCAAACAAGCTACGTGTAATGCATTTAATTAATTTATGTACAGAGTTGAAATTGTATAATTATACAGACATAGATGCGTAATCGCGTTTATGCATTTAGACAGTGGTATGCCCAAAACGCTTTCTGACAAACAATTAAACATTTTGCTCAATATTGATAACCGATCGAAAAGAATCAAGTATCTGAGGTTTCTTGGCGACCGTGAAAAGCGGAATTTGAAACTGTTAGCAGAAAAAGAATCTCGTCGTCGGCTTCGGGCTGATAAATGTAAGTCTGTCACAAGGATGTAGTCCGAAAGGTTTAAGGTGTCACTCCCTTTGTCATTTTTGTACTGGATTTTTAGACACGGTTCAATTTGCAGTACAATAAACATTCCCCGCGAAATTATTTTAGAACGTAAACGTAACCCCCTTCCGATATCCGGGCTACGCCAATAATGTCATGGTGCCATATGAATTCCGGCTGCGATATAAAAATCCGGAATCCTTCGCGATTCTGTTGCGCTATAAAATCTATCGTTTTAATGGGTTCACTGATATCTTATTGTTCTCACTCAAAATTTTTGTCCTAAAAAGAATTCTTTGTTTGATGGATTTTTATATACTATCCAGATGCTCCTAAGTATTAAGCTTTTTTAGTGTTTTTAACTTTTCAGATTTTAAAATACTGTCTTCTCAATGCGTGCAATTTAACCTGGCTTCTCCACAGCGGGGGGGGGGGCAGCACTTTTCGAAATTTTCATTTCCCCCCGACTAAAATTTGCCGCCCCCCGGAAAGGCCCCCGGCGAATTTTCGGCCGCCCCCCACCAAATTTTTTTGCTGGGGCCCCCACGACTTTTCCAGGCCAAAAATTTTCAATGTTAAAACGTAAAGACCTGGACTTCTTTTGAGGCGAACATTCGGCAAAATATGATTTTATATTACGTTGAGCACTCATAATTTTTAATAGCGTGACAAATACCCTTTGTAACTAATACAATTCAATAATGAACTGAAAAAAGCACAATTATATAAAGACCGTTTCAGGGCATACAGCATTCGAAAGTAACTTGCAGCAGCAAGTTCAACCCGCCTGAGCCTTATGATAAACTGAAGCTGTGACTAATATATAAAATATATGTTAATCACAGTTTCAATTATAGATTATCTATGTTTTATATAATTGTGCTTCTTTCAACTTCTGGTTAAGTTGTGAGTAATATTAGTTAAAATTATTGTTATTAGCGTTTGCGAGAAATTTTTGTCATGTTAAGCGATGAGTAATCTTCAGTTGAGTTGGAAACACGGTCTGGAATGAAAAAATGGTCCAAAAGTCGGTTTGTAAAATTTTAAGCCTGCCCCAATGACCCCCCAGATCATCTGGGGCCCCCAGGAAACGCCCCGGAGAAGCCAGTTAACCATAGCATTTTATCAATTTTAGTCAATTTTGTTCCTGGTGGTTCAACAGTAGAAACTGCGAATTTTTCTGATCACGGTTTATGGCAAAACAACATTTTTCTGCGTATTCCTCGACAACGTATGCAACGGGTTCGAACGTTCAAACTTGCCAGCGCGATTTTGACACCTTTCGACACCCCAAATGTGGTATATGATTTTGATTTATATTTCAACGAACTCAATTACATTGAACGAAATAGAACAATGAAAGCTGTTCATTCGTAAGTGCATGCATATATATACAGCTATTTTTGTTATCGTTGTTGTTGTTGTTGTTGTTTTTGTTGCTGTTGATTGCGGACCCGTCGCACTCGGGTGTTCCCGCACTTCAAATGTCGTAGAAGCCCACCACCAATAATAAGTCCCCCGCGTTCGTGTTGTAGGACCGGGCGATTCTTCTTTGCGTATTGGGCAAACCGGATATATAATGCCCCCGGTGATATCACTAATCTATACGGCGCCAAAAGTCGACAATGTCCTGTACGCAGTTGTGCCATCAAGACGTATATAATCTTTCCTGTTCAATGGCTGCATTAATGTCAAAATTGCTTGTAGTTGTTGTTGTTGTTAATATTGGTGTTCAGAATTTTGAATTTGCTTCGTAGCGTTGCGAGATAAGACTAATGGTACGCCAAGAGCTTGTGCGTAAAAATGACGCACAAGTACTTTTGGTGTGTTAGCATGAAAGGAATGAATAGAAGTACAAAATGTACAAGTTACAGTACTCGCACACTAGGTTATGGCGCTGACACTACTTCGGTATTTTATGAGATATACAAAACTAGATACGGCCTGTTAGAAAACGAAATTTTTATCGCTGAATAGAAATATCGTTCTGTAAGCCACAATTGTTTAGGGCATTGTTTAACTACCCATCTGTTTTTAATATCTTATGTTTTTCAGAGCAGTTTCCTTTGTCAATAGGTCCCATATTAATCCGTTTTATGTACATTTCGCCAATTGCGACATAACGTCTTCAAAATGGACCGAACAAAAGTTTTTTATCGACGGAGAAGATTTAAACGGCTTGTTAGTGAACGTTTCAACGAAAGATATTGATGAAATGTTTCCAATTGATCGTCTGATTTATCTCTGTCCGGAAGCCAAAAAGCCTCTTGAATCCGTTGACCCTGATTTTGTAAGTCTGTGATCGGTAATTGGTATTTCAGAATTTTCTATACTTGAGACTAGAGATTGGGGTGATTTGTCGCTGGTCGTTCTCCTGAAGCCAAAGCTTTCTTAACTTCGTTAAGCATGATTTCGTATGTCTATGCTTTAGCACCAGTATTTAGATATGGGAGTCTTAGTTTCAGAATGTGGATCTTACCTAGAATTGATAACAGTTATCGTTCTGTAGCTTTTCCAGTGTATATTTAATGAATCAAAGTCTAAGCGCTATGCTTTTTAAAAGGTTTGATGTCATCCGGCGCCGTACATCGTAATACAAAGGCGTCATCATCTGCCACCGTGCGGTGTCGTCCGCTCGCGAGAAATTATTCATGTGCAATGCAGTACGGTAACGGACGGCGTTGCACAGGACAAATAGAGCGGCACCGTTACCAATCTTGGCGTGATTTTATGCATGACATATTATTTTCAGACTTATGTAATCGGTGCATCCGTAGATACAAGGTTACCAAAGTCCGGTTTGGGAAAAGCGAAACGTTTGGGAATACCAACGCGAAAATTTCCTTTTGATCATTTTGTAAAGTGAGTTTGCAGAATACGTAGCATGAAATGTATTAAGTGTAAACGCACGTTTTATAGCTGGTGTATCACATTGTCGCATGGTGCCGATAGACCCACATGTCAAAAGTTTTTGCTTACAAATTGATGTGCGTTGCTGTTGAGCGCCAAAAGGCAGATCAAAGACGTTGTCAACGAGTATAGCGGTATCTGTTGTATCTGTAAACCCAGTAAAAAGCTAACTATTTGTGAGGGATTTGTCTGGTAAATGTATGCAACTGATCATCTAAATTATAATCGGAATAATGCGACTGAATAGATAGAAATACATATTTCAAAAACTCCGATTTAGGTTAAACTGGCGGCATTTTGTTACTGACCTGCCGTGTAGAAAAACTATAACTGAATTTTAAAATAAAAGTTTAAGCATGGTTGCATAGTGCTTGGAAATTTTTACGTTCCCTTGTGCTGATATTTCTGAAGTACTTAACATTTCATTTGTAATTGTAATTTTTGAAATTTTTAAATACATGTCATATTTTTCAAAGAATATTTGGTTGCTATGGAATTATGTATCACCATTTCGGTTATGCTTCTGTCAGACAAATTGAAGTACTAGAGTTGGAACTCTAGCGTTTTGATTACTTGAACGCAGTTCATAGCAAACGAAAGTTGAACGACTTGCGAATGCATCGTAAAATTTTTGTTGGTGTTTGGTACAACCAAGAGTGGATGATCACTCTTGATAACAAGAGTGTGCAACTACCAGCACGCGTTGCATTTTTGTTCGACCCCCCTCAATCAGGGGTGGTTAAGCAAGAGATTAACAATAAAGTATGCTTCAGTACACCTACCCCCCTCATTTAAGGGGGGTCAACTATGTGGTTTACGATATAAAACTGCATACAGACCCTTCCTAAAGAAGGGGGGTAGGCCAAAAACGCAACGCGTGCCGGGTACATTGTTTAATACACAGAATGTACCCAGTTGCACACTCTTGTTATAAAGAGTGATCATCCACTCTTGGTACAACGTATATATGGTTTAGTGAATTGCCACTGAGGGAATGCGACTGCACTGATTATTAATAGTTGTAGATGGCAGCGTGGTTCAAAAGTAATGCCGCTCAATATTTGCCTTGGATTACTGTTAGATGCACATGCGTTTGACTGGAAGACTGCGATTGATAATTTTGTTCCACGACGTTATATTGAAGTCCGCTCAGAAGAAACTGCCATGCATATTGCACGTAACCGTCAACGGTACCACACGAAACTTCAAACTTTGGAGGCTATGTTTGGAAGCTAGCTAGTATCTTGTTGGATTTTAGCAAGGTGTGAGCGCCAGTTTGACCGGATATCTGTTTGTGATAAAAATGAATTTGCCCCACAAGTGATTTATCTTGAAAATTATTTTCATATTCTGTTTCTCGTCAGCAAATCCCGTAGTTCTCGCTTTCCGGTTCCGAAAATTTGCAATTCCTGTTGCTTCCCGGTAATTACCTATTTGATTAAGCATACAAAAGCCTCAACAACCTTTTAAATATTTACTAGTAATATCGATTTTCTATATCCCGAATTTTTATGACTATTTGTTTCCGATATGTTTGCGAACTGTTTACCAGCTCAGTGTTTACTCGGGTAGCTAACTTTGTTTAATTGCATATTGTTGTGTGAACCATGCGCATGCCGCAAGAAACTCCGCGATCCGCACAGAAAACGTCCGCGATCCGAGTTTGGACCGGACCGTATGCAGTCTACAGCGCACCAGTCCTATCAGCGATTCTCTGACGCTGCGTGTCGGACCGTTCCGACACTGGATCGAACTGGTCCGCGCCATTCCGTAGACCAGGGGTTGGAAGAATTCTGGTATGGTTTATATCACTATTACATACTACATGTTAAAATTATTCGAAGTATATTGGCGTCGACTTCAATTTAGGTTCGAGATCAAATTAATCATAGGATTATATTTAAATTTAGCACCAAGCATCGTGGCACATACCCATAAGCTTGAATTTAGTTTCAGCCTTTTGGTGCTTACCTCATTCATGATCTTTCGTGTTATTTTTGTATGTTATTGCGGGTTATGCTGCATAGTGGGATATGCCATGAAAATTTTCCCACAGTGTGATTATTATTTAAATAAAACGCGTTTCGTTTTTTGTTATCGATCGTTTTTATGTCCTGACGCGATGGCGTGTGTTTATGGCTAAATCTGACCACTAATTTGCATGGGCGTCGGTAGATTCGGTGTATGTTGGTACAGTTATACGTAAGCTGGAAACTAGTGATGACATTAGATTTTCTTAGCCCGGACGGTTGGTTTCATGCACACGTTGGTTTCATCGGAACTGTTGGTTTCACCCCAACGGACTATGTCACCCCATAGTACGCACCCATCGCTTTGTTTCATACAAATACTTTGGTTAGGCAATTGTCGAAACAATAGTTTCTTTCTACCGAACGATTTGTTGTAAACATAGCATTTAAACTAATCAGTCTTCTTATTTTTCATTTTTTAGATAGATGGAATAAGCAACTTGGTAAAACGGTTGAAACCCGGAAAAAATTAAATTATTCAGCACTTGAGCAACATGGGATGTTTCATTTTCCAATTAAAATGGTAGCAACTAGAGCAGAACATTCGGTTGATGTAACCTGGAAGAATATTAAAACACAATGGCGTCCAAAATCATATTAACTCTTGATTCTGAAACATATTGCAGACAGCAAAATTTCTGTAATTTTGTTTTTGTAGAAAGATGTTTTGCTTGAATGCAAAGCAAAATAATATGAGCAATGTAGAAAAATTTAGCTTGGAATACATGGATGTATATTGAAGTTATCTACAAGAGCGTACTAAATTTTTACCTTTGGCTGCATTTTATTAAAGGATTGCATCGATACATAATTGCTACCTAGGTTCTGACGACTAATTTTGTTAGATAATTTCTTAAGCAGACGTCACAAAACGAATCGCAATTGATGCTTTGAAAACGGCTCAACTCAAATAACCTTTGACTTTACTCGATTCTTGACATAAATCACAAAAACAAGTTTACAGGTAGAAAAATAGTATAAAAATGCCATTTCCCACCAGAGTTATTTGTTTGCGGTATAGTCACGATTTTAGAAGCTCAAAAATCACACCGTATTCTTGCAACATCGATTAATCAGGCAAAGCCAAAAATCACTATCATTCAGCCATGTCTCTGCAACCCTGCCATTATCTAAGAACTTTCCGAAAATTCCTAACAAAACCTGCGAAAACTTTCATCTTAGAAATAGATTTCCTGTCCGCAATATGTTGCAGAAGAATTAATAGTCAGCATAAGTTTGGTTAGAAAAAATTTGGTTTCGCGCGTAAATGCGGCGAAAAGAAGCCGCACGCATTCTAAAACTTAAGCGGTTTTCGTTTCAACCGGTTAGGGTGGTCGCCTTCAGGGGTGGGGCCCTTCAATAGAGTTATGGGGGCGGCTGCTCCGGCCTTGTGGCCATCCATAACATGTTGGACCAACTACTGTAGTGACCCGAATAAGAGGGGGACTGTTATTTATTTGGCCTCTTTAGAGGGTACCCCCCTTGTTATTCAGGTACGGACTGTTATTTATTTTTACCCCACGGTACGCCGCCCTTCGTTTACTGATATATTATATCCGGTACTGCACATATCCGTTGAATTAAACATTTATTTGTGTTGTGTCAATAGCTTGAGCGATAATGCAATGTTATACTTATTAATGTACTTTAAAAATTTACCCCTTCTCACATAATTAGGATTTAGCGGCTCTATCCGCTTTCGGACTCTTATTAGGGATACAGACTCCTATTGATTTCGACTGAAAATGGGGTACCCCCTGTTATTACCCCACACCCTCTTATTCGGGTCAATACAGTACGGGGCAGCTTGCCGCTTTTTTAACCACGCACACACAAAAAACGTCATTCGTGCAAAACTACATATACACACATATATATAATACACGGTATTGTCGGCACGTTTTATGTTGACTGAGAACCTCGTTTATACACACAATAGAACGTGTATTCAAGGTGTTTTTCTATATTTTGTTCTCGAAATATGGTTTTATGTAGAGATCTGGGAATATATTTTTAGTTTAAGCTTTTTACCAATGGGCCTAGGGCGTAGCCAGGATTTTGGAAACGAAATGGGACAACTTTGCTCTGTAGCCTTTCACAGGGGGGCTGGAAATGTTTCAGGAGGAGCGTAGAAGGGTTTTCAAAGACGTACAAGTAGGCCCGTAGCCAGCTCACCTTGCTTGGGGGCTACAATGTTTCCAGGAGGAGCATACAAGGGTTTTCGTTGACTTCCGAGTAATGTTAAACATTTTCTAGGGAAGTCCAAAAGTTATCCACGGATGCTGCGCCATCCTGGTCCCCATTAGCTACGGAACTTAAATGGGAGTGGTTTCAAGTCCTAGAAAAATTTGTAAGGCGGGTTTTCTTGTGTTGTCAACGGAAAAAAGTGTCTAAAAATCCATGAACAAATATTGCGAAGGTTGGCGACTCATGAAACTTTCTCTGGCAACGCCGGGGGCTGAGCCCTCATGGCCCCCTTAGCTACGGGCCCAATGGATTGGAAGTTGTAACGCGAGCCTGAATACAAAAAGCAGGTGTTGTAAATATTGCAACCAGGTTGACTAGTAAATATTGTTTAGGTAACTTCCACTTTTAACACTAATGTGAAGGGCATAGTAAAACAAGTATCACGGATCGAGGATATCTCGGATTGAATATCCGATCCGGTGATCCATAATTATAACCAACGGGCTTTATCTGATTCATTATTCTTCCCTCTAGTGTGGATGGCTGCGCGGAACGTATGACTTAAATGCTTTCGCAAACGGATGCTCTCAAAGCTAAAATTCTACGTTTGAATTTGCACAAAAAAATGTGTCTGGCTTCACGTTCGCTACGCTGGCGTTGATATTTCAAACGGCGTTCATGTCGACAACGATTTAGTCCGACCCACATCACGTATGCATAACGTTCAACTTATTCCGGAGTCCGTGGGTCAGAATAAAAAGTTGCTTCCAATCTTAAACCCTCGAGGGATACACTTTGGGTCTGTGTATTTGCCACCCTCGTCAAAAATTTTTGGATTCGCTTCGGACACTGAACACAACATTTATTTATGTTCTATTGACCTAGTCGCCCCCTCATCCAGTTTTTCAACCGTGGCTACGTCCCTGCGTCGCTTTATAGATCCATCCTTGAGTCATCGACCTCAGCAAACCTTTCGCCATAAACAAAACAGTTTGAAGGATAGCGTACACTGCTTAAGCTTATTTTTGTGTAGTTTGTACAGATTCAAATAGTTTTTGACACTCAATTTTGTTAAATTGTGTTAGGAAATTCGTTCTGTACATTGAATTTAAATCAAACACAGCCTTTGTATTTCTCGAACAATTTAATACGCTATGTCACTCTGGTGGATCAGATAAATGGGGCTAATTAGAGGTAGAACTACGCCCCCACCCACCCCGTAATTGCCGGTGTCATGAAAAATTTTGCCCCCCCGCCGTTTATGAAAATATGTCCCCCGGGCAAATTTTTATATAGAATTTCGATGAAAAAGTGCTCCATTGTGAAAATTTGCCGCATCCCTCTGGCAATTTAAAGCTTTCCTGACATAAAGCTGCAGCAGAAAAAATTTTGCTGTCAAAATTGCCGGAATATCTGGCAAAAATTCCGGTGAAGCCGGAAACAGACTTCTGTTGTTGGCCTAATCTTGTACATCGGCTTAGAAATATGCTTATACTACTGTTACGCTTGTCAGAATAACAATGACACAAAATATTGTGGCATTGTGCACTGCGTAGACCCAATTCTGGCATTTTGCACTGCGTAGTGGGCTGATAGCATACGCATGGTACAAAATTGTCTTCGGTTCCGGTAAAATTACCACCTTCGGCTTCGGCACAATCTCTGCCGGAAGTTCGCAGTCGACTGTTTTGCGTTAATATCAATAGCCAGTTTTCTAAGTTTTACAAAGACGTGCGTCGAATACTTTAAAATATGCAGTGGTCTAAACGACTTTTACTGTCCGGCCGGCTGGCGGCAAACGGGACGTTTCATCGGCCGGCCAATCATTGGCCGGCGGCCGACCAGTCATTGGCTGGCGGCCGACCAGTCATTGGCCGGCGGCCGACCAGTCATTGGCCGGCGGCCGACCAGTCATTGGCCGGCGGCCGACCAGTCATTGGCCGGCGGCCGACCAGTCATTGGCCGGCGACCGACCAATATACGGGGGGGGGGGCAAAATATTTCGTGACACTGGAACATTGCGGTCGCGAATACTTTTGCATACACTGAGGTAAATCGAAATAAATTGTTAAATTTAGATTTTGGCATGGCTTAGGTCTATGATTTATGTTTCGTTATGTTTAGGCTTGGGCTCAGGCTTAGGATGACGGATGGCGCCGTACGGGTGATGGACGGTGCCGGACGTCAACAAAAGTATAGCGCAACCCTTAGGCTTATGTTTGAGGGGGGCACTGTACCAGTGCAGTGTTCCATATGCAACATAAGCGATATATATTCTAACTAACAATGAAGTACCCTGCAAAACGGATACATAATTGGTTGGGGGGGGGGGTTGAAATCTGTGCCCGTATTCTCAAACGTGTTTAGCATCTATCATTAGGTTGGTGATAGGTCTTGCAACGTTTTTGAGAGAAGTGGTGGTTCACCCACTTGCAATACGAATATAGCTGCTATATTACAAAAAGTCAGGATCATTTCAGCCCATATTTGCGTAAGTATGCAATAGAACAGGTGCTAGAAACGTGACGATAAAGACATATGTAGCTGTGAGGGCTGTCGTTCATTTTAAGGGCCTGCCAATTAAGCATAAGGCTAAACCAAGCCGAACAGTTAGCTTAAACATTAGCTTAAGCCTACGCCTAACCTTTTCCAGTCTCTAAGTCACATAAAATTCCGGTCTCCGAACGGGCTCTTATAGCTTAATATGGGCCGCTAGCTATGTATTTATAGACAGACAATTAGCTTAAACATTAGCTTAAGCCTACGCCTAACCTTTATAGTCTCTAAATCACATAACATTCCGGTCTCCAAACGGGCTCTTATAGCTTAATATGGGTCGCTAGCTATGTATTTATAGACAGGCAGTTAGCTTAAACATTAGCTTAAGCCTACGCCTAACCTTTCTAGTCTCTAAATCACATAACATTCCGGTCTCCAAACGGGCTCTTATAGCTTAATATGGGCCGCTAGCTATATATTTATAGACTGAAACCATGACATAATATTTACCGAGTACTATGAGCTTTAAATTTACGAAACCTCTGCTAGAAGCTTAATAATATTCTAACCGATTTGAATACAAGCATAATAATCGAGTCAATGAATGCAACTACGCAAGATCTGATTGAATGTGGATTTCGAAGACCAGAAAAAAGTAATATAATGTTATTGTTTTGCATCGAATTCGCTACTTCTAATTCATCTACAGTGTATACTTGACTTTGAAGACGTTTCCAAGATTTCAAACTTTCTACGTGAACCTTGAGAAAGGCAAGATTTTCGCCAAGAGAAAGCATTGTGGCTGGATGACCGTCCCGTCCCGCTGGAACCACTTTTATGGATCGTCGAACGGCGTGCCCCAAGAAGAATACGTCGTTTACCCCGCAAAAGACACATTCGCATAATGTTTGCCCAATTTGAAGCGTCCGTTCCCATGGATCATCAAAATCAACTCGATCATTATGCCACATGGGGGTTCACGCGTCACCACCGTTTCCTATCTTTGCTCAAGTATCCATAGAAATCCCTTTGTTTGTCACAACGAAGTTTTTTCAATAAGTTGAATTTTGAAACTTTCTAAAAATTCAATTCCCATTGGTTGATTCAGGATTGTGGCCCATGTTACTTTAAGGGGCGTCCAGTTGTCTGGTGGGTCTATAAAAGAGTAGGTTTAGATTCTAGATTACATTTTTTGCTTAGGCTTCGGCTTAGGCTTAGGCTTAGGAACACATTTTTGCAAAGCGTAGTCTTAGGCTTAGGCTTAGGCTTAGGCTTAGGACCACATTTCTGCAACGCTTAGGCTTTAGGCTTAGGAATATGCTTAATCTACTGTTACGTCCCTTAACGTAACAATGACCAGGATTTTGATAGAAGAAATGCTTCCAGCCAAAATAGACACGCTGGTTCATATAGAACTTTAACCTAACCATAAACGTTAGCATAACTTTCTTCTCAGACAGGGGTTGATTAGTCGTCATTGTGACCGCCGCTGTATCCACCTGTTTAACATTTAATACTTTATGGTTCATCTCGGCCCATTTAACAAGCGTCCACATTCTGCGCAATGGAACGGTAGTTTTGGCCTGGCTTAGCGACGCCTTTCGTTCGATTGGCCATTACAAGATTCATTGAAAAAAAACTGAAAAATGATTTTGTAAACGATTCCAAAATTTTATATATGTAATACTCTTTAGCGTTCATTTCGGTGCGACTACGAATCGGCTTCAGCCACGCATCGACCGGATATTAATTTAATTTTACCGGATATCGCAACCGGAGCCGGATACGTAGTGAATTTTGTACCGGAACCAAAGCCGGATGTTAACCGGATATGGGATCTAAATTTGTAGTAGACTGTTGGAAGTATTTGAGTCGTGCAAAAATGTGTATTTATGGGTTTAAGATTAATTTTTGGTTTGGATTTTTCAATCCATGTCAGCGTCCATTCATGAATTGCTCAGAATTGCAGTCGCTTCAATATATCTAGTATTTTGACGCGCAAAATACAGTTTTATATGATATTTGCAACCACAACCACAAATATCCGGTATCGGGCAGGTTTATACCGGATACCGGAACCGAATACGGGTGTTGGATTTTGCCGGATATTAAACCGGAACCGGATAACCGGTCGATGCCTGGCCTCAGCCTATGCGACACAGCAACGGCATTAAAAAATCTTAATGAGCACCCGTTGGATTTGTCAATTAAAGTTTCGAAAGTATGTTTTTAAATATTTGAAACATTTTCAAACTTTAAAATTTAAAATATTTTTTAGCGTTCATCTCAACGCGACTACGCGTTGGTCTCATTCTTTGCAATGGAACCGTAGTTTTGGCAATGTTTCGCGGTAACATCAGTATGGCAATCGTATGTATGGTGAATGGAACTGCGATAGCGGACAATTTAAACTTGAATTCTACTGCCGTTCAAAATCGAACCCAACTTAAATTTGGAACCGACGGAGAGTTTCGTGATATGACGGATTCTGTGGAGAAGTATTTGGACTCCGAGCGTGGCGTAGAATGTTCCCTGTCCAATGATGCAAAAGAACAGTATGAGGTCAGTGTTACGATCGAACTGTTTATAGCATCTAATTTGTCTTTGTAAATACCAGGGTTCCAAGCGGAACGTAATTTTGTCGAGATTGGAATCGGAACTGGAATCGGAATTTTAACATTTAAATGTGTTATGAGTTTAATTTTTAGTCGTAAAACTAAATAGGTTTTATTACACAGTTTACACGGCCCATGTCACTTTAAGGGGCGTCCAGGTTTCTTGTGGGACCATAAAAGAGTAGGTTTAGATTCTAGATTACATTTTTTGCTTAGGTTTAAGGCTTAGGCTTAGGAATACGCTTAATCTACTGTTACGCCCCTAAAAGTAACATTGGCTTAGGCGTAGGCTTAGGCTTAGGAATACGCTTAATCTACTGTTACGCCCCTAAAAGTAACATTGGCTTAGGCGTAGGCTTAGGCTTAGGAATACGCTTAATCTACTGTTACGCCCCTAAAAGTAACATTGGCTTAGGCTTAGGTTTAAGAATACGCTTAATCTACTTTTACGCTCCTAAAAGTAACATTGGCTTAGGCTTAGGCTTAGGCTTAGGCTTAGGAATACGCTTAATCTACTGTTACGCCCCTTGTAGTAACATTGGCCGTTTACACAGTATTTGCTCAGTGTAAGCTTTCAGTGACAAAGTATAATTCTTGAAATTAGGTGGTTTTTCAATTCGTTTTCTGTCGTTTTAATTGCCTTAAATCAAGGTGGAACATAAGTTTAAATATGAAATAATTTTGATGGAAACACACACGTCGCCGAAAATACCGGAATTCCGGCATCGCAACCACACTACGTCGGAATCGGAATCGGAATGCAAATTTGCCGGAATTTCAGCCGGAATCGGTATTCCGTTGGAACTCTGGTAAATATATACAGATAAATAGGTTTTAAAACGAATAACGTCTTTTAAATCTAGTCTCTGGTACCAGGGTTCAACCGGAATTCTTGTTCCGGCCGGAATTCGTGCAAAAATTGAATAAATAATTTTTAACCATTTAAATATAGGAAACTTTTTCTTAGAAAAATTGTTAATTCGACATGAGTGTTTTTGCAATTACTTCAATTTGTTAATAAACTGTTTCTGATGCGTTTTCGCAAAACGTGATGATGAAATAGCTGAAAATTCGCTTAAACCAATTTTTGGCAAGTTTTCTAAAAAGTCCAACAGTAATTCGGTGATGAAAACTGTTGCAAATTCCGGTTCCTGTTCGCGTTCTGGCAAAGTTTAGTTCCTGTTGTAACCCTGTCTGGTACACTTTCCCTCATACCATTTTAGGTTATTTAAGACTTACGCTTTCGCCTGGGCGTACGCTAAGGTTCGGGTAAAGGCTCAGGCTTGAGTGTTTTTCTAAACCCTAAGCAAAGTATTGTGGGAAAATGTACAAGAACCCAAATGTGAAATGAGCTTAAGTAAAATTGTTCTTAGATTATTATACTTCAAATTTCAACTGATGTAATGGCGTATATCAAATGTTCTTCCTTGTAGATCCGGTCGAGACAAGGGTTTAATCGAGGGGTTATAGGGCTCAAAACCCTGTTTAGAATTTTTGTAAAGGCGTTTTAGATACTGTTACAGTTTGCGCCTACGTAAAAATCAAGAGCGGAACGTTTTTCTGTGGGACTACAACAGAGCACACTTTAAAAGATATAGACTGTTTTTTGTTTAGCCTTCGGTTTGGGCGTAGGCTTTCGAATATGCTTGTGTTGTTGTTACGGCCGTGTTCTATACATTGGCCAAGGTTTGTACCGCACAAGAAACCGTTTTTTGCAAATTTTCAAAGAACGGAACCGTCCGGTGTCAAAAGTCTGGCTCCGACCGTAAATTCGATACAGCCGTATTATATATATTTTCATGGTTCAGGGTGAACTCGTATGGTTTCCAAAACAACAAAGCGTTATACTTTCGTCGCTTTGGTTCGGTTGCTTTTTGGCAACGATGCCAGCGGGTATATTAGCCGATAAACACAGTCCAAAGCTTATTATTACCGTTGTCATGAGCGTTGCTGCTGTAGTCAATTTGTTAACGCAACCGGCTGCTTATTTCGGTTACATGGCTATTTCGGTTGTGCGATTTTTGATTGGTGTTGCAACGGTAACTTCGATTCCAATGGTTGATTTAGTGGGTTCCGAGGTCAAATCAATCAGCGTGGGATTTTTTTAGTCGAGGGGGTTTAGTATCGTTTTAAGAGTTGATAACACGTTAGGGAAAAATCAAGAATAGTGGTGCCGGTTGGGACGTTTAGGAGTGAGTACCTTGGCGTCGCGTTGTAGGTTTTGTCCAGGGGTGCTTTGACAAGTTTTTCAGTTGGTGACATAATGACGCCCGTTTCGGACTATTTATAGATCGTTAGTCGACATGGAACAAATGTTTTTGCTGGAATCGGGGTGGCAGCGAATCTACGATTTGACCGAACCTGAATCCGAATCCATTGTTAATTTGCCAAATCCGAATCTATCCGAATCTTGCCTGTTGCAAATTTCAGTTATATCTATAATTTGTTTGAGAATATCAACGCAATGCCAACTGCATAACTTGTAAACGTTAATATATTTCGTGCCCGACTTGAGTTTTTGTGATTTGTGACCTGAAACAAAAATTTTGTATTAATATAACAAGATATTTACCAGTCGTAGTGGGACTACATTTATTGAGCGAAGCTCGAACACACGTAAGCAATTAAGGTAATACGTATGCAAATTATTTATTAGCTAAGTATTCATTTATCGGTTTTGGAGGTTTGTAAGCAATTTCCTCAGATTCCTCGCACCCAAAAACCCTTCAGCCACCCTATAATTTTTGGAATAATTTAAAAAGTCCTAATTTTGTCTTGTCAATTAAGCTAATATGCAAATTAACTATTAGCTAACTATTCAATAATCGGTGTTGGAGGTTTGTAAACAATTTATTCAGATTCCTCGCACCCAGAAACCTCCAGTGAACCCTAAAAATTATTGAAATAATTTAAAAAATCATAGTTTTGCCTTGTTAATTAAGCTAATATTCAAATTAGGTATTAGCTAACTATTCAATTATCGGTTTTGGATGTTTGTAAACTATTTATTCAAATTCCATACACCTAAAAACCTTTTAGTGCTGAAAATATATTGCTTTTAACCTTAATAATTAGTGAAATATTGTAAAAAGTCCTAATTTAGGCTTATAACCTATACTAATATGCAAATTATCTATTAGCTTACTGCTCAATCATCGGTTTTGGAGGTTTGTAAACAGTGTACGCAGATTCCTCGCACCCAAAAACCCTTTAATGCTAAAATTAGATTGCTTCTAACTGTAATAATTAGTGAAATTTTATGGAAAGTCCTAATTTAGGCTTAATTAATTATGCAAATTAGCCTGTAGCTACTAAACGGCTTGCAATTTTAAAACCCCAATGCGAGGTTAACACCCCATTATAATTGGCTTTCAAACAAAAAAAGTTTATCAAAATCTGTTCAGCCGTTCCTGAGATTCTTTTCGGACGGACAGACGGACAGACGGACAGACGGACAGACGGACAGACGGACGGACGGACATCCACCTTTCGACCCCCAAGTACAAAACATAAAACGCTTCGCGAAACTCGCTCAAAAATTTTTATTGTTTAAAACTGAAAAACATATTACCGAACACTGTTGGATTCGGTTGCTATATATTCGGCTTTTTCACAACCGAATTCGAATCCCAACCACAAGTTTTTGCCGAATACGAATCCGAACCTTTGTTGTCACCCTGGCTGGAATGTTAAAATTGAATGTGTTACGTTAATTGCCTTGCGTTAGAAATAAATGTGGATGAAAGTGTCGGCAATAAGGTTATGCAATGAGATTAAGTGCAGATAGTCGAATAATCACGCAAGTTTACTAGGATTCTAATATTGTATAACATACTAAACATACTATGGAGTAGCAGCTTCAAATATATACGCAAACAAAAGTGGGGCCTTTTTTCGTTAGCCCCGCTCCAGCCCGCATTTGCCCAAAAATGGTTGGATTTTAAACAATTTTTGCATATTTGAGCTTCTCATGACTTTCTTTGATCATTGCAGGCCCAAATTTGATTTTTTTAAAAAAATTCGATTTTTAAAGTCCCAAATCCGCTTGGGTGGGGCCCAAAAAAATTTTTTTGTCAAATTTAAACAAATTATATACCAATTGGCGCAGCTTGTTAAGCTGAGTGTTCAGCCCTATTCACACGTGCAAGTTTTTGCTGCGAGAACTTGGAGCTGCAAACTGCACTTGCAAGTTCTGTCCAAAATCCTGTTCGAAAAACTTGCAGCTGCAAATAATTCATTAAAAATCATAGCTAGGAATTCAGTTCATATGTGTGAATTACCATGCAAGTTCATTGAATTTATTGCAGCCGATTTTTCATTGGCTGATGAAAAAATGCAAGTTCTGTGTGCAATTTGCAGCAGCAAGTTCTCTCAGCAAAAATTTGCCCGTGTGAATAGGGCTTAACTGTGTTAATTTTTTTTGTAATCAAACGTCCAGTTAACCAGTTGTGGTCCAACACCATTTGACTCGACGCTGCAAGCTGCGTCGGGTGTTGTCGGGCTCGGGGGAATAGTGGAAAACACCAAAAATTGCGTACAACAGAATAAAATACTAAAAAGACAAGATATCTGTGGAAATTAAACAAAAACGGCTTGAAAATTTACTGCAATTCACATGCTTATATGACTTGGAAATTTTGACGGACACTTAAATATGCCTAGCGAAAAAAACAGCAATTATAATGTTTGTAATGCCGTTAGTGAAACAGCATAACGTTTACTTTTGGAATATGTAGAGTTAAGAAACTTGCCTAAGAAGTATTTAGTATAAAACCTATTGCATTAAGCTAAAATTAAAAATTGCACAATTATTGCCTTATTCGAACTTTTCAAAATTAGAATGTGATTTAAGGTTTGGGGTGCTACAATGTAATCATTTGTGGATGCTATCTAGAGTTTTTATATGTCGTGGCCTAAGTCGTAATTCAGCCCAATTACGCATTGGTTTAGTCCAAAGCGGAATGGCGGCTTGGGCTAGCCCAAGGTTGATTCATATCAGATAAATTTGTATGTTTTCTAATAAGTTACTTGATAGCCGTAATCCTTCTTGATTAGTAAAACAAACTGTTAGGAACGTAGCCAATATGTGGCGATTATTTTTCCAATCAGAAAAAAAGTATTCGCATCAACCAATCGTGTTTGAGTATGGCATTTAACCAATTACAAGGCGTACACTTGTCGCATATAAAGAATTACGCCGTAGGCTAGCACAAGTCATAATTACGCTCTGAACTAGCCCAATTAGAAATTGGGCTCAATTACGATTTGGGCTACGACATATATACCTTTTCTTTAATATTTTTCTGTCTCAATGAGTTAGAGTTCTCAAATGGGTACTTGTTTAAACCGAAGGATGGCGCTATACTTGTTGTGCGGCGACGTCTGGCGCCATGGCGTTCATAATTCTCGCACGTACAGCACGATGACACACGGCGCCGGACGACGGCGGTTGGCACCGGACGTCATCAGAAGTATAGCGTCATGCGTAGGCTCACCCTTAACCTAAGTTTAGGCTTATCCAAATAATAATCAGTAATGTAAAGGGGGTAACTCTTGGCTTGTGCTATATTAACGCTAGTGTGGGTGGGGGCAGGCAAACTAAACAAGTGCCCTCCAATTGCAAAGTGGCATTTTGGCACGATCGGTCTCTGTATATTTCAGGGTTTCATTCTGCCGTGTTTTACGACAATTGTTGCAAATTGGGTGCCACCTAATGAGCGTAGTACTTTTATTGCATTGATGACGTCAGGTATTATCCAACGGCGGCGTATAAAGGAGAAATAGGTGGTCCTTTTCCAAAATTCCCACAGAGATTAAAAAAACAGACGCATTTACAGTGTGATGAACTAGAATACCTGAAGCGGAACATCTCGTTTTTCGTTGTACAATTGCCAATGTTTATTATCAGTTTCCGGATCCATAATTTTTTCGGTACGGGACGTTCTTCATTGTACAATTGCCAATGTTAATTATCACTTTCCGGATCCATAATTTTTCCGGTACGGGACGTTCTTCATTGTACAATTTCCAATGTTTCTTATCAGTTTCCGGATCCATGATTTTTCCGGTACGGGACGTTCTTCATTGTACATTGCCAATGTTTATTATCAGTTTCCGGATCCATGATCCGGATCCATGATTTTTCCGGTACGGGTCGTTCTTCATTGTACATTGCCAATGTTTATTATCAGTTTCCGGATCCAGGATCGGTATGATTTTTCCGGATTTATTTGTTTTATGAGTTATATTATTATACAATTCCAATGTTTATTACATTTATCCATAATTTTTCCGGTACGGGACGTTCTTCATTGTACAATTTCCAATGTTTATTATCAGTTTCCGGATCCATAATTTTTTCGGTACGGGACGTTCTTCATTGTACAATTGCCAATGTTAATTATCACTTTCCGGATCCATAATTTTTCCGGTACGGGTCGTTCTTCATTGTACAATTGCCCAATGTTTATTATCAGTTTCCGGATCAATAATTTTTCCGGTATTGGACGATACTGTTTGTGTCTCATAATTTTACAGTTTGAAACTGTGTTACTATCAAATATTTTGATATTTTAAAATTGAGAAATACAATTGTGATGAACGCGTAAAATTTTTAAATTCGTGTCTGAATTTAGTCATATTTTTCACCAATTTGGCTAAAAAACACATTGTGAGCTTCAGACAAACTGTTTGCAATTGTAAATTGTCAGCACGGCAGGGCCTGGCAGAAGCAGACACCAGTATATCACCCATAGGTTCACCACTGTTTCGTGTATAAGAGTTTGATATGGCTCAATTATTGTTAATTTAAGGTAACCAGTTGGGCGTTATTGCCGCATATCCGTTATTTTCGTGGATGTGTTCGTTGCGTCGTATTCTTAATGGTTGGCCCCTTATTTTTTATTTTACTAGTAAGTTCCGGCATTGATGATACGAGTTGTGGACGCTTCCGTAGGAGGCATAGTTGACCATTCCCTTCAAATCAAAGTTGGCCCATTGGTCTTTCTTCGTAAGTCTTCTGGCGCGGACCATAGACAGAACGGAGCCAGGGACAGCTTAGAGCCCATGGAAAAAAGTTTGGCGTTCCACGTTAAAAGTTTCAACCTCGCTTGCAAATATTGTGAGAACCTTGCATGCTCCTGCTAAAATGGTTTGCACCCCCCCTCCTTCCGTATTGAGCTGGCTACGGGTTCCCGTGTCTTCACTTTCACGTTATCTAGCCATATGTAGTAGTGTGCTTTCTCAGTTAGGTGTATCTTGAAAATGTATTGGTTTCTGGCGCGTTCAGTTTAAATTTGTTGCATATGCTGTTGCTATTTTACCAGATCCGGAATTTGAAAATATTATTGGAAGCGTATAGTTAAAAATACAGGCCACCGAAAAATTTATTTTAATTTTCTGTTTTGCTATATTATTGGTGACATAATTGAAGACAGTAATGTTATTAATTTGCTGTGTTTTGGAGTTTCATTATCTACGGAAGCGAAATCTACCTTCGATGGTTTATTTCCACTAATGAAATCTATTTTATTTTTATCGTTCCACCGACAAAAATTCCGGTAAAAATTTAGCGGAACCGGAGGGAGAAAAAGTGATGGAGCCGGAATTCTAATTGGACCCTGGTATATATTATAATGATATATGATATATGTCGTCGTACTCGAAACAGCTATTTGCCCCAGTTGGCAACTGAGGCGTCCCAAACGAAAATTGATTTTCGAGGCAGCACAAACAACTAACTGGAAGACAAACTGGTTGTGATTGGTTGTTCAGCTTTGAATGTGTTCAAGAATAGTAACTTGCAAAATAATTAACTGGCTTTTACCATATTTGCAGAGTCTAAATTAAGCAAAGTTTGTAAGTATGCAAACCAAGCTTTTGAGCGTCTGCCGTAATGTTTACTCGAATTCAACGTTATGCGGGTTATGCTGTTTTTATTACTGTTGTTTTGATCAGCCAATTAAATTGCGCCACTGTAATTATAATTCTTCATCGAATATAAACCTTGTTTAATTTATTGGTGAAGGCAAATAGTTGCTGTGCAAGTCAGTTTTTTCGAATATAGTTCAACCTGAATAACCAATCAAAAATAGTCTTCATTCCAGTGTTGCTTGGGCTGTCCCGGAAAGCAATTGCCTTGGCACGTCCCAGTTGTCAAGTGGGGAAATATCTGCTTGGAGAACGACAAATGCGTTCAACGCAGGTCTTATTTGAAGGAACGCACTGTCAGGTTTGATAGGTGTATAGTTTGAGACGTTTTGTTTAAGGTTTTTACGCGATGGCATATATTATTACATGGGCAGTATTTGTGACGAATAAACCAACAAAACATCGAAAAATATCAATGAAAGAATTGACGTTCATACAAGATTCGCTTCAGCATCAAAATATGCCGACTTGTAAAACGGTAACAGTTGTTAATTACAATATTAATGTTATCAAGAGAGGTTGATGCATACTAACAAGAGTATGCAACTGGGTACATTCTGTGTTGAAAACAATGTAACCGGCACGCGTTACGTTTTTGCCCAACCCCCTTTATTTAGAGGGGGATACAACCTATGCGAACCATGCCACTTTATGTATCTGGCAATAAATTGCTTCACTTATAATTTAATTTAGGATTATTGCATGTGACAGCGACCCCCCTCCCTCAGTACAAAGGGGGATCGGCTGCAAATGCAACGCCCTGTGGCACATTTTGTAAAATGCGGCACTCTTGATGTTACTAACTGATTGTAGTGAATTGTGAGGTTCGAAGTTGACCGAATTTTTACGAAATAAAATTCAATCAAAATGGCTCACAAAATGTTTACAAAATAAATGTTATTGTCGCAAAATGAAATTTATTTTAATATTTTTTCATTTTAGGACAAAGTCCCTATTCCGTGGCGTCATATTCTAAAGTCAACACCAGTATGGGCGTGTGTGTTCAATAATTTGGCAGGTGGTCTACATATGCATCTGATGGGTATTTATCTGCCGACATACATGAAAGATGTGTTGTATTTTGATCTGAAAAGTGTAAGTCAAAGTTTCGTTTGTTGCCGTAACCTGGAGTCGATAATGACTTTAAACAAGAGTGCGCTACTGACCAAAAAAATTGCATGGAACGAAATGTACCCGGACGGCGTTGCATTTTTTTGTTTACCTTACTGAGATTTAGAGGAGTATTTACTTGATACTTGGAACGCCAAATTGGTACGGTTTTGAAAAATGTAAACGGACCAGTATTGCAGGGCGATTATTATTGTAAGACAGACCAAAAATGCAACGCGTACTGGGTACACTGGTTTTGCACACAGAATGCGCTCAGTTGCACACTGTTGTTAAATAGCGATTATCCACTGACGGTGTAATTGATTTGACTCCCAACGGAGCTTGTGAACTGCGAATAATAAGCGAACCAAATAAAACGAAACGTTAAACGAAACAATGATATTTTGCAGTCGCAGACGGTAGGTACATCAGCCGCGGTTGGTCGGCAAAATGCCCAGGATCGAGTCGTTTTATTGGTTGATTCGCGTTCGAAATAAAAATTTTGCAAATTTTTAAGTTAACAAACGATTCCGCTGTCCACGAATTTGTTTTTTGATCGCAGTAATTTTGTAAATAAAATAGTAAGGGTTACTGGTAAAATATAAAATTTGATTGATTTATTGGCCCATGTTACTTTAAGGGGCGTCCAGGTTTCTGGTGGGTCTATAAAAGAGTAGGTTTAGATTCTAGATTACATTTTTTGTTTAGGCTTAGGCTTAGGCTTGGGAACTCATTTTTGCAACGCTTAGACTTAGGTTTAGGCTTAGGAATACGCTTAATCTACTGTTACGTCCCTAAATGTAAAAATTGGCCGATTTATTTAACGCTCAAAAAATTTAAAATTTTTTAAGTTAAAATTCAGGTTGGAGCAAGATTGTCATCCAAGTTTGTTTGAAATTAAGTTTGTCATTTTTCAGTTGAGTTAAACGCTGCGTTGAAACTCTACTACGCTTTGGACGTGGGCGTGGGAGCATCGAGCTGAGTTTGTGATTTTTGTGTTGCAGAATGGTTTATACAGCATGCTGCCGTATATGTGTTTGCTGCCGTTGAAACTGTTTTGGTCGTTCGGTGCAGATGTTGCGAAACGAAAAACTACGCTCAGTCATGGTTTAATATGTAAACTGTCTCAGTTTATTTGTAAGTTTTATAGGCTAATGTATAGAACAGGGCCGTAACAGTAGCATAATCATGTTTGTAAGCTTATGTCTGAGCGTTAGCCCAAGCACAAGAATAAGGTGATACTAAAGCTTAAGCGTAAGGATAACGCCAGCCTATACCTAAGCCTGAGCTTAAGGGTAAGTTTAAGCAAAAAATTAGTCTAAAGCTTAAAGTTTACTCTATTGCAGTTCCGCGGAAAAACGGTCCGCCTTTGATCTTTACATGCGCCGTATTATAACATACGACGTGCGAAATTAAGTCGAGACGTAGTGGCGATTTAATGGCAAATTGAGTGCATCCTATAAAAATTTTCGAACAGGACAGATAAAGCTTAAAAAAACTACGGAACAAAAATGGCAAACATCGGTTGACCGTTAAATCTATCCGCTGGATATGCCCATGGCACATATCAACCGGTACAAATAGGCTTAGTAATTTGAACTCGAGTTTCGAGTGTGAAAATTTATTCAATTGCACTTTTAAGTTGCAGCCAGGGTTAAAATGACTATTATAAGTAAACTTTCAAACGAACCCAGAAGTTGAAAATATCTCATTGGCAGAATTAAACACGAAGCATCAGGATTTTAAAATTTTGTTTTTAAAATTTAAAATTTGATACGAATTTTAATGCTTAATTTGACGACTTAAAACTTTAAGTTTTTACGTACGTCGATAGGTTCAACAGGAGTATTCAAACGGTATATATGTTGTAGCCCAAGTCGTAATTTAGCCAAATTCCGAATTGGGCTAGCACAGAGCGTACTTATGACATGGGCTAGCCTACGGTGTAATTCTTTTTATGCGACAAGTGTATGCTTGTGATTGGTTAAATGCCACACTCAAATACGATTGGTTGATGCGAATACTTTTTTCTGGTTGGAAAAATAATCGCCACCTATTGTCTACGTAACAGTTTGAGCAAAGGGGAATCAAGCAGGATTACGACTATTAAGTAACCAATTATTACACGCACAGATTGATCTGTTATGATTCCGTCTTGGGCTAGCACAAGTCACATACTAGGATTCAACCGGATATCGGCTCCGGCAAATAAATAGACATCCGGTCCGGGATTATAAAACTTGCTCTATATTTTATTCTGAAAATGTTCAAAAAATTTAATTTTAAACCTTATTTTTAATTGGATTTTGCAAGTTTATGTTACTGAATGGGTTAATAGCAACAGTGAAAAAATTATTGTTACAGCTTGTTTGGTAGCTGCTATATTTCTGATCGCTTGCTCATTTTTATCGTGCTCGCATAGACTATTGGCTGTGATACTGATGTGTATTTCGTTATCGGCAATGGCTGGTCAAACGCCAGGTTTTATGACAAGCATAATTGCAATTGCACCACAATTTTCGGGTACAATTCGATCTATGAGTGCGTTAGTGTCGATGCTTGGTGGATGCGTATTGCCATATTTGGTTGGATATATTGTTCGTAAGGTACGTATGGGGTTAATAAAGGGTGTAGCCAGGATTTTTGTTTTGGGAGGTATTACGTCATTGTTTGGCGAGGTATTACGTCATTGTTTTGTGAGGTATTACGTCATTGTTTTGGGAGGTATTACGTCATTGTTTTGGGAGGTATTACGTCATTGTTTTGGGAGGTATTACGTCATTGTTTTGGGCGGTATTACGTCATTGTTTTGGGAGATATTACGTCATATAAAAGTTTTTTGCCAGCGTGCGATAAGCTGATACTAACCCCTGGTGTCGTTGATGTCTGCTTGAGTGAGGAAATCAAAATTGTGGTAGCTTTAATTGTTTTTAATCCATGATAACAGAATTTTAGTAATAACAGCTTTGACAATACTGCTGTTAGTATATAAATAGTTTTGTCAATAAGTTATTATTCCAGCAAATCGATTAGTTTAACAAGGGTTTGAACGCCCCACATACGTGTTTTCGGCAGCGTTGATTTTTATGTACAAATCTAAATATTAAAGCTGGAACGCCCCACATACGTATTTTGGGCAACTTTCCAGCATTCACTTTGTTTGCAATAATTTCGTTAGAAATACACGTGATTGTTCTGTGAAAAGAAAATTTGCAAAAAAATTTTTGTGCTTTCGCTAACTTTTGTGCATTGCGCAAAGCTGGCAGACTAGTCTTTAATAAATGAATTCTATGCATTGTTGCGTTGTTAGTTCTATAGAACAGATATATTTAGATCTATGCAAACGTCCTATAAGACAGAACACAAATTTTTGTTGTTTAAATGGCTTTGTTCTCGTTTAAGCGAACGGGTATATTTTTCTGGATTGGAGAATTTGCAACCACGTTGACTGGTAAATTTTTATTTTAATATTTCAGCGAACACGAGAAGAATGGCAAATTGTTTTTAGCATTGATGCTGCTCTAGTCCTTGTTGCCGGTTTAGTTTTTCTTTTGTTTGCTTCAGGTAAGTGACAATGGCTGCGTTTCTGAAATCTTACTTAAGTATTTACTTCAGTTATTCGCATGTAATTACTTAAGTCGCCGATTTAAGTAAATACTTAAATTTTCGAGCATTAACAAATAAACGCCAGATGTCAGCCATTGTCATAACAAGAAAGTAATAGTTTTGCTTTATATTGAGGAAGGATGAATAGTCTGCTCTTTCAATTTGACTAAGTTTAGCATGCTTGAATGGTAAATTTGTAATCTATCAAATTTAGTCAGCGACTTAAGTATTTATGTAACATAAGTACGCTTAACACATACGTAAGTACGAAGTCATACTTGTAGGGTTTTGGAGATCCAGCCATTGTGTAATTGTTGTTGTTGCTGTTGTTTCGGTTTGAGTTGCTTTACAATGCTTTAATTCATTGTAATTTATCTTAGATACAGTAGAATACATTTACGGTTTAATTTTAAGCCAATGGTATGAATATGGCTGATTGTGATAACCCTTCGAACATAGAGTATACTATTATCAACTTTGCGCAAAATTTGTACGCAAAATAATGCACAAATGCAATGCGTACTGTTTAGCAATTAATACGCGACACATATGAATAGTGCAAAATTACCCGGACGCAGTGTCGAACGTCAACCAGGTATGGCTGAGTGTTTACGATAATCGTCTCCTACTCGAGAGACCGGGGTTGCGATTCAAGTTTGAAAAAAGTTGATCCAAGATGAAATAGAAAATATTCATGTGAGAAACGGTTAATTATTGATACGAATGTTTCAGTGACCATTCAAGATTGGGCAAAATCGCCGCAGAAAACGGACCAACTGATAGAACTCGTACCTGTAAATGATGGGATTAATGACAATATTGTAAATAATTGTAATCTTAAATATTGAATAAAAAAATTTAGACCATATTTAAAGGGCCCATATATAGAACAGGGCATTCCTAAGCCTGAGCCTAAGCCTAAGCGTATGGATGAGCGTATTCCTAAGCCTAGCCTAAGCCTAAACCTAAGCAAAAAAATAGTCTAAAGCTTAAACGGACTCTATTATAGCCCATCCGGAAAACGATCCGGCCCTGTTCTATACATGGACACCGAAGACCATATTTAAAGTGTCAGTACTGACGTATCTTCTTGTTTTACAATTATCGCAATACTTCTTATCGCATATTTTATTATCAGGCTGTGTTCGCTTAGGGTAAATGTGTACTAATTGTGGCTCAAGCCAGTTGTGGCATCAAGGACGTATCTTGAACGGGAAATGATCATTTGGTAAAACTCGCGTTTTGTATTTTGGTTCAGTCGTTGCAGACACGGTACAAGTTTGCTAGAAATCTTCCTCTGAGAAATTTTTATAGAACTTAAACCGCCCTTTATAAAATCGTACGCTCATGCTAAAATGTATGTCTGACTTTGAGTGTAAAGATTTGTCGCTCATGCTAAATATATGTCTCACTTTGAGTGTAAGGATTTGTCGCTCATGCTAAATATATGTCTGACTTTGAGTGTAAGGATTTGTCGCTCATGCTAAATATATGTCTGACTTTGAGTGTAAGGATTTGTCAAAAAGTTCGCCGAAGCATAATGATTATTGTAAAGCGTAACTTTGCGTAACTGTTCAGTGACGCAAAATTTTATACTGTATTGATCCGAATAACAGGGGGGTAATAAGAGGGGGGTCCCCATATTGAGTCGAAATCAATAGGAGTCCCCATTTTGAGTCGAAATCAATAGAAGTCCCCATTTTAAGTCGAAATCAATAGGAGTCCTCATTTTGAGTCGAAATCAATAGGAGTCCGTATCCCTAATAAGAGTCCGTAAGCAGGTAGAGCCGCTAAATCCTAATTAGAGTCCATAAATGTCAATTAGCCCTAATTGTAGCGCATAAATGACTCCAGGACCAAATAATTTGAGTTCGAAACTTTAAAGCGTACTTAAATTTAAAAGTACATTCATAAGTATAACCTTGTATTCTTGCTCAAGCTATTGACACAAGACAAATAAACGTTTAATTCAACAGGTAATTGCAGTACCGGATATATATGAGTAACGAAGGGCGGCGGAGCGTGGGTTAAAAATAAATAACAGTCCGTAACCGAATAACAAGGGGTGTACCCTCTGGAGAGGCCAAATAAATATCAGTCCCCCCTCTTATTCGGGTCACTGCAGTACTCAAACTATAATTAATTAATAAACACTATGATTGTTTAGTATTTGGTTGATGGGGTCGGTTTTAAGTTTAGGGATGTATCGTTTGCGTCAGTCTCTTTCTGAGCGTATGCCTAACCGTCGGCGTCAAGATAAGTCTAGTGCTGAAGCGTAATAATTAGTGTAAAGCATAACCTTACTCTGTTGTGGATACGCGAAAAACGGGACGACCCCAAAAGCTAACAGGCATATAATTAATGTTTAAACTTGTTTCTCTTCGTTCGTTTGTGTCGTCTTTGTTAATAGTCATTTTTATTTCTACATAGGCCAATGTTACTTTAAGGGGCGTAACACTAGATTAAACGCATTCCTAAGCCTAAGCCTAATCGTTACAAGAATGTGTTCCTAAGCCTAAGCCTATGCGTTGCAAGAATGCGTTCCTAAGACTAAGCCTAGGCATTTCAAAAATGTGTTCTTAAGCTTACACATAAGCCTAGCCTAAGCCAAAAATGTAATCTAGAATCTAAACCTACACTTTTACAGACCCTTCGGAGACCTGGACGCCCCTTAAAGTAACATGGTAGAGTCATTTATATTTCTACATAGAAACATAATCGTTGAAAAATAAATTTTTTGATGAACAGCGCATTGTTAAATTTCGTCTTTTAGAATTAACTCGTTACGATCGAGATCGGCGGGCATTTCTGCTGATGCACTGAGAAGATCACTTGAAGTTGATGCAGCAATTTTTGCCTACAATTGCAATGGAAACATTTTTCGGTACACTGCAAAAAATGGTGAATCAAATTGACACTCTCCGAAATAGGCTTTTGCTGACTATACAAACTGAGTCAAAATTTGACTGCGCCAGAGTCAAGTTCGACTCAGTGTGCAAGTCCCTATCTATATTATAAAAGCTGGAACGGCACACATACGTATTTTAGGCAGCATTTCAGTTGTAATAAATGTTTCATATACAAACAAGAGACAACATATATATGCAATACATTTTTTGAAACCAACGTACACGATGTAGCAAAGAATTGGAAAGTGAACAGAAATGTATTCAAAAAACGTACTGCCAGGAATAAAAGGTTTTGGAAGGAACGTATACTGCCTGTTCAAATTGTATACCTACGGGAACTAAAGCACATTACCGGCCCTATTCTATACATTGGCCGGCCAATGTTTCTTTAAGGGCCGTAACTGTAGATTAAGCGTATACCTAACCCTAAACCTAAGCCTAAGCGTTGCAAGAATGTGTTCCTAAGCCTAAGCCTAAGCGTTGCAAGAATGTGTTCCTAAGCCTAAGCCTAAGCGTTGCAAGAATGTGTTCCTAAGCCTAAGCGTTGCAAGAATGTGTTCCTAAGCCTAAGCGTTGCAAGAATGTGTTCCTAAGCCTAAGCGTTGCAAGAATGTGTTCCTAAGCCTAAGCCTAAGCGTTGCAAGAATGTGTTCCTAAGCCTAAGCCTAAGCGTTGCAAGAATGTGTTCCTAAGCCTAAGCCTAGGACGCCCCTTAAAGTAACATGGGCGCATTGGCCAAGATAAACATACACTCACTTTGACTGCAGTATAGGTTGCGCCAACTTTTTCTTCGAACGTTTTGAACGAAGGTGATTTTCTAAAATGTTTTTGAACGGATAAAATGGTTTAAATTCGTTGGCTCATGTATAGAACAGGGCCGGATCGTTTTCCGGATGGGCTATAATACAGTCAGTTTAAGCTTTAGACGATTTTTTTTGCTTAAACTTACAGTCATAGGTTTAGGCTTAAGCTTAGGCTTAAGCTTAGGCTTAAGCTTAGGCTTAAGCTTAGGAATATGCTTATACTACTGTTACGGCCCTGTTCTATACATGGGCCAATTCGTTTTCTATGTTTTCACAAATTAAACGATTTTATAGTTGAAACTGAAACTTTGAATGGTACATTTTGGCATGACGATTATTAATCAGTGCAAAGTGAAGTAATGAGCTTGTAAAAACTTCAGTACTGTTTGCAGCACAATGGTTACATTGCAATACGACTAGAGTCCGAGCCCGTATCCAAGGGGGGCAGGACTCATCCCCTTTTTTGACGTCTATAAAATTTTAAACCTCGCTTGCAAGTCGCTAAAAACCCTTGAATGCCCGTCCTAAAACAATTTTTAGCCCCCTAGCATGGTAAGCTGGCTACAGGCATGCTGGAGTCTATCTTTTTTAGAGATAAAACTGTGATTTACCACGTTCGGCTGTATGTTGAACAGAAATTATAATTTTAAGTTATGTTTTTTTGAAAATTTCGAATTTATTATTACAGATCAATTCAATGGTCAAATTATATGCTTCCAATGGAATATTCACACGAGGAGTTTCGCGATGAGTATACCTGGTCCATAGCTTTATAAGGAAAGAATTCCTGAGTTGTAAAAACACATTAGCTGGTGAAGAAATATTTAGAAACAAAATTGGTGATTGTAAATTGTGTTAAATTTAATACATTTACTTGATTTCGTAAATTTTTTTGCCAACTTCGTTCAGTGTTGCTGATGTTTTTTCGCCGACTTGTTGTAACATTTTCTCGGTCGCTTGGAATCTATAACAAAATCGACGTAATGCAACATCCACATTATACTGCACGCGCTACTGCAAAAAATGTCTTAGTCTGAGTAAGGCCCGACTTCGTTTTAACACACTCTATTACGAGACCACTGTAAAGTCCAGTAGTTCTTAAACGAGGACGTAATGATCATTTCAACTGGTTTACATTTTTAATTCGTAATTTTTTGTCTGTCACCATGGCCGGAACAGCCATTCCCCGTACCCCTCAGGGTCCATGTATAGAACAGGACCGGAACAGTGGTAGATACATATTCCTAAGCCTTAGCCTAAGCCTAATGCTAAGCCTAAGCGTATGGATGAGCCTATTCCTAAGCCTAAGCCTAAGCCCCTCCGGAAAACAATCCGGCCCTGTTCTATACATGGGCCTACCATTTGGGATGCCCCCTAAAGTGTCCCCCACCCTAATCGGTTGAAACAAAAACCGCGTAAGTTTTAAAATGCGTCTGGCTTCTCGCTCGCGAGTTTGGGTCCTCCACCCTGGAATTTGGGGGGAGCCCCCGCCTCCTGCCTGCTCCGGCGCTGTGTGTTACCGACAAATATTAACTGCCAGGGTCTAGTCATTCTATATTAGTTTGTTCGAATTTGATGTTTAAAATTGTTTTCTTCTGAAACTGTTATTTTGTTCTTGAAATCACTTACGGGCCAATGTATAGAACAGGGCTCGAATGTTTCCCGGCGGGACTGTAATAGAGTAAGCTTAAGCTTTATATTATTTTTAGCTTAGGCTAATAGGCTTACACTTAGGCTTAGGCTTAGGCTAAGGCTTAGGTATAGGCTTATTCTTTACGCTTAGGCTTAGGCCTAGGCCTAGGCTTAAGTATAGGCTCATTCCTACGCTTAGGCTTAGGCTTAGGCTTAGGCTTAGGCTTAGGAATATGCTTATACTATTGCTCCGGCCCTATTCTATACATTGGCCCACTTACGCATGACTATCTTTGACGTTCATCAGCGCAGTTGGTCCGTTTTGACTTTCATCATCGTATGGTCCTAGGTTGAGTTGCCGACGGATGGTGTTAATTTGATTGATACGCGATGTGAGCACCTGTTTCAGTGTACCAACCTCATCTTCGAGCTGTAATTTTTATTCGTTTTTATAATTTTCAAATTAATTATAGGCTTAATTATTAAGGTCATAAACGGAGGTGACTAGTGGATTTGATCGGGTCAATGTAAAGAACATTGGTGGTACAGTATTATAAGCATATTCCTAAACCTAAGCCTCAGCGTAAGCCTAAGCGTAAGAATGAGCATATTCCTAAGTGTAAGCCAAGCAAAAAAAATAGTCTAAGCTTTAAGCTTACTCTATTCTAGTCTTACAGAAAAACGTTTCGCCCCTGATGTTTAAATGGGCCTTTGACCGTAAGTTTTTTGTTCCGACAAACTTTTCGGCCCATGTTACTTTAAGTGGCGTCCAGTTTTATGATGGGTCCATAAAACAGTAAGGTCCTTGTACACTTCCCCCAACATATAAGGTTAAGGCTTAGGCTACAGGCAAAAACTTACGCATATCTAAACTTTTTCCAAATTCTGAGCCTTATTTTACCTTATAGAGGTCTTCTTGTAAGTGCTGTTTCTCGACTTCAGACAGCTCTTGGCCGTTGGTTTGCGAGTCTGATACTGAATTTGTCATGTCAGCTAAAACCAGTTACAGATTTGGCCCATATTGGCTGGGTTTCCAAAACCCTACCTAAGTACGACTTTAGTACTTAAGTTCGTGTTAATTACTTAACCATTTTGTCGTTTTTAAGAGCGTACTTAAGTTAAAGTAAATACTTATGTCACTGACTAATTTTTTCTTGTCTCCTTGGTCAAATTGAAATTAAAGACTGTTGATCTGTCCTCAGTAAAAACAAAACTATTACTTTCTTGTTATGACAATGGCTGACATTTTTGGCGTTTATTTGTTTTTGCTCGAAAATTTACGTATTTACTTAAGTCGGCGACTTAAGTAATTACTTAAGTCGGCGACTTAAGTAATTACTTAAGTAAAACTTAAGTAAATAGTTAAGTAGGACTTCAGAAACCCAGCCATTATCTACAAGTGCTACTATTAAGCCTAAGCCTAAACCAAAGCCTAACAAAAATTTATAAACCGAACGTCTGTTTAAAATATTCGAAGTAGAAAGTAGCCAGACGTTCGGAGTGTAGTACCCGGCAGCATAGTTTCGCAGCTGGCAGTGAACCGGATATTAAAATACGGATATTGATTCAATTTTTTGAACCCCTAAATTATTTCTCAATTCCCGGTGAAAACATCCAAGTATGCAACGTTATATCCACGTGAGTAGAGTGATACACAAACAAAGTTTTGTACCCATTGTCATATTTTTGCAATCTATTTTGGCATTCTTTGCTGTGAATAAGATACTGAATTGATATTGAACGCAGTGTATAATTAGTATATAATTTCAAACTTATATAAAATTATATTTACAAAGCTAATACCTCTGTAAAATATATGCTTATGACTAAATGTATATATGTCGTAGGTCAAGCCGTAATTCAGACACAATTCCAAATTGGGCTAGTCCAGTGCGGAATTATATGACTTGCGCTAGCCTACGGCGTAATTCTTTCTCTGTTACAAGTGCACGCTTTGGGATTGGTTATACTTTAATGTCATACTCAAATACGACTAGCTGATACGAATATTCTTTTCTCATTGGCTAAGTATTATCGTTAAATACTTGTTGGCTACGGATCCATGGGGCGGCCACCCCGACCGTGCCCCCCCAACAGCATCTCGAGAAAAATTATATAGTGTCAATTGCTATTCTACGCTGTTTATTTCTCTGTTTTATACACAATAGTATAAGCACGCTTTAAAGTTTCTTGGCCCTGGAGTCATTTATGTGGTACAATTAAGGATAAAAGACATTTATGTACTCTAAACAAGGGTTTAAGGACTCTACCCGCTTACGAATTCTTATTATGGATACGGATCCTATTAATTGGGACTCAAAATGGCCCCCCTCTTATTTGAGTCACTACAGTATGGGTCAAAAATAAGTTTATTACCTGTGAAATTTTGCCCCCCCATTTTGAGATCCTGGATCTGCCACTGGCCTTAGCCTAGCCTAACTCGTAATTCCGCTTTAGACTAACCCAATGCGAAATTGGGCGGAATTACGACTTGGTCTACGACATATATGCTGGCTTGTTTTCTAATAATTTATTAGTCAATGTCCGTGTTCTCTTTTTTATTACATTTGTGTTACATTTTTTATATTTTGTTTAATATTTTCTGCTACTTAGGTTTGTTTATGCTTGCAGATCTGTAAGATATGATCTTGCGCAATATTTTAAATTTAGAGTTAGAATAGCTACCGCCAATTCGTTCAAAATAAAGGGTTAGATACGTTTATAACCATTAGCTTAGAAATTTGTGCAACTTTCACAGCAACTGAGGGGGGTATCATGTAAAATAGGTTGCGACAGGTAGGTAATGGATACAGAGTTTAAAAGTTCAAGTGGGTTGAAATTGAATTTTTCTAGCTTCAATTGATAGGACATACTGATATTTGAAGTACTACTGCTATTATTCATTGATTAAACGTTTATTTGTGTTGTAGTCAAAAGCTTGAGCGATAATGCATGGTTTACAGATATGGATTCTATTGATTGGGACTCAAAATGGGGAATCCTCTTATTACCCCTCTTATTCGGGTCACACAGTAACCTTGAATGGCGGGAAAAAGTGTACCAAAGGCGATTTCGGTTCGATGCACTGTATGGCAAAACAGTCCGTGCGTATCGGCTTCCATACCCCCCACATTGGCGGAGCCCCTACACCCAATGGATGTCTCACACAATTCAAGGATACGGAATCTTAGGAGTAAGTAACCATTTAGGTTTAAATGCTAAGATTAGGTTTACCTTTTCGCTAACAAAAATTTGCGCGGATATTCGTAAAATACTGATACACTCAGCATTTCTTGAGTCTTGGAAACCCTCACATTGAGGGGGGGGTGACACACATGACTCGCCATTTGGGAAAACAAACAGCATGAAAATATTTAGTCTGTCTAAGAAATAGTCATGAACAACCCTGTCTTAGATGTAAATCTAACCTCAGACTGCCGTTCTTTGCCGTATCTAAACGTTTTTATGTCTCGGCGTAGTCTAGCGAATCACATAGCTTTTATTCGAAATTTATAATATAACAACTGCGGCAAAAAACACCCCATGCAGTCTTGGCATGATTTTTAGACGTCGAAAAAGTTTGAGTTATTTTTAATATCGATTTTAAATGATTCAAGTTTACAAGATTGAACTGAGTGGAAAATTGCGTGCGGTTTATAAGCGAAACCATTTGTTTCAGTGCCGAAATAAAAACATTTGCTCGAGTTCGAGTTGCCTTTAAAACTTGTAAACGTACACCCGCAAAAATGATGAGTCAAATTGACTCTCTGCGAAATAGGCTTTGCCTGACTACACAAACTGTCAGTCAAAATTCAACTCCGCTTGAGTCAAATTTGACTCAATTTGACACTGGCGGAGTCGAGTTTTGACTCAGTTTGTGTAGTCAGGAAAAGCCTATTTTGGAGAGATTCAATTTGACTCACCAGGTCAAAATTTGAAAATTTCGAAAACTGCGTTATAGCTCAAATGAATTGTAAACATGAAATTTGTTAACTAGAAACAACAAAATTTCAAACACAACTAAATAAACCACCGCACTGCAAAGCAATTGGCAAAAGTAAAACATACAATACTGGAAAAGTTTGGCACACACAAAAAAGTATTTCTGAATTTATTCAGAAAAGTGTTTTCTGGGGCAAATCTGAAAAGTTTTGCAAATATTTCAGAAAATTTTCCAAAAAATAACTGGAAAACGTTACTCTTCAGACTTTATTTCAAAACTTTTTTGAAAACTTTTCTGTTATATAACAGGAATACTTTTCAAGTACACTTTGCTGATCGTATATATTTGTTAAATGTAAGAAATTTTTTCTTAAATATCACAACTTTATTTTGAGTGTAAATTTTGAACACAAAAGGTTTTGATTTTGATCCCTGTGGAGGGGCTATGCGTTCGTGATGCCCCCTCGATCCGATACTGAGTAGGCATTTTAACCGAAAACTGCAAAAAAATTCACAACAACAAACAATTATAGTCTACGCAAGGTTCAGGTATGTGACAGGTGCTTTTCAGTGTAATTATAACTCAGATCTGTCTAATTAAATAAGTAGCGAACAAATGTACAATGATAGATTCGACAAAATTCGTGTTTTACAAAAAACCACAGTCTTAACAACGCTTCTAAAATCAGGAAGTGACTACAAGTGCAAAAACAGCCGGTTCAAAGCTTAAGATTAGTGTTAAGCCTATACCTGTCTGACTCCACGTCTAAAAGTTTGAACCAAAATCTGAGAATTTACTGAGTAGAAAATATGGCAAAATCTTTAGGTATAGGCTTAACATTAATCTTTACGGTTTGTGTATAACAGCTATCTACTCTAAGGGAAACGCAGTTGCACGCTCGTAGCCAGCTCACCTTGCCTTGCACGCTCGTAGCCAGCTCACCTTGCCTGGTAGCTAAAATTTTTTCAGGATGGGCATACAAGGGTTTTCAATGACTTGCAAGCAAACGAAACTTTTCTGGAAACCTATTACTAAACTGATAACAGTTGCTGTACACATTTGAGAATATGGTCCAAGAAATAAATATAAAACTGCGTAGGTACCACACACAAAAAATAATTTCTGAATTTGTACAAAAAAGTATTTTCTGTGGCAAATCTGAAAAGTTTTTCTGATATTTAAGACAAGTTTTCTAAAAAATAACTAGAAAACGTTTATTTTCAAACATTATTTCAAAACTTTTTTGAAAACTTTTCTGTTAACAGAAATAATTTTCAAGTGCACTTTGCTAATCATATTTCTTAAATGTAAGAAATTTTTTCTTAAATGTCAGAAATATGATTTTGAGTGCACTGGGACCTTCCATGGATTTTACATCAAATTTAACCATCCCTTTTTAGCCATTTATCTATCCGTATCAAGACAACAAATATGAAGACAATACAAGTGTAATCAGTAAATGCCTGTCAATAGAAGAAAAACTAAACCATGATGCATTCATGGTTCTGTATGTCAAATCCGACAATTTTTAAAAACGTATGCAAACAAAACTCAAAAAAGGTATTATTGCAAGTAGGATTTTGAGTGATATCGGTTTTTCAAACTGGTATCGCTGAGCACAAAAAATACCAGGGCGAATGTAAAGAACAGGGGCGGAACAGTATTATAAGCATATTCCTAAGCCTAAGCCTTAGTGTAAGAATGAGCATATTCCAAAGCCTAAGCCTAAGCCAAAAAATTAGTGTAAAGCTTAAGTTTACTCTCTTGCAGTCATACAGAAAAACGTTCCGCCCCTGATGTTTACATTGGCCTAAACACCAGTGGCGCGTCAACAAATTACCGATTGGCGGAAGCCGCTGGATGTACACCTAATTGTGAAAAGTCTTGAGCAAAGCGAAACTGAAGCTATAAACGACATATTAACGCTAAACGTTCATGCGAAATCTCAGTTTTGCTCCCAGCTGTAGGGCCTAAACCAAGGTGCCCCTTTTGGATTCGCCGGTGACAAAGACCATTCTCGTCAGGACCCTTAGTATTAATACGGTTTCTGTTTTCAGTATTATTTACACAAAGGTATGTTTGGTATCGAGAGTGGCGAAAATTAGGGTCGGTAGGTACACATACTTTGTATTGTGATACTAGATATGTAGTCAGGATGTCTTAATGTATCCGCTGAAATGTTTCTATTTTTTTACGAAATTGCTAGAGATGTGATATAAGCCCATCTACTCTGCTTGCATATGGCCCTTTAATATATCAGAGCCATACTGTACCAAACCTAAATCAGGTTTTTGTCTTTTTATTTTAACGTTTATTTATGGACACATTTTGCTTTAGGTGATCCTAAGCTTTCATGGTATTGAATCTAACCAGTTGAAACATAAACCGCCAAAGTTTTAAAATGAGGGTTGGAGTTATTACAACCACGTTAGTAATTATATATACACTGCAAAAAATGGTGAGTCAAACTGAGTCTCTCCGAAATAGGCTTTTCGGGACTGCACAAACTAAGTCAAATTCGCCTCTGCCAGAGACAAATTCGAATCACTGAGTCTCGCGTTTGACTCTGGCGGAGTCGAATTTGACTCATTTTGTGTAGTCCCGTAGAGTCTATTTCGGAGAGAGTCAATTTGACTCACCATTTTTTGCAGTGATAGAAGCTGAAAAATGAATGGCGTTTTGTATTTGTTACAAAATTTCTTATTCGTTTTATTTTCGGCAGCGACTATTCCAACTGCAATTTACTTTGTACTCCAGTGTCAGACTCAAAGCAGAAAAACTCTATCTGCCCGTATCAGAAGCATAAAGGCGTGTGAATTACAAGTTACGCATATTAATGGAACGGCTATATGTATGACGCAACTGGCCTCGGTGCAAAAATGTAAATATATAATGAATAATTTAATTTGGTTCCACTGTGAAACAACCCTTTATGCAACGGTTTTGTACGATACCCATGGTCTGTTCGACGATAAATAAATAATAATTTTTTGCGTGGTGAACCAGACGCGGATTATAATACAAGCCGATGAGGCTGGGTACTCGGAAATTGCGGTTTCAACGAATCCATGACGACGGAAGTAGTCATGAAAACGCCTTTGACGGATAGCCGTATAATGAGGTTCACATAGGTGCCCTGTGGACCAGCGAATCAAATCACGGTCTGGATTTAACTGATGTTCCCACCTATTTGTTAACAAAAGACGTTTAGATAGAAAATGTTCTGGCCTTTGATGGCGCCGGCGCTAGGCGTGATAGGATAGTTAATTAATTTGAAAAATTGTTTTTGCCTTTAGATTTCAAATTAGGCTATTTTGAAGTTTGTTAAATGGAGAGCTAGATTATGTGACATCTAGGTTAAATCTCAGCCGATGGGTGCATGCGGAAACGTCAATGGTTGCATACCAAGGGTGTCGCCGGGTTATGAATCAAGAGCCCCCTCGTTTTGGAAATTTTTTGTCACAGGATTGCTGGGAACTTTTTCCGCTAGTAAAACACAAGAAACTCGTTTCGAAAATTCTTATACTACATTTAAATGCTGTTCTACATTTTTGGATAGCTTCTGTAAAATACAGAGCAAAATATAGAAATACCATGATTTGACTTCATTTCGTTCCATTTCCTAATCAGAGACGTAAGAAAATTTGTAAAACAAACATAGCGACCGGATCGGACCCAGCCGAGTCTAGCGCCTATCACAAGCAGATGATTGGTAGCTTATATGAACCAATGAAAATTGACGTTCGAAATTAAAGACATTTCTCGCATTCGATTGGTTATATTTCTGTGCCAATTGTTAGGCTCGCAGTTGTAGGAGTTTGTCAGTTTGAAAACCAATTGCTAACTGGTGGCACGTGTATCACAAATTTGAGAATATGGGAACTGGGAAAAAGGCACCATTGAATCTTTGGGTTCTCCTGAATATTGGGTTCTCCTGAATAGCAACCAAATCGAACGGGTTCGTGTTTCGATTAGAAATTGCGGATTTGTAAGCTTACGATACATGTTTGAGATACCCCAAGGTGCACACGATGACGCGTTAATACAACGCTAAAAATATTAAAACATGGGCCCCAGAATCAAGAGGATGGATAAAAGAAATATATCTTTTACTAAAATTTATGATGAGAGGGGTCCACATTTTGAGTCCCAATAAATAGCAGTTCGTATCCCTAATAAGGATCTGTAAGCGGATTGAGTAACTAAACCCCAATTAGAGTCCATAATAATACCTAATTGCAGTGCATAAAATGACTCCAGGATCAAATAAAGCTGAGTTCGATACTTTAAAGCATGCTTAAGTTTTCAAAGTACATTCCTAAGTATAACCTTGCATTATCACTCAAGTTTTTTATACAAGATAAATAAATGTTTAATTCAACATCAACGTATAGTTGCAATACCGGTGGTTATACGTAAGTAACGAAAGGCGGCGGAAGTCGGGTTGAAAATAAATAACAGTCCGTAACCGAACAACAGGAGATACACTCCGGATAGGCCAAATAAATATCGGTTCCCTGTACTTACTCCTGTCCACAATGCATGACCTGGAAGTGCAGGAGAGGCTTTTGGTGCAAAACGTGTCATGCTTAGGTAACTTAGCTGAACTGCAGCTATATTCAATTCAGCGCAATTACTGAGGCCCACGAGCACCCGCTGGCAGAGGGTAACCACCGGGGCTTAGCCCCCCCCAGAAAAGAATTTTGGCCCGTATATAAAATTTTCAACCATGCTTGTACGTCATAGAAGACCCTTGTATGCCCTTCTTGAAAAACATTTAGCTTTTTCCTTAGCAAGGTGAGCTGGCTATAGGCCTGGGTCCATGTTGTTAGTCTTCAATGCGGCGGAAAATAAACACATATGACAAATTAGTCTAAAGCTTGAGAGTTTTTGGCACATGCATAAAACGTCAAACCTAAACCATAATTAGATATTTATTGAGTCACGCAATAAAAGTGAACAAAAAAGTCTTATTTGTTTGCGTTCAATCTACGCTCGGCCATCGGTTGATCCATGGCGTGGGGGCATCCAGGTTTACCCCCATACCATAGATTAAATGCTAAAATTTGGTACTAAAATTGTGTCTGCCTTCTTGCTCGATTTGCTGGCTTGTTTTGTTACTATTTATGCGGTCACCCTCGAAAAACGTTTTTCGAGCTGCGTTCACTGCGTTGTGCAAGTGTTTCAAAGTGTACTGCAAAAAATGGTGAATCAAATTAACTCTCTCCGAAATAAGCTTTTCTGGACTACACAAACCGAGTCAAAATTCGATTCCGGCATAAATTGCGACGAAATGCCGCTGCGCACTCCGTTTCGCATACCTGTCGGCATCCATGGCCAAAGTCAATAAAAAAATTGCCAGCGTAAATTTGTTAATATAGAACAAATTCCAATTGGCCTGATATACGCAGAAGGGAATAAAGTAATTCTTCTAAGACAGCAAATCACCTGTTAGTACCAACACTGCAACAACAACTATTTACTAAAAACGCAAAGTAGGCATACACATTTTACTTGCTTTAGGCAGACATGAAACTAAAATTATAATATTTAAAAGGTTAAACCTTTAAAACATTCGTTTTTTTAGTTTATTTCCTTGAGTACTAGAATACGGACGCAAGGTTCTAAGCAGTGTTTTAATACAAGTTTACTGGAGCTGTGACGTAGCGAGCAAGAAAATCGTTTTGTTTCTGAATCACGAAAGAGTGGTTAAAGATTTTACTATGTCTGCCGAGACTGATTAATCATTTGTCTTCCACAAAATATGCGGAAGGTAAGTTTCCTTCGCCTGGCTACTGAGAGGGCCGGAACAGCCACTCGTCATACCCCCCATTTGAGGGCCCCACCCCTAAAGAAGCCCCACCCGAACCGGTTGAAACAGACACCGCTTAAGTTTTAAAATACGTCTGGCTTCTCGCTCGCTTCGCTCTCGAGTTTGGGGGGGGCATCCTGGGATTTGGAGAGAGCCCCCACTCCTGACTACAATTTAAGCACTAAATCATGATACAAGGTATTGATTCTGAGAATCTGAGAAGAGCCGGCTCTCTATTGCTGCCCGCCTGATTCTTTGGGTATAGACCTTATATACATTGCTTCTCGAGAAAACCATGTGAATATATGTGTACCATGTGACGTCTGACATGAAACAAAAAGCTTCCGTTTTGACACAAGGACAGAAAATCAAACTAATATTCATATATTAAACAGATACTGAAATAATGGCCAATGTACAAAACAGGGGCGGAATTGTATTATAAGCATATTCCTAAGCCTAAGCCTAAACATAAGCGTAAGAATGAGCATATTCCTCAGCCTAAGCCTCAGCCTAAGCCATGCAAAAAATTAGTCTAAAGCTTAAGCTTATTCAATTCTAGTGTTACAGAAAAACGTTCCGCCCCTGATTTCAATCATATAAGGTTTTATCACACAAGTGTGACCAATAATTTATCATCAACAGTGAGCAATAGTTAAATCTACAACAGGCTTTGAGATATGTGTTGCTTAACAGCGAGATAAACCAGTAAGTAGTAACGTACTGGTATAAGATACTTAATCTATTGAAAATTAGGTTTTTACCTGGATATATTTATTCAAAAAATGGTAACTGGATGTCATACGGTAACCCTCTCGTATCTTCTCCTGTTAGGTTAAGATTTTTTGATACTAAAAATTGCTTGAGTAAAAAAATACTCACTAAAAATCAAAGTTTACTTAATTTTAAGCAAACACAAAATTCTTAGCTTTAATACATTTACTCAATTAATCAGGAAATGACACGAGTAGATTTACTTATTTACATTATTTCAGCAAATATTTACTCAATATTTAAGACACTTTTACTAAAAAAGTTAGTAAAATATAACTAAAGTATTTTAAGTAAAGTGTTTTTACAAAGTAGTAAACGGGACTCGTAATAAAATTTAATTTGTTTTATGGAGATGAATTGTGTTAATAATGCACAGGTGTAGAGACGTTCTGCCTTCCAGCGTTTGCCAAAAAATGGTTGGATTTCACGTTTTTTTGTTAATTTTAGTTTTTCGCGACCTCCAATGATCGTTACGCACTCAAATTAAATTTTTGAAAAATTCGACTTTTATATTAATGTCCCAGACCAACGGGATTTGAAAAATTCGACTTTTATATTAATGTCCCAGACCAACGGGATTTGAAAAATTCGACTTTTATATTAATGTCCCAGACCAACGGGATATATGGAGGGTGTAAATAGTTCGTAATTTCGGATGCCTATAGAAACGACCAACTCCGCGTTTATGTCCGTATTCCAATGACGCTAGATCGCCCTGGTTCAATAATGCAGTCGTGTTTCCCCTTTTATTCCCCCAACGCCGTAGTAAAACTAAACGAGTAAAGCACGAGTACCGAAACAATACAAGTAATATGCTTATCCTGCTGAACTTATTCAACTGAATGTGCCGAAAGTTCCTTTGTTAAGGTGCTTTCCGCACGTCTACTACTATACCTTAACCCTGTTGTTCAACTAAGTCACAAGCTCACAAACTTAACGTGACAATTCCCAGAATTTCCGTACAATCCCAAGTAACCGCACAAAATCCCAAGATATCCCCTAAAAACAGCCGAAACTTGCCCCCTGTTGCTGAATTCCTACTGCCGGTTCACCGTGGGCTCACATTGAGCTACCGTGACTCTAATGCCAATTAAACGCCTGTTTTGCCTAAGTCACCCCGTTCACCTATGCAGATCAACTCAATAAAAACCAATAAATTGCGAGCCAAAAGCACAACACATTCTAGGTTGAAATATACAATAATGATTTTGGGGGCTGGCTACCCCAGCCCCCGTGTTGAGCTGATTTGCATATCCATAATTTGAGGGTCCGGGGTGTCTCGGGCACCTTAGGGACACTTGAATCCATCATTACAATAACCTAACAACAACAACAACATAAACCCCCAAACCCCCTAGCTAAGTGCTTTGGCACACTAGGCCAGCAAAAATATATATATTATGGCCACGCAGGGCTCCTGATACTAATACCTTGTGGACGCAGCCGCCATGCATAGATTTTATAAATTTTACGCGGTTTAGCAACCCTGAGCCTAACTTAAGTTCTACGAGAGACTAGGCGGAGCCGGGGACTCCCTTAAGGTGTGGATTTAGGTTTTGGTTTTAGATTCGTTTTAGTTTTTAATTTCAAATTTTTTTAGGAGTGGCACAGCCACCTACGGAGGGCAATTAGTATATCTTCAATTAGGTGGAATAAAAAAGTGCCACCGGCTTTTCGCTCGCTTCGTTCGCAGAGTTTTTTTAAAAATATTTTCGTTTATTGAGGTCGATATACCTCGAATTTAAAAACCTGCTGAAATTAGTTCAGTAACATAATTATATAATTAGCATAAACACGGCTCGTTCGTAGAGTTTTTCTGTGGGATTAGATTAAGCTTAAGCTTTAGACTATTTTTCGCTTGACTTAGGCTTAGGCTTAGGCTTAGGTTTATAGACTTAGACTTAGGAATATGCTTATAATTCTGTTCCGTCGCGGTTCTACACTAGCCCAAAAAGTATGAATATACCTATTCTCAGTGTAAATCTGGGACAATGTTATACTTTTAAGAAACAAAAGTTTTTGCCATTCTGTACGGAAACGGAAGTGGAAACCGATAGTGAACAAAATAACGGAAGCGGAAACGGATTTTATCCGATTACACCCTGTCCGAAAATAATCTTATATTTAATATGAAATGCGAAAACCAGAATAGTCTGTAGTGCTTGAAGCTTATTTGAGTGGTAGTATCGATCTTAGAGTTTGTACTTAACCCTTTCTCACGTGAATACTTTCTATTTCTTTTGAGACCTACTTTTATGCTAGGATTCGAACTCCAGTGACTGTAGTGGGAGGCGTTTACGATGACCACTCAGCTATAGGAGCTTGACGGTCGAGCCCGAGGGGGCTCTCACGTCTTGTGGTGATTTAGTAATATGTATATGTGTTGCAATTGTTAAACACGGTGCGAATATATTACTTACCGTATATACATTGCGCTGAGTTGCCTATAGGCAACTCAATGTGAGAAGGGGTTAAACTTCCGTTGGCGCTTTAGTTACTGCATCCACAAAAAACGAATATAAAGTTGAATACAGTTTTGCAAAACATAAATGGCTGGTCGGACAAACTAAACTAAAATTTTATGTTTAACTTAAACGGTGCGTAAGGATGAGCAGTGGAACCTATTTCTGCGAGACTGTAATAGAGTAAACTCAAGCCTTACACTAATTTTTTGGTTAGGCTTTGGCTTAAGAATAAGCCCAATCTTACGCTTAGGCTTAAGTTTAGGCTTCACTTATGGCCCTGTTCTTCGGCCACTTAAGCTAACAAATTTTTAAGTCTTAACACAAGTTTGAGCTAATATCATTGGCGGCTTGCGTTGCAAGTGCTGCTCAAAAGTTATGTAAGTATCTGTAAGAAATTGTTCAAATTAAAAATAAGTGAATTTGAAATACGTTTAAGCGTTAAGTACAAGTCAGTTTAGTTATAAACTGGAAAATTTGATCAATACACTAGATTAGCTTGAGTTAAACCGAGTTTTGTAACTTCTACAATATCATGCCAACACTAGGTAACTTTTGAGGGAGTATCGCAGTAGATGCCGAAGCCTAAAAGCTTCAATATACCATATACTCACTTCAGTATCTCAGAGGCTTAAGCTACGACGGTGTTTCTGGAAAACGATCCGGCCCTGTTCTATACATGGGCCTAGTACATTATCACATGGTCAGGTTTAGGGTGACGCTTAGCTTTAGGCTCAGGTGGAGGTGAAGGTATTAGGATTAGGTTGTTTAGGTGTGCAAGGGAAACCTTATATAGAGGGGAGAGGGAAGATAGACAGCATGAAAATATTCAAAAAGGGTATCGATATACTGAGACAGCAGTTATTATACAAACCAGCCCATTTTATTTAGTCAAACAAAAATTCAGATCGACGAAGTCATCTAAAATTTAGAATATACCATATACGACATTTTTGGCCCATGTTTAGAGCAGGGCTGGAACAGTAGTATAAGCATATTCGTAAGCCTAAGCCTAAGCCTAAGCCTAAGCCTAAGCCTAAGCTTAAGCCTAAGCCTAAGCCTAAGCCTAAGCCTAAGCCTAAGCCTAAGCCTAAGCCTAAGCCTAAGCCTAAGCCTAAGCCTAAGCCTAAGCCTAAGCCTAAGCCTAAGCCTAAGCCTAAGCCTAAGCCTAAGACTAAGCCTAAGCCTAAGCCTAAGCCTAAGCCTAAGCGAATGAATGAGCCTATTCCTAAGCCTAAGCAAAAAAATTAGTCTAAAGCTTAAGCTGACTCTATTATAGTCTCTCCGGAAAACGATCCGGCCCTGTTCTATAAATGGGCCACATTTTTTTCTGCCCTTTTAATCTCACAGCTTTGGAAATCCACAGTTATATGCTCGCTTATTTAATTTTTGACATAACAAACGCACACATATGAAACTTATATTTAGAAAAATGGTTGTCAAATAACGGCTGCAATGTCATATTTTGTATTCCCTGTAGGATGATATTCCAAAACTGGTAAACTTTAGCCAAAATTGAGAGGGCAAAAGACAGACCATAAACCAAAGTTTTTCAGTTATTTTGCTGATTTGTAAAGTAGTAATCGCTTCTATTTTTTTCATGAAATTTTTTATTCAATATTTTATGAAATATTTTCTAATTTCAAAAACGGAACGGGTGGCTTCCACTGCGTCGTCTTGGGTGCTGAACCGCTGGTTGAAGCCATCAGCAATACAAAATGACAAAAAATTATTACTATCGTAGAGCTGTTTTTTTGAGAAATAGAGAATAGCGACATATTATTTTTCGGGCCCATGTTACTTGAAAGAATGTCCAGGTTCCTGGTGGATCTACAAGAGTAGGTTTAGATTCTAGATTTCATTTTTGCTTAGGATTAGGCTTAGGCTTAGGCTTAGGCTTAGAAACTCATTTTTGCAACGCTTAGGTTTAGAATTAGGCTTAGACTTAATCTACTGTTATGCCCCTAAACGTAACATCGGCCAATTTTCGAATAAGTATCGTGTTGCCACATCAGATGTTCTGACTTCGTATGCTTTATGATCCTATTGGAATTAAGAAATGGTATTACGAAATTTAGATGCTAAAGTATCAGTCCATGTAAAGATGAGGAGCGGAACGTTTTTCTGTCGGACTGGAATAGAGTAAACTTAAGCTTTAGACTAATTTTTTTGCTTCATCTTATCGGTCTGGAATTGAGTAAACTTAAGCTTTAGGCTAATTTTTTGCTTCGTTGTAGGTATACGCTCGTTTTTACGCTTTGGTTTAGGCATAGGAATACTCTTATACTACTGTGCCGCCCCTGTTGCATACACAGGCCGAAATATCAAATACGACTCTAAATTTTATATTGTACGTTCTGTAACTTAGACAAATTTTAGTGAACTGATTAAAAATAACTTTCATATTCAACTAAGTTTTTACGAAATATTTATAACTTTTTATGCTTTCCCGTGTTCACTTTTTACTATTGACGTCTCGTTTCAGAGACCGGTAAAACATTGCCAATTACCCTTGTCTACAGCGTTGTTCTTCTCTTCGTCTTCTGGTAGACGTAACCAACGTCATTCGTTCATCCCACCATCGCTTTGTCCATCTGTCAGTGTCGAGCCGAACCAAGCAATCACTTCCCATGGTCTGATCCATAACGCTGATACATCCAATGTGGTTGGTTTAGCTTTGTAGTCGAAAACGTGTTCAACGGTGTGTGGCCTGATGCCGCATTTTGGGCACAAGTCTGACACGTTTTCATCAATCCGATATTATGGTGTTACAGTCAGAGATTAAAAGGGGTTGTGCTAGATTTCCCCCCGAGTGAAAATTAACGACAATCGAGTATTTTACAACCAGACATGCTCAACGTACGGCTAAATGGGGTGCGGATGTTGAACGCCCCGCCCGAAGAATATTGTACACCTCTGAAAACTTAATTTGTCAATGCACCATAGTGGAAATAATAGTTATTGCAAATATTGTATGTTTTTTCACTACCACCAGGCTCATGGCCAAGAGGGGCTCAGCCCCCCCTAGGAAATTGTCAACTTTGCTTGTATCTCATCGACGAACCTTGTATGCCCCTCCTGAGAAAAGTTTTAGCCCCTGATTTGGCTACGGGTGTGTTTTTTATAAATTACTCGTAAAATGTTTATACAACAGCTTCAGCTAAAACTGCAAACCAGTTTATTTGTAAATCCTTTCACATTTTTCCAAACGTCGATCCCCGCGGTTGTATCTTGGCATTTTTCCACGCAGAGTCGGATCCAAAAATTTCTGACGGGGGGCGGGCTGGCAAATGTTATGAAACGCAAAACTAAGGTTAGCGGGACCTTATCATTTTGTCACACAAAAATTCTGCGGGAAAATTTTTTTACAAAAAATGTTCTGAGAGGGAAAATTGTAAGGTAGGGTACCTTATCATTTCAACACAAATTTTCAGATGGTGGGGCGGCGTTTTCCTCCGACCGACCCCCTCTGCCCCCCCCCTCTGGATCCACCAGTGATTGCACGAAAGTTACACCAAAGTTATGGTTCTGTTTAAATCTGCTAATTCAGCTTCAATATCATCATTTCCACGACTCGACATATCCTGTATGGTCGATTCTCGGTAATCTCGACCTAACGAACGATTGCTAACATTTTGGATTTCAGCAACCAGTCTGTGATCAACATGTTTACCGATAGACAGCTGTTGGTCTCTTGCTAGCGATTCCCTTCTTTTACTATTCGCTATTGGTGTGTTTTTGGTCAAAATTGCCTTTGCATAGCTTGGGCGGCGGCGTTGAAGCTTTTCTGAAAACCATACTGCATCACGAATGCCACAATAATCAGACGGCTTCTCTTTGTGTTCACCTTCTGGCCCTGGTTCTGGTACCAAACGTTCGTATCCAATTGTATTCTCATTGTGGTTCTGTTCCATCATCTGTCGAAAATACTTGCTGTTCTCGTTTGGTGCGGATTTTTTTCTCTGATGTTCACGCACTCCTGAAACCCATACTGAATTATGGATGATTGAATTTTCTGTCGTTTCGGCTTTTTCGTCTCCCGGACTTGATGCTGCTGTCTTTGCTGCCGTCTCTCTTTTGCCATCGTTATGACGCTCTCGTTCTGTTTTCAAACGTTCGTATCCAAGTGTCTTCTCGCCTTGTTCTTGTTGTATTTGTTGTTGAAAATTGCCGTTTTCGATTGTGGCTGATTCTTTGCCAAACCATGTCGAAGTCAAAATGTTATCTGTACTACGTGATCGCGTGTGTTGATTGTTTCTTACTGCAGCGATAAAGCTTGGTCGACGGCTGCCAGGCCCAAGATGACAATTCGAAAATGAACTGTAAATGCTTCTACCGGCGGTAAGTTTGGGTACAGTGCGATAGGTGTCAACGCTTTTAGTTGGGTATTTATTTCGAATAAAGTTCGATTTTGAGTTGCGGTGAACGCTTTGAGGGTTGTCATGTACCTGTGCTTGTGTTATTAGGGTATCGGACGCGTTAAGAGGTACAGTTTCAGCTGAACAATTTGTATTCGAAATACCGGTGGATGGATACTGTTCCATTGGAGGTATTAGTTTAATGTGGTTAGATGATAAATGTCCACAAATTTGAGCGTTTGATATTTCAATATTGTTTCGATCATAGGTTCCAGTAGGCTTTTCCCCTGCCATCACACCGTCACGTTCGCTATAAACTAAAACATTGAGTTTGCGTACCTTAGATCCATTCCTAACAAAAGGTTTAGCGTCATCCTTTGGAACTACTTGTTTTCGTTTAGAAAGAGCATATGGCGCTTGTGCAACAGTATCCCTGGCATCCAGTGAAACTAAATATGGATCCATTCTGGAAGTATGATTTAAATGATAAAGTTGCTCGCAACATTGGTCAGCGGGTTTTGGCGTAGTTTTTCGACTAAAACTTCGTCTTAGGGTCTTAGATTTAGTGGAATCCGTAAGAACGCTGTAGATCCACGGTCTCGGTGTGGGTTGTACCGTATCGGAAGGTTGTAGCTGTTTGGGATGCGGAACTTGATGTCCATCAGGCATGTAAATGCTAGGGTACGCGAGAGGATTAACGGATAATTTTCGGTGTTCTGAATCAATATTAGTTTCTTTGATCGCAGGGTTGGTCTCGTCTAAGGTTAGCGATAAGTTATCAATTCCACGAGAGGAGCCCCTGGTCGTTCCCGTTTGGAGACTCAGAGCGACAGACGTTGGATCAATCAGTGGAGTCATGCTAATTGAAGGTTCTAACTGCCGTTGAGAATGAGCAACTGAAAATTGTTGCATATTTTGAATTCGTGATTGAAGAAATTTGATTACTGGCGACCGCATGATGGTACTTGAGTCAAGTTGAGGTGGTAAAGTGTTAATGTTTTCAGTTTGAGTCGTTGAAATGTTTCCGTTTCGATCTGAAAATAACCCTTTAACTCACAGAGTATACTACTCTCTAAAAGCTTAAACTAACTTGATTTAAGCATAAGCTAATCCACCAGTATTAAACTATCTTTCAAGATTAACTAAACTAACTGGTAGGTTACGCTTAAACTCATTTAAAATGTTACTTATTTTCAGTTTAAGCTAAACTTAATGAACTCTTAAATACACTGCTGCACTTATTACTTAATCTAAAAATAAGTTTACTTAATCTCGTGTTAAACTTAAAAACACGTTAGTTGAAGTAAAACTTTAAATTCTAGTTTAGTTAGTCCGTCCAGTCGTTTAAGTTTTACGTAAAATGATATTCAAGTTTAGTTAAGCTGTAATTTAAGCTTAAATTTTTAGAGAGTATGAGCAACTATATACAATTAATATATTAGAAACACAGACACTTTGAGCAGTGTTTAACATTTATAACATATATGCGCAGTGCAAAATCTCCACAAGACGTGACAGCCCCCTTAGCTCAGTGGTCATCGTAAACGCCTCTCACCCGAGAGACTGGAGTTCGAATCTTACCTTGAAACTGTATCTCATATGAAATTAAAAATATTCATGTGAGAAAGGGTTAATAAACGATACATCACAAATTTTAATTTCTTCATGGACAGACTCTTTTGAAATATGGTTTTGATTGAATCGTTGTGGTTGAAGATGGCAACCAAATATTTTGTCCCACCGAATGTAAAATATGTTTGCCCGCAGTTGCCTTATCAAACTGAAGGCAGACCAACTAATTTGATTTCTATTGCCAGCATTGTTGTTACTATCCATTTACTGTTGTGACCTCAATAAGAGGAATGAGACTGTTGTTTTTGTTTTGCCTCTCCAAAGCGTACCACTGTTATTTGGTTACGGACTGTTATTTATTTTTAAGTCTCCCCATGTTTAGTTACACCAAATACCCTTCTTTTTATATTCCTTTTTTGGAGAACTTACTTGTTCCGAAGTATTTTTGTTCCATGATCGTTAATCTTTTTTTTGTATTTAATAAAGTTTATGCGAGTTGACAAAGTGTCTCTTACATATTTCAGCAGTCATAGCCATTCTTCTGCATTTATTCCCTGATATGGACTGTAATCCGGACTAATGACTGTGTCCTATCCACTAACGTGCTTCACGTAGGGATACAGACTCCAATTGATCCGGACGTCCTATGGGGACCTCCTGCTCTTATTACCACCTTCTTATTCGGGTCACTACTGTACGCTCTATAAAAGGTATTGCGGTAGCTATGATACTCAGACGATTTCTATAACCGTTTTAGTCGTAAACAAAGTATGACGTGAGGAGGAACGTAGTGAAATCTATGCTCCTACACGAGATCGACGGGGGAGAAATTTGCGGGATTTTGGCCCATGAAAAATCAAGGGCGGAACGTTTTTCTGTGGGACTAGAAAAGACTAAGCTTAAGCTTTAAACTAATTTTTTACTTGGCTTAGGCTTAGGAATATTCTCATTCTTACGCTTAGGCTTAGGCTTAGAAATATGCTCATTCTTACGTTTTGACTTAGGCTTAGGCTTAGGCTTAGGAATATGCTCATTCTTACGATTTGGCTTAGACTAAGGCTTAGGCTTTTACGCTTTAGAGTAATTTTTTACTTTGCTTAGGCTTAGGAATATTCTCATTCTTACGCTTAGGCTTAGGCTTAGGAATATGCTCATTCTTACGTTTTAGCTTAGGCTAAGGCTTAGGCTTAGTAATATGCTCATTCATACGCTTAGGCTTAGGCTTAGGCTTAGGCTTAGGCTTAGGAATGCGCTTACAATACTGTTCTACCCGTGTTCTTTACATTGGCCTTAATTTCGAAAACCCGCAAATGGGTACATTACCCCCACATATATCCAAATCGTTCGAAAAAAAACCTGTTAAATCAACCTATGCCGTTCCCGAGTCGAATTGTGACTGCGACGGTGACGTAAACCATTTACCTTTCCAAGAACGATCCGAATCGACCGGGGTTGAAGTTGACATCCCCTCACGTACATATTTAACATTATAATTATTTGAAGGCATTGAATACGTTGACGTCGTTCGAACAGAATTGGTTCTATACCGAATACGGCTTGGCGGTTTCTGTTGATGTCCAACGAAATATCGCAATACTGTAATGTTTCGCCAAGTGCGCTACAACAAATATTTAAGCCAATCTATAGAACAACACGACGGTAACAGTAGTATAAGCATTATCCTACGCCTAAACCTAAGCCTAAGCGTACGCAAATAGCTAGCTTAAAGCTTAAGCTTAGTGTAGGTAATCCCGCAGAAAAACGTTTCGCCCCTGATCTTTATACAGGTCCAAAAGGGAATGTGGGAATGTACTATGCAGCATAGTACTCATGTTTTGCTGTTCAGACAGTAGTTTCATTATTATGAAATAAGATTACAATTAATTCTTCTTCGATTACTTAAGTGATACTTTTGCTCATGGCCATTGTTACTTTAAGGGGCGTAACAGTAGATTAAGCGTATTCCTAAGCCTAAGCCTAAGCCTAAGCCAATGTTACTTTAAGGGGCGTAACAGTAGATTAAGCGTAATCCTAAGCCTAAGCCTAAGCCTAAGCCAATGTTACTTTAAGGGGCGTAACAGTAGATTAAGCGTATTCCTAAAGCGTAAACGTTGCAAAAGCGTATCACTAAGCCTAAGCAAAGCCTAAAGAGTTGCAAAAATGTTTTCCTAAGCCTAAGCCTAAGGTTAAGCATTTGCAAAAATGAGTTTCTAAGCCTAAGCCTAAGCAAAAAAATGTAATCTAGAATCGTAAACCTACTCTTTTATAGACCCACCAGAAACCTTGACGCCCCTTAAAGTAACACTGGTCATTCTGCTAATCATTTGAAATATTGAGCTTAGCGAAACTATTAGACAAATAGATCCGCGACTATAATGCGTGGGTTATAAGTGGGATTTGAAATTTTTTAATTTTTCATTTTTCCGAACCGATTAACTGTAAAACATTGACACTTACTCTGACCATTTTACCAAGACTCGTTCGTTCACGACCAGCAGTGGTAATAGCAACAGGTGCGGGAACAGCATGGAGCGATATAGAATTAGCCGGCGTCTCAGACGTAGTACCTGTAGGAGAACTGATGGAAGTTTGGGCTGAAAAATTAATAGCTTGGCTTATATGGGCGGAGTTAGGCCTTTTTGCATGACGACGTTGCTTCAATCGTCTTTGTAATGTCACACAAGGCAGCAATAATAACCGTTTAAGTTGTGATGGTCCTTCGAATAATATCACTGCAAATTTGGTCTGCCATTCGATTGTTTCGTTTGGTTTAGGCGCTGGTTGTGTTTGCCAGTTTTCGTAGTATGATTGGAAGTATCGATACGTTTGTATGGCGATTGTAAACAATAGTCCAGCGACGAATAAGCTGGTAACACTTAAATAATAACTGCTTGAAACTGCAACTAACAAGGTTGTAAACTTTCTAAATCAAGAGTCTGGGTGCGGTATTAACCTGTTCTCACATAGAGTTGCCTATAAGCAACTCAGCGCAGTGTATATACGTTAAATAGTATATATATCGCACCGTGTTTAACAATTGCAACACGTATACATAGTACTAAATCACCAGAAGACATGAGAGCCCCCTCGGGCTCGAGCGTCAAGCTCCTATAGCTGAGTGGTGATTGTATACGCCGTCCACTCCAGTCACTGGAGTTCGAATCCTAGCATAAAGGTAGGTCTCAAGGAAAAAATATTCATGTGATAAAGGGTTAAAGAAACTAAATTAGGAGCGAAGTTCATGCCGAGACCACGAGTGTGCGTTTACTTTTCTGAAAATTTGGATTCAGGGACAAATTGATACACACTCAACTTGTGTGATAAATGTTAACCAGACAATTTTGGTTTTGATCCATGTAAAAGCACCTGATTATAAACAAATCAGGGCCCATGTATAGAACAGGGCCGCAACAGTAGTATAAGAATATTCCTAATCCTAAGCCTAAGCCTTAGCCTAAGCCTAAGCAAAAAAATTAGTTTAAAGCTTAAACTGACTCTATTATAGCCCCTGCGGAAAACGATCCGGTCTTGTTCTATACATGGGCAAAAATCAGAATGAACAGTCAAACACTTTCATAAATTTTAATTTCGTTTTAGTTTCTAATTGCAGTGTGAACAATTTTGCGAATAACGAATGAAACGCAAATTTAATTTCGAACTCAATTCTGGACTGGGTAAAAGAGTTAAATTTTTTAATGTTTTTTGCGACAAATTTGAGTTTTTTTGTTTTTCACAATTAATGCAAAGAATTTTGTAATATTTCATTTTAATTTAAAATAAAAGTTTTTAGTGCAAAGAAGAGTTTACCTCAGTGCCATGCGAAAGCTTGTTTGCGGATCGAATACGTTGCATTTGAAATCGCCGCATGTTGCCGCTTCACCGACACATCTGTTAAATAATATAAAATCAAAATTTAATTAATTCTATCACACCAACTGTTTCTTTATCAGGTCTTCACTCACTAAAAGCTTAAACAAACTTGAATTAAACTTAAGGTAATCCAAGAGTGTTAAACTAACATTCTAAATTAACTAAACTAACGAGTAGGGTTACCCTTAAACTCATTTAAAGTCGTACTTTTTTTTAGTTTAAGCTAAACTTAACAAACTCTTTGATACACATAATTTCTGGGCTGCATTTATTGCTTAAACTAAAAATAAGTTTACTTAAAACTCATGTTAAACTTAAAAACATGTTAGTAAAACTTTTAAAATCTAGTTTAGTTAGTTCGTCAAGTCATTTAAGTTTTATTAAAACTAATTTTCAAGTTTATCTAAGCTATAATTTAAGTTTAAGTTTTTACAGAGAAGAAAATAGTGAAAAGCGTGAAATTTGACGGCATCCCTGCTGTATATCTTAAGGCTGTAAGTTGACGCACTCGACAGGCGCGTTGGAGTTTAAACGAAACAACTTTTAAGTAAGATATTAAATGTATCAAATGGTATTACCCCGGCACGTCGCATAGAACCTTCTTACTCAAAATATACAAAAATTTCAGAAGTTGAATCCATATTGTGACCATTGAGCGTTGCCATATCGAGGACTCCGGAAACTGTATCCTGCACACACAGTCTTCGACCGTACTAAAATACAATTCACAGTATTAAGACTACTTATGCACTGTAGTGACACGAATAAGAGGAAAGGAGGTTGATATTTATTTGACCTGTCAAGAGGGCACCACCCTGTTATTCGGTAACTGACTGTTATTTTATTTTTAACCCGAGCTACGCCACCCTTCGTTTCTGATATATCCGTGTTACAACTATCAGTTGAATTCAACGTTTATTTGCCTTGTATCAAAAGCTTGAGCGATAATGCAAGGATATACTATAGGAATGTACCTTCAAATCTTAAGTAGGTTTTAAAGTTTCGAACTCAACTTTGTTTGGTCCTGAAGTCATTTATGCTCTACAATTAAGCATAGTTGACATTTATGGACTCGAATTAGGTTTTAGGGACTCAATTATAATTGTTTACCGTTTGCTGCATCATTTGCTTCAACTTTGCTTCGTGTTTAAAATCTGCGTAAAATTGCACGTACGATTTTTTGGCAATGTTTACTTTAACCAGTGGATACAAGTTCCATTGAACAATGTGTGGCATTCTGAAATGGGATAATGTATCACGTAATATAAATCGAAATGTGCTGTACACATGCTTATTGGTCGATTTTACCGCTGTCCTATACACAATCCTATTGGTCGATTTCTCCGCTGTCCTATACACAAGCCTATTGGTCGATTTTACCGATGTCCTATACACAAGCCTATTGGTCGATTTCACCGCTGTCCTATACACAAGCCTATTGGTCGATTTTACCGATGTCCTATACACAAACCTATTGGTCGATTTTACCGATGTCCTATACACAAGTCTATTGGTCGATATCACCGCTGTCCTATAGACAAGTCTATTGGTCGATTTCACCGCTGTCCTATACACAAGCCCATTGGTCGATATCACCGCTGTCCTATAGACAAGTCTATTGGTCGATTTCACCGCTGTCCTATACACAAGCCTATTGGTCGATTTTACCGATGTCCTATACACAAACCTATTGGTCGATTTTACCGATGTCCTATACACAAGCCTATTGGTCAATATCACCGCTGTCCTATAGACAAGTCTATTGGTCGATTTCATCGCTTTCCTATACACAAGCCTATTGGTCGATTTCTCCGCTGTCCTATACACAAGCCTATTGGTCGATTTCTCCGCTGTACTATACACAAGCCTATTGGTCGATTTCTCCGCAGTACTATACACTAGCGTATTGGTCGATTTCTCCGCTGTGCTACACGTAAGCCTAATGGTCGATTTCTCCGCTGTACTACACACAAGCCTATTGGTCGATTTTACCGATGTCCTATACACAAGCCTATTGGTCGATATCACCGCTGTCCTATAGACAAGTCTATTGGTCGATTTCACCGCTGTCCTATACACAAGCCTATTGGTAAATTTTATCGATGTCCTATACACAAACCTATTGGTCGATTTTACCGATGTCCTATACACAAGCCTATTGGTCGATATCACCGCTGTCCTATAGACAAGTCTATTGGTCGATTTCACCGCTGTCCTATACACAAGCCTATTGGTCGATATCACCGCTGTCCTATAGACAAGTCTATTGGTCGATTTCACCGGTGTCCTATACACAAGCCTATTGGTCGATTTTACCGATGTCCTATACACAAGCCTATTGGTCGATTTCACCGCTGTCCTATACACAAGCCTATTGGTCGATTTCACCGCTGTCCTATACACAAGCCTATTGGTCGATTTCACCGCTGTCCTATACACAAACCTATTGGTCGATTTCACCGCTGTCCTATACACAAGCCTATTGGTCGATTTCACCGCTGTCCTATACACAAACCTATTGGTCGATTTCACCGCTGTCCTATACACAAGCCTATGTCATTCACCCTTCCTATACACAACCTATGTCATTTACCATTCCTATACACAAACCTAGTGATTCACCCTTCCTATACACAAACCTATGTCATTCACCCTCCTATACACAACCTATTGGTCCTATAACAACTACAAAACCCTAAAAATCTAAACCCTATAACAAACTACGATAGGGGACGCGCCGGATAAAACCAAACCAAAAACCAGATAGTGTTGTCCTAAAAAAGTCAGGGGGGGATTGCACGCTTCCTATACACAACCTATGTCGATTCACCTTCCTATACACAACCTATGTCGATTACCCTGTCCTATACACAACCTATGTGATCACCCTTCTAACACAACCTATGTCATCACCCTTCCTATACAAACCTATGTCGATTCGGGACGCTGTCCTATACACAACCTATGTCATACCCCCTAAAAACAACGTCCTAAAAACCAATACCAGTCCTATACACAAACCTATTGGTCGATTTTACCGATGTCCTATACACAAGCCTATTGGTCGATATCACCGCTGTCCTATAGACAAGTCTATTGATCCATTTCACCGCTGTCCTATACACAAGCCTATTGGTCGATATCACCGCTGTCCTATAGACAAGTCTATTGGTCGATTTCACCGCGCCATACACAACCTAGCATACCAACACAACCTACATACCGATGTCCTATACACAAGCCTATTGTCAATACACCCTATAACAACTAGACAATACACAAGCCTAGTGATTTCCCGCTGTCCTATACACAACCTATTGTCGATTTTACCGATGTCCTATACACAAGCCTATTGTATATCACCGCTGTCCTATAGACAAGCTATTGGACGATCACCGCTGTCCTATACACAAGCCTATGTCATTTCTCCGCTGTACTATACACAAGCCTACTGTCGATTTTACCGATGTCCTATACACAAGCCTATTGTCGATATCACCGCTGTCCTATAACAAGTCTATTGACATTTCACCGCTGTCCTATACACAAGCCTATTGTCATTTCTCCCTTCTATACACACTATGCATGGGCTGTGCTAACCAAGCCTAATGGTCGATTCTCCGCTGTACTACACACAAACCTATTGGTCGATTTTACCGATGTCCTATACACAAGCCTATTGGTCGATATCACCGCTGTCCTATAGACAAGTCTATTGGTCGATTTCACCGCTGTCCTATACACAAGCCTATTGGACGTCCTATAGACAAGTCTATCGGTCGATTTCACCGCTGTCCTATAGACAAGTCTATTGGTCGATTTCACCGCTGTCCTATACACAAGCCTATTGGTCGATTTCTCCGCTGTACTATACACTAGCGTATTGGTCGATTTCTCCGCTGTGCTACACGTAAGCCTAATGGTCGATTTCTCCGCTGTACTACACACAAGCCTATTGATCCATTTCACCGCTGTCCTATACACAAGCCTATTGGTCGATATCACCGCTGTCCTATAGACAAGTCTATTGGTCGATTTCACCGGTGTCCTATACACAAGCCTATTGGTCGCTTTTACCTATGTCCTATACACAAACCTATTGGTCGATTTTACCGATGTCCTATACACAAGCCTATTGGTCGATATCACCGCTGTCCTATAGACAAGTCTATTTGGTCGATTTCACCGCTGTCCTATACACAAGCCTATTGGTCGATTTCTCCGCTGTCCTATACACAAGCCTATTGGTCGATTTTACCGATGTCCTATACACAAGCCTATTGGTCGATATCACCGCTGTCCTATAGACAAGTCTATTGGACGATTTCACCGCTGTCCTATACACAAGCCTATTGGTCGATTTCTCCGCTGTCCTATACACAAACCTATTGGACGATTTCTCCGCTGTCCTATAGACAAGTCTATCGGTCGATTTTACCGCTGTCCTATACACAAACCTATTGGTCGATTTCTCCGCTGTCCTATACACAAGCCTATTGGTCGATTTTACCGATGTCCTATACACAAGCCTATTGGACGATATCACCGCTGTCCTATAGACAAGTCTATTGGTCGATTTCACCGCTGTCCTACACACAAGTCTATTGGTCGATTTCACCGCTGTCCTATACACAACCGCGTATTGGTCGAATTTTCTGCTGGCATTGGAACCTTTCATATGAGCGAACGTTAGGTTTGCAAACTAGCACACTGAATTGCTTAGTAGTCTTTGCAGGAGGTGTTTTTGTACTCGTTTAGACTGTTTACTTAATCACTACGAATATGAATAGTACTAAAGTATTGGATACCAAATCGTCTTTCCAAGAATCTTTGCGAGGTTTAAATCCTTTTTATCACCGTTTTATATATGCCTTAGGGGCCCATATATGGAGCAGGACCGGATCGCTTTCTGGAGGGGTTATTATACAGTCAGTTTAGGCTATAGACTAAGTTTTGGCTTAGGCTTACGTTTAGGCTTAGGCTAAGGCTTAGGAATAGCCTCATCCATACGCTTTGGCTTAAGCTTAGGCTTGGGAATATACTCATACTACTGTTCCGACCCTCTTCTATATATGGGCCCCTTAGGTAATTTAAATTAAAGTATTAACACAAAGCAAACAATGAATTAATATTGTTTTAATAAAATTTTTCGCAATGTGGGCCAATATTTGTGTGTAAAGTATTTCATTGGTCTGAAACGAAACAAAAAATTTCAACTTACGGCAGTTGTTTTTCGAATCAATCGGTTCAATGTTAAACATAATTTAAAATTATAATTGAAATATTTACATACGTAGTTTAACTCGTGAAATATGATTTCAAATTTTTATGCTAAAAGAATCAGCTATTTTTTCGTGTCATAAACGAAAAAGCTGTGCTAATGTTTTTGTATTTTGTAACACGGTATTCTAAAGACAATTTGATTTAAAACATACCGCAAGCTCGAAAGGTACGACCGGAGCTCTGCCCCCGCATCCGGCAGACCGAAGACATTCGGGTTTTAAGTAGCGTTCTTGTCGAAGGTGTCGGCAGTTTCGGTAGTAAAATTTTTCATATTTTAATAAAAGTAAATATTTTAATGTTACTGCAATTTTGGAAGTTTTATAATGTTTAAGACATATTTACAAAAAAGTTTTAAAATATATTTTTTAGCAATTTACAAGTTGTTATCGAACGAATCAAATTTAAAATTTGTGATGATACGAAATTTTGAGACAATTCCCGTAGTTGTCCAGCAACAACTGGCATCTGAAAGTGTACGTGTCGTTCTATTATTTCATGTTTCAAAGCATCATATAACCCCTAAATTAACACATTGCATTTAATTTTTTCTGGAGCGAATTCATATTCTGGGAAAGAACTGTTCCGGCAACTGATGTTAAGCTTTAGCTCAAATGTTTTGTCCTGATTCATACTAAAATGCAGCTTCAAGTGTAAAGCATAATCGTAAATAAATTTTCAACACAAATTTGCACTTGGAAAAGTTTAAAAAGATTGCAGCGAAGTAGTACACTAAAAGTAGTGTACATAGATCAGAGTGGGATGAGGGAAAGGATTTTTTTACCCGACCCGCGCTTTATCCGCGCAAACAATAATTTCTTACCCCCGGGTATACCCGCGTAAAAAACATCTTCGTTACTACCCACCTTTCACCCAAACCTGAAGTTAAGTCAGTATTTTTTAAAGATTGCAGGTGATTTTCACTTTAATGAAGTTTTGCGTTTTACAGCTCCAATGAATATTGCACAAGAAAACGTACTAGACACCACAAAATTTCAAAACCAACTCAATAGAGCCCGGGCAGCGCCTGATCAGAAATAAAGCAGACAATAGCGTAGGTTTTCCGCCTTTAAACTTAAAAGTTTGCCTCGGGGCAAAACTGTGACTTTTTTTACCCACATGATAGAAAAATCTTTACCCGCGGGTACACCCACGCCTGAAATTCTTCACCAGACCCGCGTTTACCCGCGGGTACCCGCGGGTAATGCCCCACTCTGACATAGACATCCTGAATATTGGTTCTTAAATGTCCCAGTTTACGGTGATTAATCGTATAATCGTAGTTAACCTAAAACAGATTTGTCTATAACAACTCTAAATATATAATGCTGAAATATAATAACAGTTTACTTATGACACAAACAAATATATACCGGTACTGTCGAATTCATACAAACATTTGATTATAACCAAAGTAAGTAATGCGGAACACTGAACCTAATTTCAAACTGGTCTATTTTTTAAACTGTCTGGTTACCCCGAATTACCGATATATTTTTACTTTGAAAACCAAAATAAACTTAAAACCGTTCAATTTGGATATATTAACAAGCAGCTCCTAATAGTGGCAATAGAGACAGAGTAAATGCCAGCACCCGAGCGAATTCCTTAAAAAATCTATTACTTGTTCAAAATCTTTTGCGCTTATATCAACGATAATTTAATAGACATTTCGCAGTCAGCGAAACCATTGCAAAATAGTCGAAGATCAAAATTCAAGACTGAACCAAAATAAGACAGTTAAAATTTAACGTCTAAATTTGGTAATTTGAACAAAACATCTGTAAACTGCAGTAAAAAATGTTGTTTTGAAGTTTATTTTATACGACGCCTCTGCGCAACTGAAACTTCAAAAATTGCTCCAAAGTTACTAATAATATTCCTGAACGACACAGGTTTTATAAAAATAAAGAAAAATTTCACTACTCAAAATCTACCGTAATCACAGCAAAAGGTCGATTTGGTGCCAAAGCTACACGATGGACCTGTATCGGTTGCACTCTGGCAATTTCTGAGCTAATATTTTTAGTTGGAAACAGTATAATGAAAAGCAAAAACGTGAACATCTAAAATGCTTAACCAACGATATATACAAACTAAAATCTGTAATACAAATACAGTATTCAGCGACAAGTTTTGATCTTCCTAAAGCCTGAAATTGAAGTTGTACCAAAATGTACAAGATCACAAATACTAGAATGCATTGTCCCTCGGCACCGCTGATGAATAATTTATTTGACACAACTAAAACCATGACAGGCTGATAATACCCTGTTACAAGTATTTTTTTATTGTTGAGCAAATCGTTCAAGGCAATGCTTTTACGCCATCGTTTGGTCTCGTGTATACTCCCTCGAAGTTATACATTTATGTGCCATGGTGCCTACGTGAGCCATCTGCTATACCACACAAGCACACAAAGTTAGGGTGTACCTTAGAGATAATAAATATGTGTAAGGTCTTTTTCATTAATATTCCTTTGCTGCATTTTTTCCGCAAAATAGTCATTTTTGCTGCAAAATAGTTTTTATTTCAAAAGCAACGGATTTCGCATCCTCAGGAGCAAGATTCAGTAACAAATTTTCACACAAATTTAAATTTTTGAAAAATTTCTAGTTTTACGATTGTCATCTTAATATCAGATTTCAGAAATTTATGAACCCTTTTACAAGCAGCAGGGGTGAAATTGTGTCTTGATTAAAGTTTGTCATGTACCGCCGCCTATAACTGGTTCCTGTAAAATTTTCGTCCAAAGTTACTCTAAGGGCGTAGTCAGGTAAAATTACCAAAGTAAGCGTATTTCTAAGCATCAATGTTGGTTGATACTTTTGTTGACGTGCGTACTCGTCCGGTGCCGTCCGTCACCCGTACGGAGACGTCCGCCACTGTGTGGCACCTTCCGTCACCGTGCGGTATCGTACGCAAATAACTCACGTACGATAATGTATGGTGACGAACGGCGCCGTACGAGTGACACACGACGACGGACGACATCGGACGTCGAGTATAGCGCAACCCTAAACCGTAGCATAAGGTTTAGCACGAAACTAAGTCTAAGGGTCTAACACAAATAATTGTCTTAGCTTCACAACCAGAACCCCGAAGTCAGACGCTTCCATATAATGTATGTCAAGACAGCTTTGATTAACAGGCTTTGAATGGTCAAAGAGCAGTGCACCAATGTGTTTGACCAACAGTAACACAAACGCGCCCGCGATTACCGCGGTTTCAGTTTTGTTCGCAACATTTTTCGCAGTATTTTGTTATTGTAAACGGATTAAAAAAATACATTTCGGTGCCTATCTCGTGCATGACGCCGCTGAGTATATCTGATATCAGCGTGCAATTAGTCGTAATTAAAGTTTGCGAGTTGACCAACGACCGTTTTACCGTCATTGAATCGTTTGACCAAGGTTTTGTTTGCAGTATCGCCGATTCAGGAGCTTTTGACGGGGAAATCGACGAAAATACTGCAATGCAAATTCTATAACCGAGCGAGAAACCAAACGCAATTTTAATAAAATCATAAAACAGACTTTGAAATGTTAATTAGTGAGGTAAAGTATGAAATCCTATTTTAGGAGCACCGGTGGCATGGACATCCCCTGAGATTCACCAGGAGGGGTTGATACATTGAATTTGCCAATACTTTAGTAAATTGTTTGACCAAAACCTTAAAACAAACTTGTTGGTTTAGTTTGGTGAAATGTTTACCGTGAAAGCTGATATTGAAGTACGAAATTGGTTCATCAAAACGTGCTGTAATACTAAAATCAAGCCGGCGGATATAATACATCCGGATCCATTTTGCAAAATTAGTACATTCCAGGGTTCCAACCGGAACTTGATTTTGTCGGAAGCGGAAGCGGAATCGGAATCAAATTTTTCTGTCGGAACCGGAATCGGAATAATTATAATAAAAAGTTAAAGTTGTATGACTTTTAACTTTTGTTACAGTATGCCTGTTTCCGTTACTGTTCACGGTTTCATCAAAAATTGTTTATATAGCTGACGGAATATACGTAACAACTCGGAATATTTACTAAGAAAAAACCAACAGAATAATTGTAAATGAACGAAACAAAAGGAAACAAGCAAAATCTTAGTTCAGTCATCTTAAAAACGCATAACCGAAAATCAGAAATCCGGCATCGGAACAGCAGTCAGCCGGAATCGCAATCGGCAGTCAAAGTTTGCAGTAATTTTAGACGGAATCGGAATTCCGATGGAACCCTGGCACATTCGTACTTCGGCTAGAACGTAGTGCAAGCCTTGAGATAGCGTATAGCGAGACTATTAATGGTTCAGGTAACGTTGACGGGTGCACCATATTTTCGCTGTTAATAAAGTAATCTTAAGCTTTTGACTAATTTTTTTGCTTGGGCTAAGGTTAAGCTCTGAGTTATTAATGCTTAGCGTCAGCCTTATGTTTTAGTTATAGGCGTATCCTTACGCTGAGGTTAAGGTTTAGGCTTAAGCTGAGGCTTAGGCATATGCTTTATTATTGCAATGCCTTTTAAAGTAACATTGGCCAAATTAAGTATCTCATCTCTCATCAGAATTAAACCAGAACTATCTATGATAACGACGGAATATTTAAAAGATACATAAATCTTATTTAAAATCAAATTCAAATATTCAGGTTTTAAATGTCATATTATTGATATTAAACATAGATTCTCATGATACAAAACAATCCACGACAATTGTAATTTTGGACTGATTCACATCAAACCCTTCAAATGTAGCAAATACAAAACAATTGTAAACTGTCCAACCAACAAGCTTAAGACTATCAGGCCAATGTAAAGAACAGGGGCGGAACAGTATTATAACCCTATTCCTAAAGCACAAGCCTAAGCCTAAGCCAAGCTGTAAGAATGTGCATATTCCTAAACCTAAGCCTATGCCTACGCCTAAGCGTAAGAATGAGCATATACGTAAGCCTAAGCCTAAGCCTAAACCTAAGACAAGCTAAAAAATTAGTCTAAAGCTTAAGTTTACTCTATTGCAGTCCCACAGAAAAAACGTTCTGACCCTGATCTTTACAGTGGTCGACTATCATAAGCATTGCCAAAGCCTAAAATTATCGCAATACCTGAAAATTTAGAAACCTGTAGTAAAAAGAGCACACAGGGCAGCACAAAACGTCGTAATATCGAAAATATGCTTTATAGATTAGGTGCCTAGATACACGGTGACTGGAAATATTCACAAATTTGATTTAAGACATAGAACTAAAACCCTTTAAGCCAGCATATAAAACGAGCTTGTGCTTTTGTACCGTTTGTAATTTAATACTATTCATTGTTAGGTTCGATTATTAATATCAAAGGCGTGTATACGGGTAGTAAATCTGTATCAATTGCTCATTGATATAGTTTATGTCTAAATCTTAAGGTAGACTTGTTGGTTTTGAGGCTTTTAGGCTAAATAAAACACCAATATAAGGCGAATAAAAACTAACCATGAACAACAATTAATCTTAAGGTACTTACACTTTATAAAGAATACCGTATTGGTGATGTTTTAAAATTACATAGCTAACATGGCAATACCACGGGGTTCGTTGAGTATAGTTGACAGTTTCTTCATTGAAGTGGCCAGTGTAAAGAACACGGGCGGAACAGTATTATTAGCATATTCCTAAGCCTAAGCCTAAGCCTAGGCGTAAGAATGAGCGTATTTCTAAGGTTAAGCATAAGCCTGAGCCTAAGCGTAAGAATGGGCATATGTCTAAGCCTAAGCCTAAGCCGAAGCCTAAGCCATGCTAAAAAATAGTCTAAAGCTTAAGCTTATTCTATTGCAGTCCCACAGAAAAACGTTCCGCTCCTGATGTTTACATGGGATTTTGAAGTTTAGATTTTTTTGAAATGCGGTCAATTACTTCACGCTTTTGATAACTAAAGCGAATCAATATTACGAGCAGGAAACCAAACACAATTGTAGCACTAAGTCTTAATACAAGGTTTATTGTCAGTCCAGTCAAGGATCAGGATGCAACCGGAATTCTGGTTCCGGAAGGAAAATCCAGTATTTTTTCGCCGGAATTTGACGGTATTTTCGGCATTGAAAATTTGTCTCATTCGGAAATTTAAGACAAATTTTCATATTATTCTAACTTATATTTCAGAAATTGTCTGAGCGTGTACTGCCAAAATTTTCAATTTTTGCTATACTACATAATTTTTCATACGCGTAGCGCTCATGCATTTGTTTCAAGATTTGTGGCATTCTAAATGGTGTGCTTACGACATTAAAAGCGAAAAATATCAAACATAAATTTTTCGGTAACAAGTATATTTTGTTTTCCGGTTCCGGCTCTGGTTCCCGTATTTTTTCACTTTCCGGTTCCGGTATTATAAAATTCCGATTGCACCCTGGTCGCAATACATATACAATAGGAATATTCAAGTTTAGCTCCCTAGCGAAGCGAACAAGAACTTTGATGCACTTTTCGCACTAAATGTATTTCAATCCTGACGTAGAGTTTTTAGTTTTGTGTGGCACCTTTGGGATCACATATAACCGTATTACTGTAGTGGCCCGAATAAGAGGGGGGACTGATAATTATTTGGCCTCTCGAGAGGGTACCTTCTCTGTTATTCGGTTATAGACTGATATTTGTTTTAACCCACTCTCCGGCGCCCTTTGTTACCGATATATATCCGGTGTCGCAATTATTCGTTGAATTAAACATTTATTTGTCTTGTATCAATAACTTGAGCGATAAAGCAAGATTATACTTAGGAATGTATTTTCAAAACTAAGTATGCTTTAAACTTTTGAACTGAACTTTATTCGGTCCTGGACTCATTTGTGCACTACAATTAGGGATAATTGACATTTATGGACTCTAGGGTTTAGGGACTCTGTCCATTGCGGACTCTTATTAGGAATGCGGATTCCTATTGATTGGGACTCAAAATGAGGATCCCCTCTTATTACCCCCTCTCTTATTCGGGACACTACAGTAAGTGTAAAATGTTTGGAAGCAAAACAGAAACGGCAGGGTGAATGAAACTTCGCGAGCGATGCGAGCGAGAACCAATCTACACTATGCATTAGCCTCAATAACAAGATACAGGACTGCTAGCCGTAAAAATTGCCAAATTGTAAAACACAGAAAGTATAATTTTCGACTCTCCTTTCAGTCTCATCGCGCACGCCATCGAACCCGGCCACATTGCCCTCTCAGCGCATACGGCCTGATTGCGCTATCCAGAGCACACTGCATTAGGGGACATGGACCACCGGCTCCCCCGGCCACCTCGATACCGATGGTAAACACTAAATCGAAGTCTTAATTAAAGTCATACGTCATCATTTATATGTCAATGGGCCTAATTGCGCTATCCAGAGCATACTGCATTAGGGGACATGGCCCACCGGCTCCCCCGGCCACCTCGCTACCGATGATAAACACTAAATCGAAGTCTTAATTAAAGTCACACGTCATCGTTTATATGTCAATGATGTCATATTGGATATTATTTGTCTTGACAAGATGTTTGTGTGAAAACATGTGCAAGCCGTGTGTTTCAGGCCAACAACAATTATTATATACTGAAAGACACGCCTACACTGCAATAAATGGTAAGTCAAATTGACTCTTTCCGAAATAGGCTTTTTCGGACTACACAAACTGAGTCAAAATTAGACTCCGCCAGAGTCAAATTGAGTCGAATTTGGCTCTGGCGGAGTCGAATTTTGACTCAGTTTGTGCAGTTAGGTAAAGCCTATTTCGGAGAGAATCAATTTGACTCACCATTTTTTGCAGTGTAGGTACTGGATGGATTGTAAAGTTTCACACCAATTGGTGGCAAGCCCCAAGCTACACGTTTACTTCTCATGAGTCGAGTTTTTACACCAGCTCACAAGGCTTACACGGAGTTTGGAAGCTTAAGCTTTGACTGGTTACTAAAGCACTACTAGCACTGGCAGAATTTAATGACAACATTTTGCAAAAAAATGCTAAATAAATTATTCATTGTTTTAGCTTTCTTGGAGTAATTCATTCAAGTCAAAAAAATTTGCTAAATTTTTCAACTTCATCGCTCATCGTTTTCTAATACACAGCTTCCAATCGTCAACTGGTAATAGATGCTATACACATTTGAGAATATACGAGCAATAGAACAATAGTTTTCACTCTCAATCAATTATTGCACACTGAGGGTTTGATTGTTTAAATCCTGTAAAATTTGTCACAAACCAAAGCCACTAAAATAGTAGCAAAAGCTGAAAAATGGCTGTTCAAAAATGCTCTTAAATATTTTCAGTTAATTTTTGTAAACGCGTTTTTGCAGTTTGTTTTTGAGACGGTGCAAAATACGATGGTTTGTGCAACCGTTCATTTGACTGCAATCAGTTGGTTGCGTTTAGTTTTGCAATATTGCACAAAAGCAGTTGCTGATGTTGGTTTGCACTTCCCTCAAATTTAACATAATAGAACGGGCGCAGAAGCAAACGGTTCGCGTTTGCCGCTCAAGCTTTTAGATTAACGCTAAAATTCTGGTTTGGAATTATAGGTTCGGGCAATAAATAAGTGATTTTGCAATTTAACAGCGACCAATAAGAATGGGGGTGATATTATATCGTTCATTTACGATGGGCCTTTATCCTGTAGACTGTGGAAGTTTTTCTGCAACAGTTTTTCTTAGAACCCTGCGTAGCAGAGTGTTACCGGATATTCGTTTCAGGTAAAAATAGGAGTCTTAAAAATTTCGTCGGATCCGCAATTTTGTCTTGAAAAATTTTAGAACGCCCCGTGAATATTTGCACGACTGTATTGCGTTGGCTGAAGAATAAAACATCTTTGAAATTTTGGCCAATGTTACTTTTATGGCCGTAATAGTAGAGGAACGTATTCCTAAGCTTAAGCCTAAGCCTAAGCCTAAGCAAAAAATGTAGTCTAGAACGTAAGCCTACTCTTTTACAGACCTACCAGGAACCGGGACGGCCCTAAAAGTAACATGAGCCTAAATTTGTGTACCTCTATATTCGTTTTTTGTTTCCGTTATTTTTACTATTCGTTTACACCCTGCCGCATAGTATTCATAATTAAATGGATACGCTCACAAACAAACTATAAATATAGTAAAATGGAGTATAACATTTGGTATCATCTCTTGCATTTCGCAGCCCATGTAAAGATCAGGGGCGGAACGTTGTTCTGCGAGACTACAATAGATTAACATTAAGCTTTAAACTAATTGTTTGCTTGTGCTTAGCCACATGTTTAGGTTTAAGTATAAACTCATTCTTACTCTTAGGCTTAGGCTTAGGAATATGCTTAAGCCACTGTTACGGTCGTGTTGTAAGCTCATTCTTACGCTTAGGCTTAGGCTTAGGCTTAGGAATATGCTTATACCACTGCTCGATCCTGTTCTATACATTAGCCCATTTTGCAAACGAAAATTTTTCAAATATCTGGTTAAATACTGCTACTGTGCTTATTTTAAGCCGTAATTTTTGTTTTCTAATCAAGGTATTGTTACGACAAAATATACGACCAATGAACATTTCTCTGGCATATTTCATTAAACACAACCTCTATTTCGACCGGATGTGAAACTAAACGGATACAATTAATTTCGTTTGAAAAATAGAAATTCTTACGAATCTGAAAGGTACAATGGTTTTTGTGCGTTTGCCTTCAGTTAAACTGGACTCTACATAAAAAGGAACTAATGTAATCACCCTGCCACTGCAATGGAATTCATTGTTCAGCTGCATTCCGACGGATTTGAATCTGTGCAGGCCAGAAATGAAAAAATGACTAAAATCAACCCGAAAATGACTAATTAATTCGTTCTAAAACTTGGCAAATTACGACCCATGTAAAGATCAGGGGCGGAACGTTTTTCTGTGGGACTGTAATAGAGTAAGCTTAATAAAGCTTTAGACTAATTTTTCGCATTGGCTCAGGTTTAGGAATATGCTCATTCTTACACTTTGGCTTAGGCTTAGGCTTAGGCTTAGGAATATGCTCATTCTTACACTTTGGCTTAGGCTTAGGCTTAGGCTTAGGAATATGCTCATTCTTACACTTTGGCTTAGGCTTAGGCTTAGGCTTAGGCTTAGGAATATGCTCATTCTTACACTTTGGCTTAGGCTTAGGCTTAGGCTTAGGCTTAGGAATATGCTCTTAGGCTTAGGAATATGCTCACCCATACGCTTAGGCTTATGCTTAAGCTTAGGCTTAGGCTTAAGAATATGCTTATAATACTGTTCCGCCCCAGTTCGTTACATTGGCCCAAACTACTAACGATTATTCAACATAGTCAGTGCCTACACCTGCCAAAAAAGGGAACCGAATTGAAAGATATCAGCGTTTCCGTCACGCTTATCCGTACGTCCCTGCCGTTGTTTCATTTAGCCAAACTACAAGCAAACTATTAATAATTATACTCAACTAAATAAGAAGTGACAATGATTTATAAAGTTAAAATCACTTAGTGTACAAAGTAACTGCTTACGGCTGACAAAACTCGAAATGTGATTGTTTTCAGAAAAACTTTAGTATCTGCTATTAAAATATCGGCGTATATTTTGAGCGAGCGGAAGCTTAAGTTGTGGACTAACTTTTATTTTGCTTAGGTTTAGGCTTAGGATTAGTCATAGACTTCAACTTACGCTGAGGCTTAGGCTTAGGCTTCGGTTTCAACGTAGGAATATGTTTATACTACTGTTATGCCCTTCAAAGTATCAGAATATTAATCACTATAAAGCCTTAGCTTGAACAATATTTTACGATAGAATACGATTTGGGCGAACGGAAATGCTGCCCGGCGTTGAAACGAGGATTTCTTGTCGGGAGAGGTTAACTGTATTCAAAAGGTTTTTGCAAGAAAGCGTAGCGAGTGACAAAACTTTCATTGATCTCGGCGCAGGTACACCGTACAGCTTTTAAAATATCTATTTCAAATTGTTCCCCAACCTTCACATGGACATACTTCCCGTATCTCCTGCTATAAATGATAACTGCATATACCAGAAACAATAAAAAAATCTATTAAATACAAATTTTTAACGACACGTTCAGTTGAAACTAAATAGTCGGAAACGTTTTTGAATATAAAATATAGGTTTAAAATGGCGAAACCCAATAAAATATGGTTTGGCCAAAAAAGAAACTGTAATAAACGTGGCACCTGCCTGGATTGGTTTTGTTTTTAATCCAGAGCCTACTAAAATACGCGTTCAAATGTAGGCTCTTAATTACCGTTCTTGTTTCAAAATTTTTAAACCTTGCGTATTATATATAAGTGGATGTATATTTGTAGAATAAATTTCACTATTTTTATTAAGTTCTGAAGCCGTATTGTCACCGGGGTGTACCACCTATCACCAGGTACTAATAGGTTTTGGAACTCGCGAACGGTTACAGGTGTCACTGTAAATTAGTAAACCGATATTTTAATGTAACTCAACTATTTGACAATAAATCGAGTAGCTAAGACACCGGATAATCATAACGTTTTCAACTTTCGCTTAAAGTTTGGCTTACGTAAGATTGGAAATTGTCAACTTATTTGGCCGATGTAAAGAACATGAGTGGAACAGTATTATAAGCATATTGCTAAGCCGAAGCCTAAGCCTAAGCCTAGCCTAAGCGTAGGAATGAGTTTATTTCTAAGCTTAAGCCAAGCCTAAGCCAAGCAAAAATTAGTCTAAAGCTTAAGTTTACTCTATTGCATTCCCACAGAAAAACGTTCCGCCCCTGATGTTTACATGGACCACTCATTTTAACTGTAATTGCCATGACCTTTTGAGATCAAGCATTCCAACTTGAATTGATATCCAAGTATGAAGGCGTCCTAGTCGTGGAACTGTATACGCACGAGTTTATGTGAAATTTGTCAAAAGAGCACACTATGCGATATGTAATCGCGGAATAAACTGGCGAATGAAGCGAGCGAAAATGCTGAACGCTATTTTTAGTGTTTAACCTTAATATAAAATCTTGATTTTGCTTCGTGATGGACTTGAAGGTCCGATGCCAGGTTGATCCCTAAGATCTGTCTGCGCGAATGGGTCCCAAAATGAAGGTCAGCTGAAAAATTTTACACATTGAAACATTTTACCCTGTCTGTGGATTGAATTGGAATCGTACGTTTGACGTTGATACAAATTGTACACAAACACACTTAATTTAACCTGTTTATACACAGCAATTAGGAGTACAGCAAGACAGGCGTCGTGCCATATTCTCCCCTTCCGTTTTGATCCCTTGCAATATTTTCTTCCTTGCTATATTTTGGGACTCTTACCACTTTGAAAATATTATTTTTCGACTATACTCAGGATAGCATGGCTTATCTTTGAAATTTGTAATTTTTTGTCTGCTAAAACTTAGTCCACAAGAATTTCAGTGCGTTTGGCTACTGTAGTAAACCGAATAATAGGGGGACTTATATTTATTTGGCCTCTCTGGAGAATATCCCCCTGTTACCCGCTAATGGACTGCTTTTTTAACCCGCCTTTCATTACTGATTTATATTCGGTATTGCAACTATCCGTTGAATTAAACATTTATTTGTCATGTATCAAAACCTTGAGCAATAATGCAAGGTATGCTTCAGAATGTACTTTCAAAACTAAGTATGCATCAATGTTGAGAACTCAACTGTATTTGGAGCTGGAGCAATTAATGCACTACAATTTGGAATAATTGACATTTAAGACCGTAATTAGAGTTTAGGGACTACATCCGTCCGCTTACAGTCTCTTATTAGTGATACGGACTCCTATTGATTGGGACATAAAATAGGCACCCCCACTTATTACCACCGTCTTATTCGGTGTCACTACAGTACGGTAATATTTCAAGTAGCGTCGTAAACCGAAATCAAGTTGAGTCGATTGGTTGATTTGACACCTGTTTATATGGTACAATAGTTCAAACCAGACAAAGACGAACCAGACCAATGCAGTATTATTAAAGATAGTAAACTGAAAAATTTTCGCTTAAAAGTTAAACACAAACGTGTATCAGTTTCGAACATTACTTTACTTTCTTTGAATCGATTCAGTTAATTTCATTGGTTTAAACTGAACATTAATGACAAAAATACATAAAAGCAAGTTGTCTTTGCATGTTTCTTTTACGCTCCGAAATATACTCTTTCTCAGTCTCAGGAACCTACTATGAGAACTAAGAGTTAAAGAATCGTAAACAAAAGCGTTCAGAACCATAAAACCCGAAAACTTTTTAAGTATACTCATCGCTTGGAGTCTAATCTATGATTGCGCTTACCGATCAGGTACACATCGTTTTCTGGTTCCAGGTACAAAGTTCACAATCTCTGGTTTCTGGGTCCACTGTGTGGAAATTGGGTTTTGCCCTATTCAAAGGCAAAGCAGAAAAATATGCCAAGAATTGAAATACCGCAGGGGACAAATATGAAGCTTGGACGTTGAAAATATGCCAGCGAACAAAATATGGTACGACGCTGGCCGCTAAAATTTTCAAAATCAAGCCCTTCCTATAATAGTTTTGTACTGAACGCCCCCATGGCCGCGTATGTGCCCCGTTTCGATCGGCTACATCGCTCGTCAATGCAACCTGAATAATTGTTTTGTTGCTTGAGTTTGACTAGCAACAAACCTGACATATTTAACGGAAAAAATGTTAATTTTACAACTATAAAGTACACCTCATATCCAGAGATGAATACACAAATTTTTGACGGGGTGCAGGCGGTGCAAATGTTATGAAACGCAATTTTTACTGTATGCTACATAAATATATTTGTGCCATTGACAGCAAAATAATTATAACGAAGAGACATTATCATTTTATCGCTACATAATTTTCTGACGGGAAAAATTGTTTGGTTTGAAGAGATCTTACCATTTTATCACGAAAAACTTCTAGGGGTGGACATACATCCACTCCTTCCCATCTGGTGGATCCGCTAGTGATCATCTTCATAACAACTGCGCTTCCAACCCGATTGTGAACTTTCGTTCGATTTTGGGCCCATGTTACTTTAAGGGGCGTAAAGATTTCTGGTCTGTCTATAAAAGAGTGGGTTTCGATTCTAGATTACACTGTTACGCCGCTAAAAGTAACACTGGCCCGATTTTGTTAACCACGCACTTTATAAACAAATGACGAAACGTCTGGTAAAACAGACAAAATGTAGTAAAAGGAAACCAAAACTTTGAAACAGTTTCGTCTAAATCAACTCTCAAATGCCTATACAAAACCCGAATCCTGGTGACAGTTTTTAATCGTACCACAACCGGGTTGGCTAGAAAACTGTTTTCACAGCTGATCAGTGGCGCTCGTTCAGTTTCAGTGCCAGTCCCCAAGTGTTCAATATTTTAGTTTCAATTGGGTAAAAAACAGCTGTGAGCACTCAGCTGTTTCGATCGCTAAAAATGTTTAGCATTTGATAAAAATGTTGGCCCATGTATAGAACAGGGCCGGAACAGTATTATAAGCATATTTCTAAGCCTAAGCCTAAGCGTAAACCTATAGACAAGCCTATTGTTAAGCCTAAGCCTAAGCCTAAGTCTAAACAAAAAAATTAGACTAAAGCTTAAACTGATTCTATTATGGCCCCTCCGGAAAGCGATCCGGCCCTGTTCGATACATGGGCCAAAATGTTGATGGTATTTGTTTTATACAAAATTGTTCATATTTACTTACATTTAGTGAACTCAATTCTGGTCTGTATATTCCTAAACGGTTCCTGTAGTTAACCAGTAAACGTTTTAATATTTTCAATACAAGGCTGTAAGTTCGTTGCAGTATTGCACTCAACGTTTGAAACAATATTTAGCTACGAAATAGTACGTACATCTTAGTAAGACAACTTGCAGTGGTATATTCCATTTTCTTGATATTTAATGCACTTGTATACCAAAACATTTTTGCAAGCAAATCAAAATTTGAGCCCTAAACTCAAACGTCGGCTTTAGGTTGTGACCGTCCCAATGGTAAAATTTTGGAGCCAGGTTGCAGTTGCGAGTAACCAAAGTTCCTAAATCTTATAAAAGGATTGTGTTTATTAGCCTTTTGATTCGTGTCTTGCTCGCTTAAATCGTTTTTGCCTTATTTTCAACGCGCTTTGCAACAGCTTAAATGGGCCCGTGTAAAGATCAGGGGCGGAACGTTTTTCTGTGTGAGACTGCAGTAGAGTAAAGCTCTAGACTAATTTTGTTTGCTTGGCTTAGGCTTAGGCATAGGAATACGCTCATTCGTACGCTTAGGCTTAGGCTTAGGCTTAGGAATACGCTCATTCGTACGCTTAGGCTTAGGCTTAGGCGTAGGCTTAGGAATACGCTCATTTGTACGCTTAGGCTTAGGCTTAGGCGTAGGCTTAGGAATACGCTCATTTGTACGCTTAGGCTTAGGCTTAGCAACATGCTTATAATACAGTTTCGCCCCTGTTCTTTTACATTGGCCAATTAAACGCAACACATGTGCGAAATGAACACTTCTCAAAACAAAATACTCAAACCCGAATTTTGTAATTACAAAATTTGAAAAAATCTATTCAATAAAACAGAACATTTGACCAAATATACGAACCAATTTTTGTGCCTACAAATCAACCTACTGGATTCTATTAATACCTTTGATAGACCAATGTAAAGAACAGGGGCGGAACAGTATTATAATCATATTCTTAAGCCTAAGCCTAAGCCTAAGCCTAAGCCTAAGTCTAAGCCTAATCCTAAGTCTAAGCCTAAGCCTAAGCCTAAACCTAAGCCAAAACGTATGCCTAAGCCTAAGACTAAGCCTAATTCAAGCATTAAAATTACTCTAAAGCTTAAGTTTTAGTCCCACAGAAAAACGTTCCGCTCCTGATCATTACACGGTCCCGTTTGATATATGGATGAATCCGTCACGTGTGCTACCAGCAGCAGAGGATTCTGTAATAAAAAAGCAAAACATACAGTAGCTATAAAACAGCTTAAACCAACTACGATGACAGCTCTTTTTTAAATTTAAAGTGATTTAGAAACATTTCCGCTTTTCTATTCTTCTCGGGCCCGTAGCCAAGGAGCAGCAGGGAGGCTGAGCACCCCTGGTAAAATTTTGACCCCCCTAGAAGATTTTCAACATTACTTGTAAGTCTTTGAAAACCTTTCAATGCCCCTCCTGGAAAATTTCTTTAGCCCCCTAGCAAGGTGAGCTGGCTACGGGCCTCATTCTGCTGTTCAGTTGAACCGTTCACATTTTGAGGCCAATCCGCGCCTGTTTATCATTTGGGCGAAGTTGTAAAATAACATACTTCGATTGGCACGAGATGCAACGCCGTTTTCGAAGCTGAAAGCAGGTTGGACTCGGGCAGACAATATCTTCAAAGATAGCTAGAGGCGTATACCAGCTGAGATATAGAGTGTCAGGGCCCATGTATTGAACAGGGCCGGAACAGTAGTATAAGCATATTCCTAAGCCTAAGCCTAAGCCTAAGCCTAAGCCTAAGCGTAAGAATGAGCTTATAAGCCTAAGCCTATTAAGCCTAAGCGTAAGAATGAGCTTACAAGCTAAGCCTAAGCCTAAGCGTATGGATGGGCCTATTCCTAAGCCTAAGCCTAAGCGTAAGAATGAGCTTATAAACCTAAGCCTCAGCCTAAGCGTATGGATGGGCCCATTCCTAATCCTAATCCTAAGCCTAAGCCTAAGCCTAAGCGTATGGATGGGCCTATTCCTAAGCCTAAACCTAAGCCTAACCAAAAAAATAGGCTAAAGCTTAAACTGACTCTGTTGTAGCCCCTCCGGGAAAACGATCCGGCCCAATTCTATACATGGGCCAGTGTCAGTGTACCTACCGCACTTGCCGAAATTTCTGAACAGACGAGAAGCGAAGCTCATGTCCTTTGAAATAGGTCTTCAGGATCTTTGAGGTAAAACAATTTTTGGCACATAAGAGGCCATGAAATACCGACCGACGCCATATCTTGGTTACGCCGTTGGTGGTAGCATATGTTTTATCACAGAATATGGACCTACAATGTTTTTGAGATGGCAATTTTAGCGAACTTTATTAACATTTGATTGTGACTTATGTGTTAAAAAACTGACAATACTGACCATTTCATGAACATTTTCTGTTTCACCTGAAACCCCTTCAGTCAAAGAAATTAATACAACCAAGGGACTCATCGAATGGAAAACATAAAACCGCCGCTGCTCGACAACGAAAGCTTGACGCTAGTGCTCGTATTCTCAAATGTGTATAGCAACAATCATCAGTTTGTAATAGGTTTTTAGACTCGCTAACTATTGCAGTTGTTGAACTCAAAATTGGTACAGGAGTAGAGCAAATCAAACGCGAATAATGTGCTACATTTTTAGTCCCAGCATTCCCTGGTTTGAAAATTGCAAGACCTATCAGCAACTGGTGAAAGGTGCTACACACATTTAAGATTAATGGGCCTAAGGCTGAGGGACCCACATGGTTTGTAGATGCTTCTTAAGTAAAAAAATAATTTTAACCCTTTCTCGCATGAATATTTTCTATTTCCCCTGAGACCTACATTTATGCTAGGATTCGAACTCCAGTGACTGGAGTGGGAGGCGTTACCATTACCACTCAGCTGTAGGAGCTTGACGCTCGAGCCCGAGAGGGCTCTCAGGCAATTCAATGTGAGAAGGGGTTGAATAGCTTCCCAGAAATCGTCACAGTAAAACGAAAACAGTAAAGAGCATAGGCGTAATTTTTAGATTTCGCTTTGGTTCGTTTTTATCAAGAGAAAACCTGAACAAACAACTGAAATATTTGACAGCATCGCCTAGTAAATAGTATTTTTTACTAGTTCGATATTGTAGCTTTTTGGAAAAAGCCCGTCTTTCAATTCATTATAACTATTGTCTTAAATCAAGAAAACCAGATTTTATTAATATTAGGTAAACCTAAACAGACAGGGTGGTCCCGTAGCCAGAGGAAACCTTTGTGTTCAGCCTTTCCGGGAAAACCATTGCTCACACCGTCGGAAATCGGCAGGCACCTACAATCACCATGACAATTGCCAGCGGTGATATCCATGAAGAATTCGAACGCGGTGAGGTTGGCTTTGAAAATTTTTGCTTGTCCCATGACATCTCTGATATTTTTAATTGTATTCCGACCATGAAACGAATGCAAAACAAACACACTGGGCATTTTTTGATATACAGCTGCATCACACTGCACTCAAAATTATATTTCTGATATTTAAGAAAAAATTTCTTACATTTAAGAAATATTATTAGCATGGTGCACTTGAAAAGTATTTCTGTTAAAACATAAAAGTTTTCAAAAAAGTTTTGAAATAAAGTCTGAAAATTAGCGTTTTCCTCACTCAAAATAATATTTCTTATATTTAAAAAAGTTCTTACATTTAAGTAATATGATTAGCAAGGTGCACTTGAAAAGTATTTCTGTTACAGTTTACAAAAAAGTTTTGAAATAATGTCTGAAAATTAACGTTATCCAGTTATTTTAAGAAAAATTGTCTTAAATAGCAGAAAAACTTTTCAGATTTTTCACCGAAAATACTTTTCTATAAGTAAATTCAGAAATATTTTGTTTGCAGTTATTTTTAGAAGAATTGTCTTAAATATCAGAAAAACTTTTCAGATTTGCCGCAGAAAATACTTTTCTGAATAAATTCAGAAATACTATATGTGCGCCCTGTATTCGAGCGAAATCCTAAATTTACAAAATTTTAAGTTTCGCTGTGTACCACTGATTGGCGTAGATAGACTGAAATTCCAGAACTATTATTTTATTCAAAAACCACCTAATCGGTTTAGACTCCGCGTTAGGCTTGGGCACAACCTCCGGGGGTTCTTGTTTTTCCTGCCTTTTCCTAAGAAAAATTGTCTTAAATAGCAGAAAAACTTTTCAGATTTTTCACCGAAAATACTTTTCTATAAGTATATTCTGTATTTTGTTTGCAGTTATTTTTAGAAGAATTGTCTTAATATCTGAAAAACTTTGGGTTTTTTGATTGGGTGTTTTTTTCAAGCATAAAATTTTACCTAAGCCTTTTCCTGTGTCAAAGCCTGAGACTTATCTTAAGCTTAAGCCATGACCTTAATCAGATGAGGGAAATGAGTGGAGTTTTCATGTCAAATCAAACTTCAGTACTGGGTTAAGGGATATTAAACGCTATGCAACGCAGTGCTAGCAACAAATTTCATTCTTTTATTTCTGTAATGTTTATTCAGTAACGAACGTACGAATTTAAGTCATAAATATATTTTAGGCGTTGTTTTACCAAATCAAAATAAAACTGCAGCCAGCACAGGCAGTTAACAGGGGGTCAAAATATTACAACAACAACAACAACGCATATGAGAATTATTTTGCGTTTCGAAATGATGCCAAAACGTTTCAGTTGCGTCTCCAATTTTTTTAAGGGGCAGTTAGGCTTTTTCGGAACCAATTTTAGCTACGAACCCTGAACCATATTTGATTAATTGGTTTCATTTTTTGCCAAATCGATACATATTCGCTCGTTTTCCAAAGCGGTACATACGCGCTCGTTTACCGAAACGGTACATTCTTGCACGTTTTGAATAAACATTGTCCCTTTCATCATCATCATCATCATCATCAATACCACCATACGTCATTGCAACTGGTGACGTCATTGACCGTTTGCCGAAACGATACATTGCTGCTCGTTTTGCCAGTTCTGGTCCAATGACGTCATCTAAAGAGTAATGACGTTTGCCAAATCGATACATTCGAGCTCGTTTTGATTCGATGATTTGATCTAACGGCATCGCTACTGGCTCAAAATCTGGTTCAGCTGTTGCGGAACAAATAATTGTCACAAGGACATAAACCCAGGTAAGTCCGAACAGTGTTATTAAACGTGAATTTAAACAATGCGCCATTATTACTTTGTTACATTCAATTAATTATGTATATTTTTCCCACTGAAATTAAAGAAATGTATTTTCTATTGTTTCTTGTCACTGTTATTTATCCAAAATGGTTGTATTTTCAAAAATTTTGTATATTTGAACTTTCTACACTGCAAAAAATGGTAAGTCAAATGGACTGTCTCCGAAATAGGCTCTACGGGACTACACAACCTGAGTCGAATTCAACTCCGCCAGAGTCAAAATCGACTTACTGGAGTCGCACGTTTGACTCTGGTGGAGTCGAATTTGACTCGGTTTGTGTAGTCCGGTAGAGCCTATTTCGGAGAGATTCAATTTGACTCACCATTTTTCCAGTGTAAAACTATATTTCAGATCTCAACAATCGCACAACGGCTTGCATACAATGCACCTTCGAATTTTTTTGATGAAGACATCGCTTTTTCTGCAATATTTGTCACCATTTTTTGCAGTGTGTGTATGATGTACTGCTTTGAATGCTATGCATGACTCAGTTTATGTAATCTCGAAAAGTATATTTCGGAGAGAGTCAATTTGACTCACCATTTTTTGCAGTCTGTGTATGATGTACGTCTTTGAATGCTATGCATGACTCAGTTATTGTAGTCTCGAAAAGTATATTTCGGAGAGTCAATTTGACTCACCATTTTTTGCAGTGTGTGTATGATGTACTGCTTTGAATGCTATGCATGACTCAGTTTGTGTAGTATCGAAAAGTATATTTCGGAGAGAGTCACATTGACTCACCATTTTTTGCAGTGGGTGTATGATGTACTGCTTTGAATGCTATGCATGACTCAGTTTGTGTAGTCTCGAAAAGTATATTTCGGAGATAGTCAATTTGACTCACCATTTTTTGCAGTGTGTGTATGATGTACTGCTTTGAATGCTATGCATGACTCAGTTTGTGTAGTCAGGAAAAGCCTATTTCGGAGAGAGCCAATTTGACTCACCATTTTTTGCAGTGTATGACCGGGTCAATTGTTTTCAGGCCATATTGTAATGTTTTGAAAACCGACCAGTATTAGTCCGTGAGTTTTTTAAGAACCGAAAAATTATTTTGCGAAAAATTTATATTATTTGTAGGTACATCCGTCAAATAATGACGATGGTGAAGCATAAAAATTCTGGCCGAGCACAAAGAAGTTAACCTAAACCTAAGCCTGAGTTTAAACATAGTAAGGGAAAATGTACAAGAGCTCAGATTGCGTAAAAAATTACCTCTTCTCTGGGTGCAACCTGAAGTGAAAATACGTGAGCCGAAGGGCAACAAAACTTGCCACAGCCGGAGGCGAAGCCAAAGGTGAAGCGAAATTATGTGGTTAAAATGATGTTTAATTTGTTAAATTTAGCAAATATCTGTAACGTGTTGTTAAGTTATTTCGTTTTACGCTGTATTTTTAACGAAATCACTGGATTTTTTTGTCTGAAATTTGCGCCAAAACTTAAAACGAAACGTTTCAAACAGATAAATTTTGCAAAACTATGCAAAATTCCACTATCAAAATTGTCGGAACCTCCGGCAAAAATTCCATCGCAGCCGGAAAAGAGCCGGAGGCAGACCTTCGGTTGTACCCTGCACTGCTACGCTCACCTCAGAGTTGTGCAATGCAAATATTTATAAACCGCCGAATTTTTAGTCAAATTTTAGGTTTTGTCAACGAAACCAGTTTTGGACAAATGAAACTGGCTGCCGGGTATCAATACAAAAGACTCAGACTTAAAGTGAAATTGTTCGACAGTTTCTCGGTATCTGTTGCTGACTTTGCTAGACGATCTCAAAACTTTTCGAGGGTAGGGCTGACCCCTTTGCTTTAGTTTCTTTCTGGCTACGGGCCCAGATAACTGAAATTTTACTTTAACTTCGTTTTGAGAACGTCCCCTCACTCGAATAAGAATGAAAGCGTAGTTTTTTCAGAAGCATACCACGTATTCTCTTTTAAATTTGTTGAATCAAAAAACTTTATTTTGAATTATTATTGAAACTTGTCAACGTGGGTGCAAATTTGCAACCCTAAAACATTCCTCACAAAACTTTTTAAGAATATATTCTAAGTTGCATATATATGCTGTCTCTTGTTTATATAAGAAAGAATCATTACAACAGCTGTAACGCTGCCAAAAACACGTATGTGGGGCGTTCCAGCTTTAATTTCAAAATTTGAAAGTGATAATTTAGATGATGAAGTGAAACTTAATCTGTTCGAAAACATTAATTTTCCAGTCAAACAAACTTTTGACAATTTAAGCCAAAATACCGTATCTAGCTTCTTATAACGTTCTATTAAACAAATTAGCAAAGTATCAGCGCTTGTATATACGACTGTTCATGTAGATAACAGCCGTTCGACAGCCACTGTGCGTTTGAAGCATACTGTTCGGCGCACAATGCACCGCATTCGAGAGCTCGTTTCTACACACAAAAAAGTATTTCTGAATTTATTCACAAAAGTATTTTCTATATGCAAATCTGAAAACTTTTTCTGATATTAAAGATTATTTTTCTACAAATAACAAGAAAACGTTTATTTTCAGACTTTATTTTAAAACTTTTTTGTAAACTTTTCTGCTATAACAGAAATACTTTTCAAGTGCACCTGGCTAATCATATTTCTTAAATGTAAGAAAATTTGTTTAAATATCAAAAATATTTCTTTTGAGTGTAGTTTAAAACATCACGCACCTCGTTCTTCATGGCGCTCGCTCCGTTCGGCTTATGCCGTGCTCTTGACTTATCGGAGTAACGTGCGTTCATACTTTTGAAGAACGCAGAGCCGTGTTACAACTATTAAAGTTTGTACTCCCTACATAGACAGACCCGTAGCCAGCTCACCGTGCTAGGGGGGGTAAAAATTTTCAGGAGGGGCATAGAAGGGTTTTCAAATGACTTACAAGCTAGGTTGAAAATTGTCTAGGGATGGACAAAATTTTTCCAGGGGAGGCTGAGCCCTCTCTGACCACCCTTGGCCACCGCCTCGCACATACGTATTTTGGGAACCGTTTCAAAGCAATAAGCAGTGTTTTTGACAGTATATTTTTGATGGTTCACTATAAGACATGGCCCATGTTACTTAGAGGGGCACCCAGGTTTCTGATGGTACTATAAAAGAGTACGTTTGGATACTAGATTGCATTTTTGCTTAGGCTTAGGCTGGGGCTTAAGCTTACGAACTCATTTTGGCAACGCTTAGGCTTAGGCTTAGGAATACGCTTAATCTTGTTATGCCCCTTAAAGTAACATTGGCCAAATAAATTGTCAATATAGATCCACTGGCAGCATGGGTAGTATTTATATAACGATGCTTTCAAGTAGCGTTTATACTTTAAGATAGCTTATATGATATGAAAACGTTTTGACCCTCAATACATTGGAAAAGTGAGCAAACCCTTGTGATATCCGACATCACTGAAGCAATTGGATCTTTAATAAAAATTACATTTTTGTACGAAATTAAACTGAGTCCAGGATACAGGAAAACATGACAATGTTACAATTTGTTTTTAACCAATTAATACACATTGGTTGGGTTTCTGAAATGTTACTTACTAGGTATTTAATTAAGTTATACTTAAGTAATTACTTAAGTCGTCGACTTAAGTAAATACTTAAATTTTCGATCATAAACAAATAAACGCCAAATGACAACCATAGTCATAACAAGAAAGTAATAGTTTTGGTTCATATTGAAGAGGAACCAATAGTCTACAGTTTCAATTTGACCAAGGTTATATGCGTGAATGGTAAATTTGTAATCTCTCAAATTTAGTCAGCGACCTAAGTATTTACTTAACTTAGGTACGCTCATAAAAGCGACAAAATGGTTTAGTAATTATACAGCACGTGCTTAAGTCGTACTTAAGTAGGGTTTTGGAAACCCGGCCACTATGCGTAGTGCAAAAACGGCACAAAAACGCAACAACTTCTTGTGCTTCGAACGTCAATCTCCTATCAATCGGTTAAATGTCTTTTTGCCTGTGATACCTTTTTTAACCAGAGATCGGTTTTAAATGTTTTGTGAGAACAACAGTTGCGTTCTAAAAATAACCAAATTGGATCTGGAGTTAATACTTAAATTATTCTTGATCTTAGCGCATACACTGCAAAAATTGTGAGTTAAATTGATTCTCTCCGAAATAAGCTTTTCGTGACTACACAAACTGTTAGCCAGAATTCGACTCCGCCAGAGTCAAGTTCGATTCCCTGAATCGCACGTTTGACTGGGAGACGAATTTAACTCAGTTGATGTAGTCAGGAAAAGCCTATTTCGGAGAGAGTCAATTTGACTTACCATTTTTTGCAGTGTAGTTATTAAAGTGGTGTGATATTTGAATATGGGCGTAGCCAGGATTTTGAGCAGGAAAGAAAGAGGTTCACGTCATATAAAAGTCTCAATGGTTGTGCTAACAATTGAAACCATGCATACTGTAGTGACCCGAATAAGAGGAGGACTGACATTCATTTTGCCTCTCTAGAGTGTACCCCCTTGTTGTTCGGTTACGGACTGTTATCTATTTTAACCCACGGTCCGCCACCCTTCGTTACTGATATATATCCGGTACTGCAACTATCCGTTTAATCAACTGTTTATTTGTCTTGTGTCAATTGCTTGAGCGATAATGCAAGGTTATACTTAGGAAGGTTCTTTTCAAAATTTAAGTACGCCTTAAAGATTCGAACTCAATTAAATTTGGTCCTGGAGACATTTATGCACTACAATTAGGAATAACTAACCTTCATGGACTCTAATTAGGATTTAGGAACTCTATCCACTTACGGACTCTTATTAGGGATACGGACTCCTATTGATTGGTACTCAAAATGGGGACCCCTCCTCTTATTTCCCTACACCCTCTTATTCGGGTAACTATAGTAAACCCCCTGCAAAAATCCAAACAGGGGTTTGACACATGAAACCCACATCCATGGCTATGCCTCGTGTCTGAACACTGAGAAACATGAATGGCTTTAGCGATGTAACCAGTACTGTAGGACACAGTCATCAAAGGACATTTGCCGGACAACTGCAAGACCGTAAACGCTTTCATACTTTACACGTTACTGCTCATATTTTGACTTTAAGCTAAGACACAAACAAATGTGCCGGAAGCGGAAGTAAACAAAAAGTTTATATTTTACATGAGTTGCTCGTCTCAAATTTCATTACATGGACAAACCCACGTCTACTGAGTAACGAGAGATATTTTACTCGATTCTGGTTCACATAATTTGCTTCAAACCTAATAAAATATGTTTTATGAACAGGTTACTTCAAAAATTTGGCAGTGGTTGGTTTGGAAATTGAACTGGCTTAAATGTCTGTTTGTCAGCAAACGTTTAGGTGAAAACCAACAGAATTTTCAAAAAATGTTTTGTTTCAAGTTCATTTCTGTGTTCATACACTGTAAAAAATCAGAGTCAAATTGACTCTCTTGGAAAGAGTCAACTTTGACTCAGTTTGTGTAGTCAGGAAAAGCCTGTTTCCGAGAGAGCCAATTTGACTCCCGATTTTTACAGTGTATGCTTTAATGATACGCAATGACTCATGTCAAGTGAAATGAACAAATGCGTACACCCACCAGCTGTAGGAAGCTGAAAATTTCATAATGCAAATTGTTCACCTGGAGCTCAGAATGTACTTTCTATGCCAAGATAATAGCGTGATTTTCAACGGTGACCAGACAGAAGGCCGCCTGACAAGTGAGCGCCGGACAAATGGCCGCCGGATAAAAGACCGCTTGAACAAAAAGGCCGTCCGGACAGAAGACCGTCTGGACAAACGATTGTCTTTACAAAACGCCGTCTGGACAAAAGGCCACACGGACAAAGGACCGCTTGGCCAAGACACAGTCTGGACAAAAGGCCGCCTAGACAAAGCTTTCAAGCAAAAAAGTTTATCAAAATCCGTTAGGCAGGTCTCTTCGTGTGTTGCCAAAATTGTCAAAAAGATATCGTACTTCACAATAATAAATATGCGTAGCACATTACCTTCAGTTGTTGATAAAGGTACTATAATTTTTGAACCAAAGCCTGATCATATGCAAAATTCAGCGTATGTTTAGTATTTGGTTTAACAGGGTTTGTGAGCAGATGTCGAGACCAGATGCGTTTGCAGTTCCCATGTTTGAAAACCGATTACTAACTGCCAATTGTGCCAAAGTGGATAGACACAGTTGCTAAAATACTCTTGCTAATTTATACCTACGCTAACAACATCTAATTGATTATTGTTTAAGAAACTTTTAATAAATCATTTCAGGTTATTAGCGAATTAAAGCGAATAATTGTGCACGCTTTCTGCCAGTCACCAGCAAACAAACCAAGATTGGCTCGTAAAGACGTTCTATAAAACCAAAGGCTTATGCAAAGGGACGCCAATGTTACTTTAAAGGGCGTAGCAGTAGATTAAGCGTATTCCTAAGCGTAAGACTATGCAAAAAATGTAATCTAGAATCTAAATCTACTCTTTTAAGCACCCACCGGAAACCTGGACGCCCCGTACAGTAACAAGGACCCAATGGGATATGAAGATTACGGGATATATCTAACAAAAACTCTGGTGAAACTATAAATAGAGCATCCTCAAAAATGGACCCCTCCTGCCTGTGTTTTGTGTCTAAAACTGTTTTGTCTGGTGAAAAGTGAAATAAAACAAATGGGGTTTGATGGTTTTGCAGGATTAATTCAACTTTGGCTTGATTTTCATCCCAACAATATTTCGCAAAAAATATATGAAACAACCACATATTTCTAGATATTCGCCGAAGAACAGTTGACTATCCTGTGACCAATAACTCTATACTACACAGCATAACGCAGAGTCATGTGGGTCTACAAGGGGAATAGACAGGATATATTTCCTGTCGAAATTAATACGAGAAACGAAACAGTCACTTTTACAGGTTTTTTTGAATAATCAGCTGGATCCGGTCACAGATTTTTTTCTTGTTCGCCAGGTATGCTCGGTTGATGCGAAATGGTACAAATCCAAAATGAAATTCTGCCTATACCACGTACATTTTGTATTAGGTTCACAACTCTGAACTCGACTTTTCGGGTGTTGAATTACAGTTTTGCTCTAATTAAGTCACACAATTAAAATTGTAATAATTATAAAGTAAAACAAGAACGGTGTAAAAGACAACGTAGCGTTTAATTAATAGTTTAGTGAACAAACATCAGAAATCTTTCATAAAAATTTATACTGCGTGGTTAACCAGCGAACCGAAAACCATCAAAATATGGTTAGCCTTTATTGCCAAGGCACTGAGTTGTATGACTTTCCATACAACAGGGCAATGGTCTGAAAAGCTGTCGCAACATGAACCTAACAACTTTGGGTAAGTCGAAAATTAGGACGATAGAGTTGACCCTATTAACCCCTTCTTACATAGAGTTGATTATGGGCAACTCAGCGCAGTGTATATATGTTAAATAGTATATATCGCGCAGTATTTAACAATTGCAACACGTATACATAGTACTAATTCACCACAAGACGTGAGAGCCCCCTCAGGCTCGAGCGTCAAGCTCCTATAGCTCAATGGTGATGGTATACGCCTCCCACTCCAGTCACTGGAGTTCGAATCCTAGCATAAAAGTAGGTCTCAGTTAAAATAGAAACCATTCATGTGATAAAGGGTTAAACAAGAAAAAGCACATCTCAGAAACCGTTCAAATATTTTTGTCGATACCTAAAAGAATCAGTACATATGTCGTAGGTACGACACAAATTGAGCCATGTCGCCAATATGGCTTGCCCCGACACTATTTGTCACACTGGCTAGCTATCTCAACAACGGATGCTGATTGGTTTAAAACGAAACAACTAAATTCATACGTGTACGGTAACGCGACGGTAATTTGTCGACCGACAACGACAACTTGTCGACCGACGCAATCAAAGTCTTATCGTAAGCCTACACTGTAAAAAATAGTGAGTCAAATTGACTGTCTCCGAAATAGGCTTTTCCTGACTACACAAACTGAGAAAACCTAAGAGGCAGCGTACTTAAAATTTGAAAATTAATATTTGCCAATTAACTAATTGACATTGGTTGTGGCCCATTTATAGAACAGGGCTGGATCGTTTTCCGGAGAGGCTATAATAGAGTCTGTTTAACCTTTAGACTAATTATTTTGCTTAGGCTTAGGCATAGACTTAGGAATAGGCGTATCAATACGCTTAGGCTTAGGCTTAGGCTTAGGAATATGCTTATACCACTGTTCCGGCCCTGTTCTATACATGGGCCGAGACAGCATACTTAAAAATTTGCAAATTAATAATTGTCAATTACCTAATTGACAATTGTTGCGATGTCACAACTTTCTCGCTTTATTTGTCAGGGTGATCAATCGTATTATAACTCAAAAACCCGTTTGGTAATATTATTTCAAAGCTTGTTATCTAATTCAGCAGTTAGAGAGTAAGTGAAACCAAATCTTAGTGCCGGTAAACATTACAAGTACAAAAGAGCATTAACATACAAAAGCGATATTGTTATTAGGATGGCAAAAAAGCACAATAATCATAGTTTCTTTAGTAAAACGAGTTAACAGAATGCTGCTATTGTCGGCTAAGCTGGTATTGCAAAAAGTTTCGGCTTAGAGTTAAATTAGTAATGTTAATGTTATTGTATTTTGTGGAAATAATGCAGATTTTCGGTCCCAAGTTTCCTTGCGGTTTACTAATTATGAGTCCAGAAGCTAAGATCAGCCCACGACTGTGGTTTGGTTTAATTTTTGACGAAGGAAGCTTAATGGACGTGCTCATAGTATACTCTATGTGTGAAAGGGTTAAACAGTTTCTTTCAAAACGCTCTTTGTACGAGTAAAAACTCTAAAAATGAATCGCTTGCGTATCAAAACGCTATTATACGTATTAAATGCTTTTTAGCGTTTTCAAAACATTATTTTCACACATCAGCACAAATGGTTTTTCAGCACTCGAAAAGTGTTTTGTGTTTTTGACACGATTCATCATTTTTAACTGTGTAAAATTTTGCTACACCTCCGATTCCGGATCCGCTTCCTGTCGATTCATCATTAATAACTGTGTAATTTTGTTACACCTCCGATTCCGGATCCGCTTCCTGTCGATTCATGATTAATAACTGTGTAATTTTGTTATACCTCCGATTCCGGATCCGCTTCCTGTCGATTAATCATTAATAACTGTGTAATTTTGTTACACCTCCGATTCCGGATCCGCTTCCTGTCGATTTATCATTAATAACTGTGTAATTTTGTTACACCTCCGATTCCGGATCCGCTTCCTGTCGATTCATCATTTATAATTGTGTAATTTTGTTACACCTCCGATTCCGGATCCGCTTCCTGTCGATTCATCATTAATAACTGTGTAATTTTGCTACATTTCCTATTCCGGATCCGCTTCCTGTCGGCAGTGTTTGATGTCCAGCGACTGTAATTTCTACTTCGGCTTGCAAACTGCCAAAATAAGCGGGCAGTTTTCGTCGTCCGTGTGACCTTAAACCATTAAAGTAACATAGAATTCTCGAATCGTCATTTGACTTTCAAGTTTCCCACAAATGCCTAGAAATTTGATATTCGTTGTGTAAATACCTGCACAAGATGTATGCTGAAAACAAGCGTGAAAATACTGCATGGATTAGGCTTCCGTCGATACAGTGGCTTAAAAGTGTACAGACTGAAGCATAGAAACCTTAGAATTAAGTCGAATAAATTGTGTTATCGACATTTCTCTGTTATCTTCGAAATCAATCGGTATGGCTGAGTCTTAACAGTATTGAATTACTGGCCCATGTATAGAACAGATCCGGAACAGTAGTATAAGCATATTCCTAAGCCTAAGCGTATGGATGAGCCTATTTCTAAACTTAAAGTCTAAGCCTAAGCCTAAGCAAAAAATTAATCTAAAGCTTAAACTGACTCTATTTATAGCCCCTCCGCAAAACGATCCGAACCTGTTCTATACATGGGCCGAATTACTTATAAAACATATTTTTCCAGGCTGCTGAACTTTTAGGACACTGACTGTAGAAACATAGCGACTTTGGTTTGTAAAAAAGCCAAGTCGAAGTTTGTGAGAACCGCGTGGGAAGATCCTGAACAGCCACTTTGTTTGGACATAATATTAAGACATCATTGTTTCTAATTTATAAGACACATATTTCTTATTTTAAAGAAATAGTTGTGTTATATTTAAGAACTCATTTACGGATTTTTAATTTTATGTTGTAAATTAATTGTTTCGCATATATTATATTATTTAGATTTGGTATAAATCATCAAAAATACTCCAACTTAAGTTTGCGTCTTGTACGTATTTTAGATTGTATAATTAGCGGCATTTGATGGATCTTAAACTGTTTATTTTATAGGGTCTCTTCAATAAACCTGTTTAATCTTTAGACGCTTGTAAAATAAAGCCTTAGATATCAGAGTTCCACGTTTGAAAATTTTAAATAGAAGTTTCCGCCCATGTAAAGATCAGGGGCGGAACGTTTTTCTGTGGGACTGCAATAGAGTAAGTTTAAGCTTTAGACTAATTTTTTTGCTTGGCTTAGGCTTAGGCTTAGGAATAGGCTCAGTCTTACGCTTAGGCTTAGGATTAGGCTTTGAAATATACTCATTCTTACGCTTAGGCTTAGGATTAGGCTTGGGAATATGCTCATTCTTACGCTTAGGCTTAGGCTTAGGCTTAGGAATATGTTTATAAGACTGTTCCGGCCGTGTTCTTTACATTGGCCAAAGTTTTCTACGAATTTTAATATTTTAAGTCTCTAATTCAAAAAAAGTTGATAGGAGCAGAGATAAATGCCCCACAATTTAACTCGTCTGTCATTTTTGTCATACCATTCTAATCTACGTCAAGCACGAAACAACTCAGACATAACTTATAAATCATCGCTATCGAACCTAATGTTACTTTAAGGGGCGTCGTATTCCTAAGCCTAAAGCCTAAGCGTAGCAAAAAATGTGTTCCTAAGCCTTAGCCTAAGCCTAAGTATAAGCAAACAAATATAATCTTGAATCTAAACCTACTCTTTTATGGACCCACCAGAAACCTGGACACCCCTTAAAGTAACATGAACCGCTATCGGTGTAGGCTCATGTATAGAACAGGGCCGGAACAGTAGTATAAGTATATTCCTAAGCCTAAGCATAAGCCTAAGCGTATGGATCAGCCTATTCCTAAGCCTAAGCCTAAGCCTAAGCATAAAATTAGTCTAAAGCTTAGGGCCGCAATGATACTGTTTGAACGCTGTTAAAGATTGTTCCTTAATTTGGCTTTATCGTTATTTTTAGCCTAATTTTGGTTTAGCAAGCTACATTTAAAATTACCTATTATGTATATCATGTATACATAACGTAAACGAAACTTCACTATTAATCCCCTGAGACTGCAACCAAACTTTGTTGAAAAATTCTAATTTGAATAGCGGCCAATGTTCCTTTTAGGGTGTAATAGTACTCTGAGCACGTTCCTAAAATTTCGGTGTTAGTTTAAGCGTTAAAATAAAAAAATTAAAGCTAAACCTGAGCCAGATCAAAGAAATAGCTTGAAACTTAAGCCAACTCTATTGCCATCCGCGGAAATACCGGATGTCTTATTAATGGATGTCTAGAGATGTGATTGGTAATAGAGCGACAAGCGAGCTTAAATCCTTGTATGAATTTTTCGAACCGCTATTCGCTTAGTACATCAGGTCGGTTTCACAAATCTTATATAAAATTCGATAGCGTAAGTTTAAAAAATTTGTTCCAGCTAAAGTTTGGGCTCATAATTATGTGTAATCAATAATTAGGGACCACATTAAACGAGTATGTTGATACATTAATTGAAGTGATATATAACGCCGCAACGGTATATTTTGATTAGTTTTTGATAGTAGAAATTTCACAGAAAGCCAACTGTGTGTAGGCCGGCCTTTAGTCAGTGACACAACAACACGATCAGCCCGTTTAGAAAATTTTAGGTTCGCTATTGAGAAATTGACACATGTTCTTATTCAAAACTTAAAATGTAAACCACTGTGTATGTTGAACTGACTTTGGGCCGGTCTATTTTAAAATCATAGCCCGTATTCTCAAATGTGTGTAGCAGCTATTACCAGTTGATGATAGGCTTTGTAATTGTGAGAAGTTCGTGATTTTGACTAGACCCTGTATCCTGTATCTCCTTTATGCAGTTCTTTCCTCGATGTCCGCTTATCGCTCTGATTTAGTAAACGCGGCCGGTAAATGTTTACTGAAACCCAACTCAAATCCTGTATAACACCAATTAACACTACCAGTAAATCACAGGTTATGTAATTTAACTGGCAACCTGAGCCGGAATCCTTAAAGCCGACGCCTGAATCTGTTTTAATCCAGCCACTGGTTTTACCGTTACCAATATTCCTGTTATTTTCCAGAGTCCGTGCAGTTCTAACCCTGTTAGAATTACACCCTGATAAACCGTGCACACTAACCCCGTTAGAGTTACACCAAATTTCCGACCAATCTAACCCCGTTAGATTTGGCCCAATCCGTTATAGAATAATAAATCTAACCCCGTTAGATTTATTAAACTACTTTTCCCAGGTTCTCCGGCAATTCCCAAGTTTTCCTTTAACACATGACACCAGTATCCGATACTGGGTAAACCTGCGCCTTGCGCTACTCCGGTTAAGCCTGTACACCGTGGTTTCCTTCACATTTTAGGCCACCGTGACTATTCTTACACGAATTCAACTAAACCTTACTTACCCAATAGCCTTCCGCTTTAAACAATGTTCACAAACGCAAACTCGAAAACTATGTATTATACGCACACTTCCAGCAAAACCGATAACCAACCGTTTCTCACTACCCCAAGATCAATACTGATTCCGGTCCTGGCTACCCCTTTTGCATCTCGATCTCATTTGCATTTCGCCGACACCCACAATTGGGTGTCCGCTATGCGGTTGAGGTCCAGAGCCACACACCCTGTACACTCCTTTCTACAACAACAACAACAATAATGTTACAACAACAACCAATAACAAAGCACCATTTCGGTGCTGACATAGCCTAGCTATGTCGTTATCCGCAAAAATAGCCAGCCCGATATGCGACACTATTCAATGGCCACGCAGGGCCCAGGTAAGATTCACATTGCGGACACAGCCGCCACAGCATCGATTTTAACAATTTTTATACCTTGTAGCCACGCCTAAGCCTAACTTAAGTTCTAAGAGGGACTAGGTGAAGCCAGGGACTCCCTTAAGGTGTGGTTTTGATATTTGGTTTTAATGTATGTTTTAGTTTTTAGTTTGAAAAAGGTTTAAGAGTGGCAGAGCCAACCACAGCAACGTTCGAACCACGAAATGGTGAGGTTTGCAATTCAGCACATAGATTACTTGCGATTTTCTCTGCTAGTCTGCAAATTTTGAGATCTGCAATTGCAGCAGTTCGTTGTATTTCTGAATTTATTCAGAAAAGTATTTTCTGTGGCAAATCTGAAAAGGTTTTCTAATATTTAAGACGATTTCTCTAAAAATAACTGGAAAACGTTTATTTTCAGACTTAATTTGAAAACTTTTTTGTAAATTTTTCTGTTATAACAGAAACACTTTTCAAATGCACCTTGCTAATTATATTTCTTAAATGTAAGAAAGTTTTTCTTAAATATCAGAAATATTATTTTGAGTGTATAACTAACTAATGATAGGTGCTACACACATTGGAGAATATGGGCCCTAACCTCACCAAGAAAAAAATATACTTGAAGCACGTGGTTCGTTATATCACCCTGGTTCATTGTTCATTTGTGATTCAGTTAAATAAATTTTTGCTAGCAAATGAAGTAAAATATGATGAATAAAAGTATTACATTTTTTAACGGAGACAAGACCAAAGTCAAATAATTATGTAAATATGACCCATTTCGCTTGATTGAACGCAATTGTGAGTTCTAATTATATATGCATTAGAATTGTTTTGTGATTATTTCGCAGCAAAAATTAAGTATCTGCAAATGTTCATTCACTTGTGCTGTATTGTTGTTTTGAATTGAGTTGACGATCGTAAAGCATTGGTACACTGCAAAAAAATGGTGAGTCAAATTGACTCTCTCCGAAATAGGCTCTTTCGGACTACACAAACTGAGTCAGAATTCGACTCCGCCAAAGTCAAATTCGGCTCACTGACAAAGCCTATTGCGGAACGAGTCAATATGACTCATCATTTTTTGCAGTGTACTTTTAGATTTGCTCAGTCTCAAATTAAAATCAGCCAATAGCCTAAGCCTAAGCCTAAGCTTAAAACTAAGCCTAAGCGGATAAAGTTAGTCTAAAGCTTAAACTCACTCTATTACGGCACCACCGTAAAACGATCTGGCCCTGTTCTATACATGGGCCTTAAAATCTTACTCTTCGCTTTGAACCCTAGTCATAGGCCACAACATGACTTGCACTAAAGCCTAAACCTAAGCCTAAGCTTATAAAGTTAGTCTAAAGCTTAAACTCACTCTATTACAGCGCCACCGTAAAACGATCTGGCCCTGTTCTATACATGGGCCTTAAAATCTTACTCTTCGCTTTGAGCCCTAGTTGAGCGAAGCTCGGAGTTTGTACTTGGGGGTCGAAAGGTGGATGTCCGTCCGTCCGTCTGTCCGTCTGTCCGTCCGAAAAGAATCTCAGGAACGGCTGAACCGATTTTAATAATCTTTTTTTGTTTGAAAGCAAATCATATTGGAGTGTTAACCTCGCATTGGGGTTTTAAAATTTTGAGCTGTTTATTAGCTACAGGCTAATTTGCATAATTAATTAAGCCTAAATTAGGACTTTCCACAATATTTCACTAATTATTACAGTTAGAAGCAATCTAATTTTCGCATTAAAGGGTTTTTCGGTGCGAGGAATCTGCGTAGACTGTTTACAAACCTCTAAAACCGATAATTGAGCAGTTAGCTAATAGATAATTTGCATATTAGCATAGTTTATAAGCCTAAATTAGGACTTTTTACAATATTTCACTAATTATTAAGGTTATTAAGGTTAAAAGCAATATAATTTCAGCACTAAAGGGTTTTTGGTGCGAGGAATTTGAATAAATAGTTTACAAACATCCCAAACCGATAATTGAATAGTTAGCTAACAGTTAATTTGCATATTAGCTTAATTGACAAGACAAAACTAGGACTTTTTAAATTATTTCAATAATTATTACGGTTTACTGAAGGTTTTTGGGTGCGAAGAATCTGAATAAATTGTTTACAAACCTCCAAAACCGATAAATGAATAGTTAGCTAACAACTAATTTGCATATTACCTTAATTGCTTACGTGCGTTCGAGCTTCGCTCATTAAATGTAGTCCCACTACGACTGGTCATAGGCCACAACAAGACTTGCACCAAAACCTAAACCTAAGCCTAAGCTTGTAAAGTTAATCTAAAGTTTAAACTCACTCTATTACAGCGCCACCGTAAAACGATCTGGCCCTGTTCTATACATGGGCCTTAAAATCTTGCTCTTCGCTTTGAGCCCTAGGCATAGGCCACAACATGACTTGTACCAAGAACTTGCCAGTGTCACTATATCGTGTAGCGTTCAGCTGCAAGTACGTATTTCCGAAGCGTTATTGTCAAACCTAATCTTGAACAAGAATGTGCAACTGTCTGATTTCGCGTAGTACAAAATGTACCAGCACTCGTTGTGCTTTACCTCTACCCATACCCTTTCATTCGTACCCGGGTAAACGGGTAGTGACGGCAGTGAAAAATTGCAGGAGACACTGGTTTGGTTCGTTCGTTCGTCGCCTTTTTGCATTGTAAGAGACATTTTACAGGAGCTTGCAGGCACGAAACCTTAAGAGATTATTACTGACATTAAAAGGCTTCGAAAAATAATTTGATTTGCAAAGATGGCAAATACAAGCAGTAAAATGACAGAAGATTAAATGCTGGAATGCAGCAGCCAGAGGCGGATCCAAAAATTTCTGACGGGGTGGGCTGGCAAATGTTATAAAACGCAAAAATTGTAATTTAGAGACCTTACCATTTTGTCGCCAAAAACTTTCTGAGGGCAAAAAATTGTACGGTAGGGACCTTACTATTTTATCACAAAAATTGTGCAGGGAAAATTGTAAAAATTGTAAGGTAGAGGGACCTTACCATTTTATCACAAAAAAATTCTGCGGGAAAAATTGTTTTTAGAAAAAATTTTCTGAGGGTGAAAATTGTAAGGTAGGGAGCTTACCATTTTAACACAAATAAATTTCTGATAGGGGGCGTACGCCCCATTCCGCCCCTCCCTCTGGATACGCTAGTGGCAGCAGCTTATGTTACTAACTTCTGAGAATGCTAGATTTCTGAGCATGCGAACAGGTAATATTTGCATCAGTCATGGAGATAGATATTTACAATTTAAAAACTTTCAGGTATGGTATACAAGAAAAGTATCGGTATCCTATTGATATCATCGGTACTTTGCGTTAACCCTACCCTAGCACATGTCACAGCCTATCATAATACGTGTCACACAGCATCTTGTAAAACGCGTTAGGGTAGGGTTAACGTAATTTTTGCGTTTATGTTAGGGGTTAACGCATGACAATTTTGAAAATTGACACGTGTTAACTCTACTTTATAATGTTTTCGGTATCAAAATGAAATTTTTTATTGTGAACGATGCATAACCGTACCGGTTACACACTAACACAAAGTTTCACTGTGTTGACCCGAATAAGAGGGGGGACTGATATTTATTTGGCCTCTGCAGAGGGTACCCCCTTGTTATTCGGCTACGAACTGTTATTTATTTTTAACCCACGCTCCGCCGCCCTTCGTTACTGATATATCCGATACTGCAATTATCCGTTAACCCTCAACGGCCCGGCAAAATTTTCACCTTAATCAGCCCAACGGTCTGATATTTATTTGGCCTTTCCAGAGGGTTCCCCATGTTGTTACGGACTGTTATTTATTTTCAACTCAGGCTCCGCTGCCCTTCGTTACTGATATATATCCGGTACTGCAATTATCCGTTGAATTAAACTTTTATTTGTCTTGTGTCAATAGCTTGAGCGATAATACAATGTTATGCTTAGGAATGTACTTTCAAACTTTAAGTACGCTTTAAAGTTTCGAACTCAAATTATTTGGTCCTGGAGTCATTTATACGCTACAATTAGGGATAATTGACATTTATGGATTCTAATTAGGGTTTAGGGACTCTATCCACTTACGGACTGTTATTAGGGATACGGACTCCTGTTGATTCGTACCCAAAATGGTGACCCCCATCTCTTATTACCCCACTCTTATTCGGGTCAATACAGTACTTATCAACTTCGAATGTCACAAGTTCAAAACGTGCTGTTTAGTTGGAAATTTGCAAGCGTTAAACCTTCCTGTATAACCACACTTTCGAATTCGTATTTAAGACTCAATTTAGTTCGTTGAAATACTCTAACAAAACCACGATGTCGTGTGTTGCGTCAATTTAAGAGCGCTCCTCTCAGCACTCGGCCTACACATTTTCGCTCGAGTCATTGTTTGATACACTAGAGTGAGATAATATATTAAAATTGCACAGAATTAACAATAGCCGAAACGGAAATAATATTGAACACTAAAGAAATGCTATATTTTGAGCTGTGGCAAAATTCACGGAAAAAATCAACACAAAACCGCTGTTAGTAGACAAATGTTCTATTCAGAAAAACCCGCTTTAAGATTCAGTTGTCTAAAAATATTACAATTTAGATATTACGCAATGGCCAAATGTAACTAACCAATAGGTGATTTAAAAATTATGCTCATATTAACTAACTGAAGTGATATGTTTGGACGGGCTTGTACTCAAGACCAGGCCAGGGGAGGGGGTGGGCTCAGCCCCCCTAGAACATTTTCAATCTGGCTTGTTAGTCATTAAAACGTTTAAATGCCCCTCCTGAAAAATTGTTAGCCCTCCTAGCAAGGTGAGCTGGCTACGGGCCTATGTTTGTAACGTTATCAACTAGTCTTGGACCTTCTTATGTAAGGTTTATAGAAATTTTATCGGAGTGAGGGATAGACTCCAATCGGATGGAATACGCCTTAAATTACACACACTTAGAAAGTAAAATGTGGGCACAGCACGGATCTAAAAAGTTTTCACTGGTAGGCGGGCTGGCAAAAGTTATGAAACGCAATTTTTTCCCCGGTCTCACGGGTGGTAGGCGTTTACGATGATTACTCAGCTATAGGAGCTTGACACTCGAGCCCGAGGGGGCTGTCACGTCTTGTAGAGATTTTACACTGCGCATATATGTTATAAATATTAAACTCTGTTCACAGCGTGTGTATTGCTCGTACATTATTGTATTTAGTTGCTCATAGTATACTGTATAAGTGAAAGGGTTTGTTAACTAGGCATATCTTAGTAGACATGGGTCTAAGTAATAGTATTGTTAGGGGACTGGGCGAGTTCATCCAATTCCAGCCTTAACAAGGGTTTCGATCTCCGATTTAGAACTCAGAAGCCCGTCGAACTCGCTAATAAACGCAACTAAGGTTAAGCTTTAATGACAAGTAATATAACATATTAATACGAATAAGTAAGAATAAGAAAGACACAACTTACGAATACCAATACGATTAGTTTTCAATGCTAATGATTGAAAACTAAATTGAAATTAGGTTTGAATTCCAAAAGAAAACTAATGCAACACTAATGTTTCATAAAGAAAAACATTTCAGAACAATCTGAATTCATTCTAAAATCTCGGAAAATTGCTACCGCAACAGAACAGCATAAAATACAGACTGAATTGAATCAACAATGATCAATACACATGAAAATCCAATCTAGGATCAAAACAAGTTTTCTTCTGAGCAAAATACTTGTTATTTTGCTCTTATAATAATGTTATATTAAAACTGGTCTTAATCCAGATCGAAATCGTTATTCTCTCTTTTCTTGGATTTTCCTCCAGATTTTCCTCCAAAGAGGAAAACCAGTTTTATTCTCTTTTGTCTGCTGAGGTAACTATCCGAAGAAATAGCCTAAGTCCACGGGTATGTCATTACCCGGCTATGTCTTTACCGTTTAGGCATCAGCGGTGAGGATCGCTCACAGGGTTGAGTTTAAATGACAGCTATCTTCTAATTGATCAAGAGTTAAAAATTGTAATCTTAGACCTACATACTATACCAAATACAGTTATCTAACATTGAGTGAGTTTTGTTTGTATAGATTTTATTGAAGACCAAACACTATGACTGTCTAATGGGTATTGTATACGTCGACTCCGTTCAGACAAGTAAAGAAATTAAAAGAATTTTTATTTGCAAATCAAATGAAATTTTTGTAATTTTTAAAACATTTCTTCAAAAATACTTGATTTAGGGCATCTTCGAAAATATCCTTAGGACCATAATTCTATTGCTTTATGTTTTGTGTATGCATTGGTAAGATCAAGACACTGTGAGAGTATACAAATACTCTCACCAAAAAGTAAACTTATATGCTATTATCCGTCATGTATAGAGCTATTCGGCACAATAGGCTTAATAAATACTTATTAATTATTAATTGTAAGCTAAAACGTGAATAAATGTGCTAAATTTTGGTATTATTTGTTAAAACTTTCATTGAACGGAGCTGCCAGCGCAATTTTTCGGAACATGAAAAGCATAAATAATTTCGTCCTATAATTCAAAATAAATTAGGTTTAATTAACACGAGGGTTCTTGTTGATCCAAAACAATTGCAGATGCAAAATTTTATGATGATGCATAAGCCTCCATACAAGTCTGACAGTTCTGAATGACGCCTACCCGTGGCTACTTTTACACTTATGATGTACTGGGAAGATCATTCAAAAGTCATGACACGAGGGATGTCGCGCATCAGCAGCATATGCAATCAACAGTAAACAAGGTAACCCAGCGTGTGTGATTGTCAACGGCAAACGTCTCAACGTTACGTTACAAATGACTATCTGAAACCGTCGGACTCCTTTATAAGCAGACACATTCTGGCATCACTGTGCTAATGGCTCATGGACCTGGACTTGGCCCGTTGACCTCAGAAGGCTGGGCAAGGCGACGCCTCGCGTGGTGTTCTGTGCGAACACAAATTGTGCGAGCACTATAGTGTGTGTATTGAAAAATTGGATAAAAGTTCACTAACAATCGGAGCTACGGTGTCCACTTGTGCTACCGTCCGCGATTCAAATTAAATATCCAAATATCGGTTCAAAACCCGATCATGCTAAACCATTGTAAGTCGACTTACAGACTTGCACACTCTTACAACGGATATCTGCAAATACTGTGGAGTCGAGTTGAGTATACTGAACACTGAGTACTACAAAGAATGGGGTCAGTTAAGCAAATCCCTTCAGGCTAATTTAGAACCCGTATAAGAAGTGGCGCCTGACACGTGTCAATGATTTATATGTACTGGTACATTATTTTTGAGAACCTTTTATGAGATTGAAATGCAGGTAAATCGCTTACGAGAAGAATATGTAGAATTATGAGTCTTTGATTTGAAATTAACACACCTCGGGCCCGTACAATTACAATTACTCATTGCCGCAGGAAGTGGGGGCATCGTGGGCGCTTGCCATTCAATGTTCAGATTGTGGAGGCACAGTCCCTAATATTGCCCAGAGCTCACAATATCATATTGTCGATATACGTGTTCCATAAACACAACCCAATCCGTTATTAAATTTGTACGCTTTAGATGAACACCAAACTAGTCAATATACACTAATATCGGTAAAAATATCGAAACCAGGCTGTAAACGAGTAGCAAAAATAACAGACCCAGAAACGTGTAATGATTAAAGTAACTTAAATTAAACTGGAAAAACGTACCGCAGAACAAATACCGGGATTAGTGAGGAAAGTAATCAGTCTGGGCTTCAGATTATTGAAAAACAATATAGCGGATATATTGACGTGGAATGATTGAAGTTGCAGGATGATTTAATTTTATTTGGAATCCAGCAACTTTTATACCTGCAGAAGAAATTTACAACGCTTCGAATGTTAAAAACTTCACCTCCATACACCCATTTGAGGGGCCAACCCCTAAGACCGCCCTCAATTTAACCGGTTGAAACAAAAACCGCCGAAGGTTTGAAATATGTCTGGCTTCTCGCATGCGCTAAAGTATTTGACCTCTTAGATGTTATCTGTTTGCACCTAGAATTAAAATTTTACTAAAATTTCTCAAATAATTTGGAAGTAAATATATTAAGCTATTTAAAATTTAATCTATTTAATATGGAGTAAATATAATCATCTGCATATAAAGTTTCAATTTACTACTGCTGTCCTTAAAATTTACAATGAAATAAATCGTCTCATATCTTACAAATTTTTCAGTTTCAATTGACCTTTGAGGTCAATTACTATTGACAGTAATGGTAAATTGATAAGAATCATGTACGAGACTAATTTAAAAGAGTATTAGTAAAATGAAATATGATTTTTAAAATATGTTTTTTAACTTCTGTTATATCTTAACTTTGTGTAGTGGTTAAAAAAATTTCATTTTCCACAGGGCAGGCGTAAGATAAAGTTATCATGCATAACCACTTGGTGCCTAAATCTTAACAATTTTTCTCTCTCGCTACTCGCACTGCCTACAATTACACTTAAGAAAATATAGCTCACCCGAAATGAAATATTCTGGAACGGTAATAAAAACAGTTTTGGTGGGTCAAGATGTGTCGTGTGCTGTTTCCTTTGGTTGGGCATATGAAAATTGTATAGTTAGGTTCACTTTCTAGATTCACCATTTTGCAACTTTTGTGTGAAACTTTTTGGAAGGGTGTCTTCACAGCTATCAAACACGAGCGTGAGCTCGGACAGAGAACCTCAGATCCAACGCCGAGAAATTCTGGACCTACCTCTACGTCGGGGGCCTCCACAAAGGAGTTATTGGAGAACCCCAACGCCTGTCTGCTCCGGCGCTGTTGAGGTTTACATAGACACAAAAGCGATTAAATCACATGCTGATAATGAGCATTTATCTAGATATCGTTGATAAATTGACAGTGAAAGACACAAACGATTTCATTTTATGTGATGATGAAAAGCGAAAAAAGCTTTCGCGAACTGTAGAGTTAAAATGAATACCTCATTTTACTGGAACATCTTCTACTACATTTTTTAGCACAACAATGGGATGTTGGCAAAATAACGCTCTTTAGCATTCGACCATTTTAGGTACCATTGTGCCTTCAATATTAGTTTGCTTCCGGCGCCCCTGCAATTACCCTTTTTTTCCTTACGCTCGGGTATGCTAAAATTTCTCAAGTAATTTCGAAGTAAATATATTAAGCTAATTAAAATTTAATCTATTTAATATGGAGTAAATATAATCATCTGCATATAAAGTTTCAATTTACTACTGCTGTCCTTAAAATTTACAATGAAATAAATCGTCTCATATCTTACAAATTTTTCAGTTTTAATTGACCTTTGAGGTCAATTACTATTGACAGTAATGGTAAATTGATAAGAATCATGTACGAGACTAATTTAAAACAGTATTAGTAAATTGAAATATGATTTTTATAATATGTTTTTTAACTTCTGTTATATCTTAACTTTGTGTAGTGGTTAAAAAATTTCATTTTCCACAGGGCAGGCGCAAGATAAAGTTATCATGCATAACCACTTGGTTGCTAATTCTTAACAATTTTTCTCTCTCGCTACACGCACTGGCCTACAATTACACTTAAGAAAATATAACTCACCCGAAATGAAATATTCTGAAACGGTAATAAAAACAGTTTTGGTGGGTCAAGGTGTGTCGTGTGCTGTCTCCTTTGGTTGGGCATATGAAAATTGTATAGTTAGGTTCACTTTCTAAATTCACCATTTTGCAACTTTTGTGTGAAACTTTTTGGAAGGGTGTCTTCACAGCTATCAAACACGAGCGTGAGCTCGGACAGAGAACCTCAGATCCAACGCCAAGAAATTCTGGATCTACCTCTACGTCAGGGGCCTCCACAAAGGAGTTATTGGAGAACCCCAACGCCTGTCTGCTCCGGCACTGTTGAGGTTTACATAGACACAAAAGCGATTAAATCACATGCTGATAATGAGCATTTATCCAGATATCGTTGATAAATTGCCAGTGAATGACACAAACGATTTCGTTTTATGTGATGATGAAAAAAAGCGAAGAAAAGCTTTCGCGAACTGTAGAGTTAAAATGAATACCTCATTCTACTGGAACATCTTCTACTACATTTTTTAGCAAAACAATGTGATTTTGGCAAAATAACGCTCTTTTGCATTCGACCATTTTAGGTACCATTGTGCCTTCAATATTAGTTTGCTTCCGGCGCCTCTGCAATTACCCTTTTTTCCTTACGCTCGGGTATGCTAAAATTTCTCAAGTAATTTCGAAGTAAATATATTAAGCTAATTAAAATTTAATCTATTTAATATGGAGTAAATATAATCATCTGCATATAAAGTTTCAATTTACTACTGCTGTCCTTAAAATTTACAATGAAATAAATCGTCTGATATCTTACAAATTTTTCAGTTTCAATTGACCTTGGAGGTCAATTACCATTGACAGTAATGGTAAATTGATAAGAATCATGTACGAGACTAACTTAAAAGAGTATTAGTAAAATGAAATATGATTTTTAAAATATGTTTTTTAACTTCTGTTCTATCTTAACTTTGTGTAGTGGTTAAAAAAATTTCATTTTCCACAGGGCAGGCGCAAGATAAAGTTATCATGCATAACCACTTGGTTGCTAATTCTTAACAATTTTTCTCTCTCGCTACACGCACTGGCCTACAATTACACTTAAGAAAATATAACTCACCCGAAATGAAATATTCTGGAACGGTAATAAAAACAGTTTTGGTGGGACAAGGTGTGTCGTGTGCTGTCTCCTTTGGTTGGGCATATGAAAATTGTATAGTTAGGTTCACTTTCTAGATTCACCATTTTGCAACTTTTGTGTGAAACTTTTTGGAAGGGTGTCTTCACAGCTATCAAACACGAGCGTGAGCTCGGACAGAGAACCTCAGATCCAACGCCAAGAAATTCTGGATCTACCTCTACGTCAGGGGCCTCCACAAAGGAGTTATTGGAGAACCCCAACGCTTGTCTGCTCCGGCACTGTTGAGGTTTACATAGACACAAAAGCGATTAAATCACATGCTGATAATGAGCATTTATCCAGATATCGTTGATAAATTGCCAGTGAATGACACAAACGATTTCGTTTTATGTGATGATAAAAAAAGCGAAGAAAAGCTTTCGCGAACTGTAGAGTTAAAATGAATACCTCATTTTACTGGAACATCTTCTACTACATTTTTTAGCAAAACAATGTGATTTTGGCAAAATAACGCTCTTTAGCATTCGACCATTTTAGGTACCATTGTGCCTTCAATATTAGTTTGCTTCCGGCACCCCTGCAATTACCTTTTTTTCCTTACGCTCGGGTATGTTGTCTTCCCGCAGTCCACCCCAATAATGAATAGACTGTAGTACAACGACCACTGCCATAAAAGTAAGAAGTTGTGTGTTCCGAAATATTACAGTTTTAACGCTTGTTTTTTCATTAAACTTTTTTGATAATTTAACATTGACTAAAAACTTGAGTTCGTGTTGTAAACCTCACCTTATTTTGGACCTATTTTGCAAGACGGCACAAAACGCAATGTAATTTTCAGATAAACAGATTGCATCATACTTAAAAGGTCACATCTTGACCTTCTTTGGTCCTGCTTACTGATCTAAAACTTAATCAGAATCCTACGTAGAGTTTAAGTAATTTATTAAATCAGCTCAAACTTAACCTGTTCTAAATGAGCCATTAATCTGATGTTTGAACGGAATGAAAGTGAGCGAAACTAAAAAATCACAACAGAAAATGTTTAAAAACAGTTTAAATACATTTACTGAATAATGTTTTGCTGGTTCAAATATTATGAAATGTGGAGATTGCATGGTTACCATGTGGTGGATCATTTTGTTTGAAAATACTATTTATCGTAGGTTCAAATTTAAATTTTCGTCTGAAGTCTCCGCGATTAATAATTATATTTTAACCAAGAGTAAAATAACCGAATTGAAACAATGGCTAAAAGTGAAATTGTACTGTAGTACCCGAATAAGAGTGGGGACTGATATTCATTTGGCCTCTCCAGAGAGTACCCCTCCGTTTATTAGGTTACGGAGTGTTATTTAGTTTCTTCCAGCCCTCCGCCATCTTTCGTTACTGACATACATGTCCGGTACTGCAAACTACCCGTTGAATTGAACGTTTTTTGCCGTGCATCAAAAGCTTGAGCGATAATGCAAGGTTATACTTTGGAATGTTACACTCAAAACTTATATAAATACGCTATAAAGTTTCGAACTCAACTTTATTTGGTCCTGGAGTTATTTATGCGCTACAATTATGGAAATTTGACATTTAAGGGCTCTAATTAGGGTTTAGAGACTCTATCAGCTTACGGACTCTTATTCGGATACTTACTCCTATTGATTGGGGCTCAAAATGGAGACCCCTCTTATTACCCCCTCTTATTTGGGGTCACTAAAATATGCTAAACTGTCATGTGATGCTGTATCAAAACAGAAATCCAAAGGATCCTTTAAAACTGTAACATTTGCTAATTTGAAATTTTCAAAATCCAGTCAAACCCAATCTAATTTGGCTTTCTTGAAAGTTTGTTGAATGACGGCAGCAAAATGCAAGTATTTGGTTAATATATATGATTGAAATAGCAATCCCAGTATGGGTGACAAACGATGTCCCACAGTGGCGGATCCAGGATTTAAAATGGGGGGTGAAAAATTTCACGGGTAATAAACTAATTTTTCACCCACACACAAACCACGAACTATTGCCATAAAATTGTTATATATTTTTTGTCGAGATGCTGCTGGGAAGGGTGGGCACGGACGGGGTGGCCCCCCATGGATCCGCCATTGGTGACCCATTAAGTTTCTAGATACCACATACCACAATTTTGAAACAACGGCGTGATATATGTACCAGGAAGTCAGAAACCATTTCGAACAAAAAAGATAGGAAGTTATGGCTTCGAAGAGCATTATAACATTTAAAAAACTGATATTAGAAGCAAACAAATTCTGTAATTAATTCCTTAAATTCCGATTTCGCATAAATGTTTATATTACGAAATTGTATTTTCGTATTTGGCCAAGGTGGTACTTAAAAGGAAACAATTATTTCTACCTGGTAAAAGCAAGAGTGTGTACATTGGAGTCTGACACATTATAGCACACAGAAGAACATGGTGTGCGTTGAAATGTTTGGCCAATGTATAGAACAGGACCGTGACAGTAGCGTAAACAAACAGTATTCATTTACTCAAAATATGTCAATCTGATAATGGTATCCACGCACTGTTACGATTATTTTTGCAATTAAGACAACAACAGTGGCCTGAAGTGCACATAGGTGCAACTTTGTTAATGTACAGGGAATTCAAACAAACGCTTTCACAACAGGTATGCAATCTCAAAGTATAAACGCTACTTGAATGCATTCCGTAATATATACAGACCTTTTACGCTTAAGAACTGGCCAATGAATATATATACAAATTCTTTGGTCCAACGATCATGTTATATATTTTCAAAAACTATTTTTACTGCTCAACTTAAATGGTGCACAAAATACGTATGTTGGGCGTTCCAGCTTTAATAATATAGATATAATCTATTCAGTTTAACCTAAAACACTGTTGGTATGACTACAATTGATTCTGCAATCATGACCAGTGGTGTAAGAGGGTGCTGATACTTACCCGCGTTGCACTTTCTCGCGAAATTTTATTTTTTGGTATATCTGCGCATAATTGCTTTACCCGTTACCAGCCTTTACCCGCGCACGCAAAATTCCTTTACCGTTACCCGCCTTTACCCGCTCTTACTTTTCTTCTGCGTGCAATACAATTGTGTAATTTTACAGTTCGCTGATGTTAATACACTATCGATTTACGTTTAAAACCTCTTTATTAGTAACTTTCAAAACAAGCAATTAAGCATAAAATGCAACACTGGATAATATTGCACATTACATCTATCGCTGTTAAAGACTAGGTTGTTTGCCGATGGGTGATAGTGAACAAAACATTCTTGTCTGTACAAAATCATTATAAAAAGAACGTAAGTACCATGCATGGTTTCGTCGAAATTTGTTTTAAGATCTCATTCAGAAAACTTGTGAACATATTGTTCCAAGCTAAACAAAAATATAACCTCTATAGGAACGGTGAAAAATGACGGCAAATGCAATAAGAAATACTGTTGCTGCCATTCAAAAACCTGCAAATATTTTTCAATATTTAATAAGAAATTTCAAGAATGCCATACTCATTTTTCACTCATACGGTAAAAACAGTTTAAAAAATACGAGTTTTTCTACATTATCTGGTTTTGAGTTGGTATGAAAAATTTAGACGGGTAACAAATGACAGATTTTCACCCGAGCTTTAAAATTCTTTACTCCCCGGGACAAAGTTTTCTTACCTGTCCCACGTATATCTGCGGGTAGCGTGCATCTCTACCCATGACAAAGAATGTGAATTTTCATTGCTATAAAATTGAAGTTACATATAATTGTATAGATACAATGTTGTGCAATACAAAATAATTCTTCTACAAATCAGTGAACCAAATTTTGCTCAATTCTCACGAATCCGAATGCGATAATTCGACAAAATTTGTTTTCAACAAAACACAATTAAATTGAAAAAAATTATGCGTTCAATTATCCTAAAAACTCAAACCATATTTTCTTAAAATGTTTAAAAATATTTTTATTGCGCATTCTATTACTACTTTTGCTACCGGATGACCGAAATGGCCAATGTAAAAAGAACAGGGGCGGAACAGTATCATAAACTTATTCCAAAGACTAAGCCTAAGCCTTAGCGTCAAAAAGGGTTTATTCTTACGCCAAAGCCTAAACCAAGCAAAAAATAGTCTAAAGCTTAAGCTACAGTCCTACAGAAAAACGTTCCGCCCCAGATCTTTACATTGGCCACCGAAATGAACATGAGAAACGTCTTCATCAGCAAAAAAGAGCTCTACATTAAAAGTAATTTTTTCGATGTTGCAGCCGAAATTAATGTTTGCAATAAAATTGTATTTGCCATATTTTTGAAACTTTATGGCGCATGGTTTGTTTTAAATTTATTGAAAAAAATTTAGCCAAATTTTTAAATTTATATTTTATTGAACAGAGTCTTGTATGCCGCACAACGAGAATGCGCTAATTGGCTGGAGCAATTATCAACAGCTAATGTTTCGTGAATGACGCGTTCTCGTAAACGTCATCCTTCGAATAATGCAACATTACCGTTTTATAAATCACCATAAAACTAAACATTGTATGAAATCGGTGTAAATGATACCGTAAACCGAGAGCCGGAATTAATTAACCGTAATATTACGAGCACTCAAATTCCGTATCAAAAAGCCGTATATCTCGACAACACCGGCCTATAACCACTGTTCCGAAAGATAGCTAATTAAGCCGTTTTAGGTATTTAATTTACATATGACCTTGCAGCCGAATTTTCAAGTCTCACGATCTTCCAAGTTTCACAAGTGACAATCTGTCTATATTATTAAAGCTGGAACGTCCCGCATCCGTATTTTGACCACCGTTCCAGCATGGAACAAATATTCAGACATGTTTATAATTAAAGCTAGAACGCACACATACGTATATTGGCCACCGAATAATAAACTTGTCTGCTGCTCTATAGCTTACAAATTAATATCGAAGCAAAATCAAAACAAACCACGGTATTGTACAGCATTGATTTAAATATTGATTTGAAGAATTTGTATGGTCAAAATCATTAATTTTTACCATTAATAAGCTGAAATTTGAAGGTTGATCAAAAATTTAATTATAGTGGACACATAGTACAGTAGGAAGATATATAAGAGAAGGCACATGTATAGAACAGGGCCAGATCGTTTACCGAAAGGGCTATAATTGAGTCAGTTTAAGCTGTAGACTAATTTTTTTGCTTAGGCTCAGGCTTAGGAATAGAATTATACTACTGTTCCGGCCGTTCTATACATTGGCCTGATAGAAAATATTGCTAGCAATTACGTAAAAGCATTTTTTCATGCCATAAATATGGAAAATTAAATTCTGAAGCGGAGCCGTTTTAGAAAAACTAAATAGGGACGTCATAGGTTGTTAGATAAGTTTAAAATATATATGACGAGTTTTTAAATTGTTTCAAGTATTTGAGAGAAAAATTAAAAATATATAACGTTTTACCTTCGCTTGTCAAAGTACAATTTCGAAATTACACGCGTTCAGCGTTAACGTTAATAGAAATTGTGGCCCATGTATAGAACAGTGCCGGAACAGTAGTATAAACATAGAAAACAACCAATGGCAAACAGTTTTTGTCTGGATTTAGCGTTTTTTCTGAATATGTGAAAAAACGGAAAACAACAGAAATTCTTTTTTCAAATACGTTTATTTTAGCAAATAAATTACGCAACAGCCACCCTTCTACATCCCACCCGGAACGAGTTACACTAATTGTAAAAGGGCGCTGACTTACTTGATTTTGTGAGGTCTGAATAAATGTACCATATGTCGGCTCATGTAAAGATCAGGGGCGGAACGTTTCTCTGTGGTACTAGAAAAGAGTAAGCTTAAGCTTTAGATAAATTTTTTAGCTTGTCTTAGACTTTGGCTTAGGCTTAGGCTTAGAAATATGCTCATTTTTACTCGTAGGCTTAGTCTTAGGCTTAAGAATATGCTCCACGCACTGTGACGCACGCTGACACACGGTGACGGACGCAAATCTTGTTAGCAGTTTTTTTGCTGAACTCAACCCCACAAGTTTGTAGCCAGCTAGTTGGCGCATGCCATCTATTAGACATCGGAAACTTTTGTAGCGTGTATACCCTTAGCTTATCAGATGTTATAGTTGTAAAATGTTGCTACTGTATTGACCCGAATAATAGGGGGGCTAATAAGAGGGGTCCCCATTTTGGGTTCCAATCAATAGGAGTCCGTATCTCTAACAAGTGTTCGTAAGCGGATAAAGCCCCTAAGCCCTAATTAGAGTCCATAAATGTCAATTATCCCTAATTATAGCGCAAAAATGACTCCAGAACCAAATAATTTGAATTCGAAACTTTAAAGCGTACTTAAATTTTGAAAGTATCATTCCTAAGTATAACCGTGCATTATCGCTCAAGCTATTGACACAAAGACAAATCGACGTTTAATTCAACGGATAATGGCATTACCGGATATATATCAGTAACGAAGGGCGGCGGCGCGTGGGTTAAAAATAAATAACAATCCGTAACCGAATAACAAGGGGGGCTTCCTTCTGGCGAGGCCAAATAAATATCAGTCGCCCTCTCCTATTCGGATCACTACAGTACGTCTTGATAAATAAGCATGTGAATCTCTTACCATCATTATCGCACCAGACCTAGTGTCTAATAACCTCTCTGGATTGGTTGAAACACGAGTACAGTCATGTTTTTTTATTTTTTCAGTTTTTTTAGAAAAAAAATAGAAAAAACGTTATTTCGGGACGATTCAATTGTTTCGGAAAAACAAAACCCTAAAATATGCTTAAATATGCCGTACGATTCTCAAGAAAACTCACAAAAACAATATAATAAGACTGTCTGGACAAATATGGCAAGCGTTTAAAATGCGCCATGCCAAGTATTTTTCACATAACGTCGATGGTTTTATGTTGTGCCTTATCTCGACTCCATGCAATTATACGGCAAATGTATAGAACAGGGACGGAACAGTAGTATAAGCATATTCCTAAGCCTAAGCCTAAGTCTAAGCCTAAGCGTATGGATGAGCCTATTCCTAAGCCTAAGCCTAAGCCTAAGCCTAAGCGTATGCATGAGCCTATTCCTAAGCCTAAGCGTAAGCCTAAGCGTATGGATGGGCCTATTTCTAAGCCTAAGCCTAAGCCTAAGCTTAAGCGTATGGATGAGCCTATTCCTAAGCCTAAGCCTAAACCTATGCCTAAGCAAAAAATAGTCTAAAGCTTAAACTGACTCGATTATAGCCCCTCCGGAAAACGATCCGGCCGTGTTCTATACATGGGCCAATTATACTATGATGATCATACGAATAAAACCGTAGAATGAAAAAGTCTACTTAAAGCTCTCAATTGTAAGAAGATTTCGTTTTCACACTTGACCAGCTACATTCTTCAATGATAGAGGTCACTGAACAGGATCAATGAGTTTAGTTCGTTCGCTAAAAGAATTGCGGTCATAGGTTGGCCAAAATTGGTCGTTTTTGTCTCTTGTACACTTTGCCCACATTTACGATTAGGCTTAGAGTTAGTTGAGCTCAAGCCTGAGCCCTGTGCGTTAACCTTATATATGAGCAAGTGAGGTATACAACAGCCATCACCGTACCATAAAAAATTATATTGCGTAGTAGTAAACCAGCTATGATACGGCTAAAAACTGCTAAATTAACATTAATATATCGAACGATTTTGTTAGAATTATGCGTATATCAACACTTTTTATTTTTTACAACTTATTAATACCGTAAATTGTCATTAATACACTGCACTAAGCAATAAATGCTTTATTTAGGTTCGGGTCCATGGTACTTTAAGGGGCGTCCAAGTTTCTGATGAGTCTATAAAAGAGTAGGTTTCGATTCTAGATTACAGTTTTTTGCTTAGGTTTAGGCTTAGGAACACATTTTTGCAACGCTCAGACTTAGGCTTAGGAATACGCTTAAAAAACGTGCTCAAAATGCAAAAAATTACACAAACAAATGACTGTGTTTATTAATTATTACGTGCTGGTGGCTTGCAAAATGTGAGAAATCTCTTAGGCTGAAAAATTTTACTGAGATTTTAGATGATGCATATTTTATACAAAATAATCAACTCAGTGCGAGAATCAACACAACGCAAACTGAACTAAAGTTTGCTGTTATTAACTCAGAAGAAACTAACTTTACGTGTGAGTTGATTATTTACAGTGCATATTCCTATGCCTAAAGCGTAAGAATGAGCTTATACGCAAGCCTAAGCCTAAACCTAAACAGGAAATTCGTTTATAGCTTACGATTAATACTCAATTGCATTCCCGCAGAAAAACGTTCCGCCTCTGATCTTTACACGGGCCGATAAAAACTAATAGTTTTAGCTTCAATTCCTCGAAATAAACAGAATCCTATGTTTAATTCAGTGAGAGTTTGTTTCGTTCAATTCGTATGCTTATTTTGCCAAATTAAAGGTCAGTCATGAATATTTAGTTATTCATTTCAAAAATTCATATTATTTTCGCATCGTTGCAGTAGTAACCGGAAATATGTTTTTAAATCCGCGTTTGGTAGAATATACCTATTTCAGGCTCCGGCTGGCTATTAACGCTCTGGTTAAATTTTTGACAGACGCTTCGAAGATTTTGGAACTGGTTTTGTTTACAATTTTGGTTGCTGTTAATTATATAGAAAGGTCTGCCTGATGAGATACTGGTGGACTGATCAAGTTTAAAGACCGGGAGGGCTTGAGTATAAGAGTTCTTTTTACACTGTAATAAATGGAGAGTCAAATTGACTCTCTCGGAAATAGGTTTTTTCTGACTACTCAAACCGAGTCAAATTTGACTTCGCCAGAATCAAATTTGATTCACTTAGCGTTTCATTGAGTCGAATTTGACTCTGGAGTCAAATTTGACTCAGTTTGTGTAGTCAGGAAAAGCCTATTTCCGAGAGAGTCAATTTGACTCCTCATTTTTTACAATGTAGGCTTATTAGGCTTAGGTTTAAGCTTTACCTTTGGGTTTATTAGGCATGCCTTTATATATAGAGATAAAAATGCCAATAAGTTATTTGTTTTAAAGTTAATGTTTGCTGTGATGGGCTTCGGATAGTTTTTCATATCCGGATATACTGCAGTTCTTGACGGATATTTATCCGGATATTCGAAATTTAAATTTTCTATTTTGGATATCCGAAACCCTATTTTGTGTTTTTGGGTTTCCGTGCCTCAACTTTCGTTTCTCAACCATTTTTTCAATTGTTGTTTTAGAGAAGTGCACTGACAAGCTGATTACTATGAGCGTAAAACATACAATTCTAGAAATAGTTTTTTATTATGTAACTGCTTCAATGCTTCTGGGTATTCGGTTTAGAATATTGCCACTGACTGATAAACCCTTGCGTTGGCCGCCTGAAATTGAGTTGATTTCGTTCGTCTCCGATTATATCGAATGTCAACCTTCCTCGAACTGTATATACATGAGTCGTTTCACGTTCCAAGAAGAGAAAACCACATTAAAATAAACTTACGCTAATCTTACACCCAAACATCAGCCCATGTTACATTCAGTAATGCCCAGTTTCCAGCGGCAGCTCCAGAAATTCCTAACCGAACGCAGGCTCGTAAATGTTTTGAAATGCTATTTTTCACCAAAAAATTTTCGAAGAGGGAAAATTGTAATGTAGGGAAACCTTATCGTTTTATAACAAAACAATTTGCTGAAGAGAAAAATTGTAAGGTAGAAAATTTACCATTTTATTACAAAAAAATTTCTGACCAGCGGCGTACACCCGTCCGACGGGCACGTAGCCAAGGGGAGGGATCGGTAGGGGCTCTGCCCCCCTGAAAAAATTTTGGCCTCCGACTAGAAAATTTTCAACCATACTTGTAACTCATTGAAAACCCTTAAATTGCCCCTCCTGAAATATTTTTAGCCCCCTAGCAAGTTGAGCTGGCTGCGAGCTTCCCGCCCGCCGCCCTCTGGACCCGATGGTACCCGCCTTTTTCAAAGACCGAAATAAACTAGACTTAAGTTTCAAATTGTTTGTTTGCTTGGGCTTAGGCAAAGCTTTGTTTTAGACTTTCGTTTATTACGCTGAAGAGACTTAAACTTACATAATGCCGATTTGGCTACTAATCACCTCCATTGATAATTTCATTTAAATTTCAATTTTTTAAGACTTGAATATATACCTTCACTTTTGTGAATGAATAAGGAGATTTTAGTTTATTGCAAAGGTAATAAATCTAGTACTTGACGTGCTTATTCGACGCAAATGTTTAGTGGGCTAATTTTGAGCTAATTTAAAAATACGAAGTCATTATTCCGATAAATATCAAGCTAAACTAAAGTTTTCCAATTTTGGCATGTTTTAAGAAATAAAAATTTTAAATTATCACGAAATTCTGCTGGAAATGTGGTTCAATATTTTAACTATGGTGTGAATACAGAATTTCTTTTCGCCATAGCTCCAACTGCTTTAACGCTGAAAAAATAAAAATTATTCTAAAAATTTTTTTACACAATAGCGTTTCGGATACCCGGCGGAAAAACGTTCCGCCCCTGATCTTTACATCGCCTGTTGTAACACAGATGTCACAAATTACAGAAGCAGATAAAACCTGTATGAAAAATCATCGAAGTCGTTTAATCTTGTCAATTATAAACCACATTTGGTTTGTTTTGATCTCTTGGAACATTTGGAACTGAGAGTTATTCGCTATCCAAAGTAAAAAACGCACTGGTGCACGTACGTCTTCATTATGCTACTGCAAACGTGTCCAAAAGCGCATCCAGCAAGGATAAAAGACTAGGAGCTACCACCATGGAGCAGGCTCGTAGCCAGCTCACCTTGCTAGGAGGGGCTAAATATTTTCCAGGAGGGACATTCAAGGGTTTTCAATGACTTGCAAGCCTTGACTACGGGTCCGCCATTGAGGTGTATGCAGCAAATTTGGGGGTGCATCGGCTGGATTTTAAAAGGCAGTTTCGTACGGAAGTGTTGTAACCTGAGGGTCCAAATGATTAACCATTACAAAGCCCAAATTCTGATGAAAAGTTATAAGTCTAATTGATTTAATATCCATATTCGCGTAAACGTTAAAACTTTCTAAGTTCTAATGTTGAACGGACTGAAATCGTTTCAGTGTTTAAATATCATTTGGTACAGTTGTTGTTGCGCCAATCACAAAAAATATGAAGAAAAGTTTCTGAAGAAGCGATTGAAGCAGAAAATGCGGCATCATACAAAGGACCTATGTATAGAACAGGGCCGGAACAGTACTATAACCATATTCCTAAGCCTAAGTTTGAGCCTGAGCCTAAGCCTACGCCAAAAATTAGTCTAAAGCTTAACCTGACTCTATTATAGCCCCTCCGGAAAACGATCCGGCCCTGTTCTATACATGGGCCAGGCAAAGTATCACATTTTCGCACACCGGTCAGTCAACCCAAACGTACTCGCTCTTGTGCAGTACCTCGTCGCAAGAGAATAATAGCAATTCTATAACTGCCATTATGAATAATAACTCATACCTATACGACACGCACAATAACTCAAAGTAACTGAATACAGCTTCATCCTGGACAATCACCGAGATGTAGAACAGTCTTGTAAATGTATTTACTCAAATCTTGACAATTTTTAAGCCCCATGGCGGCGTGGAAATTATACCCCCAAGACATCTTTGGTTTCAGCCAACTGGGAAACTGGAGCCATCCCCAGAGTTATTTGGCCGCTTCGGTTGAAATATTTGTCGTAGATTCAATGAAAGCTGAATTGTATTTCTGTAACGCAGTGGGCGGAGTTGAAACTGAGTGTTTAAGTGAATTTAATTCGTTGATCGCAGTTTTATACTGTGAAACAGTTTTTTCAGCACGAAATGCAAACGGAATCGTCAACATTGCGAGAAATACATTAACCACTACGGACGCAATCGCGATATACTTCCACAACGTTGACTGATACTCAGCTGAAACTGGGCATCTGAACTCGGGCGGGGTGGGATGATTTGTGAGTTTTGAGTAATTGTAAGCCTGAAAAAAATAGTGTAAATGATAAATTATTATCAGATGGAAAAAATTTAGCGAAATAATTGCAAACTGCCTTGGCGTTTCAAAACACAATTTGACAAAGTAATTGAAATTTTTTATTAACGTAACTAATGTATACAACCTGCATCGCTCTGCATACTGAAGTCATGGCGTAGGATCAGGGGAATAAAACCAACTGAAGAGACGACGGCATATATTATGTTCCTAAATTTCTGTAAATAACAAATAAGTTACGTTTAATAGGGTTAAGAATACGTATCCGTTAACATGTTCCACAAGCCGAAAATGTTTTCACATAATGTTTATTTACTCTCGAATTGAAATTCTCGCTACGTCTCTAAGCTTAAGCCTAAGCCGAAGCCTAATTCTAAGCCTAAGCTTAAGCCTAAGCCTAAGCCTAAGCCTAATCCTAAGCCTAAGCCTAAGCCTAAGCCGAGTGTATTAAACATTGAAACGCAACACAAGCCGGTAAACTTAAGCGTTTATCAATCGTCATGGTGAAATTTTTTACCTGCCCGTATATACTCACTTAAGCCCATGCAAAAATCAAGGTCGGAACGTTTTTCTGTGGGACTAGAATAGAGTAAGCTTAAGGTTTAGAGTAAATTTTCTGCCTGGCTTAGGCTTAGGCTTAGGAATATGCTCATTCTTTACGCTTAGGCTTAAGCCTAGGCTTAGGAATAAACTCATTCTTACGTTTAGGCTTAGGCTTAGTCTTAAGACTATGCATGTAATACTGTTGTTCCGCCCATGCTCTTTACATTGGCCCTCACTTACGTCAAACATTGCTTACCCAGCCATCGTTTACCCGTGTGTACCCGTGGGTATCTGCTCGCGCAAATCTCGATTTCGAACTCAACTGACCTGTCTAATTAAAACGTCCAAAATCGTTTGCATATCGCCGTCAGTTAAAATTGTGGCCGATGATTCTTGATTTAAAATTGACTTCCAATATCTCAACTCATTGTCAACTGAGTCATTTGAAAATTTTCGACTCGGTAACTCAAGCTGTTCAACTGTGGCGTTGTCCACACGACGATAACGAACGTATATCAACGACCCGATGTAAACTTTTAAATACGATTCGAGTTCAGTTGCTGCATTGAATCGAAAGTATTGCAACGAATCAGCCCAACATTGTTCGCTGCCTTTGGCAAGCGAGCAATGATTCCTAAACGAGTACGTGCACCAGTCGGTGATAATTTTTGTAAATTCAGAATCAGTGAACGGTGGGATTTACTGTTACGTCAATAAGCGGATCAGAAGATCCACAGTTTGATTGTTTGAAAATCTATTACTAACACGTGATGGGTGCTGCACGCAGCTGCGAATACTGCTTCTACGTATAACTTAAGCGTGGAGAGTGTCTAAAAATTAAATTATGCAACTGCACTGCAAAAAATGGTGAATCAAATTGACTCTCTCCGAAATAGACTTTTCCGCACTACACAAACTGTGTCAAATTCGACTCCGCCAGAGTCAACTTTGACTGACTGAGCAATTAGGTGGGTGTTTGACCAAGCTCAGTAGAAAATAATTTGACAAAACTTTGGAATATTCAATGAAAATGAACGTGGCGAAGGTGGTTTCCCCGTTTTCCTTTCGTTGTTGCGGATCCGTTTTTGTTTTTAAATGTTCAGTAAATTATTTTCGATTGCCAAAATAACAAAGCAGCCTTTTTAAGCAATTATACTTACGAACAGTTTGATGTCGGTTTTAAGTCGTCGCCAGCAATTGATTTGAACGCCAGTACAACGATAACCACATACAACTGAACAGATGTTGACAAAGAATCAGTCGACAGAAAATTCATTTTGATCAAAACACATGTACGGTTTATACACCTGATACGACTGGGAAAAAATGTACTAAAAATCAATAGTAAAATTCTGGCAGTTGGCTCATCAACATACCGAATTATAAGGTTGAGTTTAATTAAACTTAATGGTTTAGGTTTAGCAAATACCTAAGGCTAAACGTTAACATTAAATGTGGGTAAAAGTGTACAAATAAGATGGCCCATGTATAGAACATGGCCGGATCGTATTCCGGCGGGGTTATAATAGACAGTTTAAGCATTAGACTATTTTTGTTTAGGCTTAGGCTTAGGCTTAGGCTTAGGCTCATCCATTCGCTTAGGCTTAGGCTTAGGCTTAGGCTTATCTATTCGCTTAGGCTTAGGTTTAGGCTTAGGAATATGCTTACACTACTGTTCCGGCCCTGTTCTATACATGGGCCAATGAGAATGCTTAAGTGATACAAATATTACAAATTTTAAAGTCATCAACGATGGGTAAAAGTAAATAAAATTCTTTGAAGTCATCAACGATTTACACAATTTGTTTACATTTTGCTCAAAAACTTCTGACGATAAGGTTACAGTTTAATTGGCACACACTTCCGTCTTTGTTTGGATTCTTAAGCGTCTGTCCAAATTTATATACGCAGTTGTGTGGATTAATGGATGCATGTAAATAAATTAACGAACAGTGATTCGTTACCGGATGTCGTACGATACCGTATGGTGACGGATGGCGCCGGACGTCATCAAGAAAACGTATAGCAAACGTATTATCACAATAGAGCAGATTAGATGAATGTAGTTAAGATAATTTTGGCGACCTAAATGCTTTTGTAAAGAAAATACCGCTCGATTGGTTAAAAATAATTCTGGTTAATCCATTTTACTCCCGTTTACAATAAAGGTTTAGACAAAAGCCTACGCAACGATTAGGTTTAGGCAAACCTATTCAAAAGTCTAAGCCTAAACGTAAATGTAGCGAAAGCGTACAAGATTTGCCATTTTTCTTGCCGCTGCGCATTAATCCACAATGCACACAGGGTACACAATAAATGTACAACAATAAAGGGTGCTGCTATACTTGTCGTGTGGCGCCACCCGGCGCCGATGTCCGGCGGCGAGCGTCGATGTCCGGCGCCGAGCGTCACTGTCCGGCACCGAGCGTCGCCGTACGTCGCTATACGTTGACGTACGTCATCGTCTTAAACCGCGCGGTATTGTACATGAATTGCTCAGGTACAATACATGCTGAACAATGATGCGGGGTGACGCACGATGACGGACAGTGACGTACTGCGACAGAAGACACAAATAGTTTATTTGGAGTCACACGAAATATTAAAACACATACGAAAAGATACGAAATAAAGCACCGGTATGCTTAGGCTTCAGAGGGGTTGACAGACGTATTTAAAATACTGATTCTATTTACAAGCTCGAGACTGTTCACGATTGAATTTTGCAATTTTTGTTAAGGGTTGAGAGGGGCTCAGCCCGGAAATGAATTGTAAAAAGAGGCACAGCCCATATTGAAGAATTTTGCATTTAACCTTACCATATGACGTTTTTGGTCCGCAGCTGAGAAAAGATATTGTGAACGCAGCATAACGCCATTAACCCTTTCTCACATGAATATTTGCTATTTCCCCTGAGACCTACTTTTATGCTAGGATTCGAACTCCAGTGACTGGAGTGGGAGGCGTATACCGATACCACTCAGCTATAGGAGCTTGACGCTCGCGCCCGAGGGGGCTCTCACGTCTTGTGGTGATTTAGTACTATGTATACGTGTTGCAATTGTTCAACACGGTTAAGATATATATTATTTAACGTATATACACTGCGCTGAGTTGCTTATAGGCAACTCAATGTGAGAAGGGGTTAACAAACCTTACATTGCTAAAATGCCAAAGAGCAGATAAAACAAGCTTGTTCGCAAAGTTATGTTTTGCAAGTTTATTCAAAACATCATGTATGCAATTAGCAACACCTAAACTTCATTTAAGCAATATGATTTCCAGCGTGCGCTCATATCTCGGAATACCGCAAAGCCGTGCTACAACTATTAAATTACCAGCCGACAGCCTTTAATAGAACAAAACGCAGCCAGCCCCAATTAGGAGCCTAGCAGTCAGAACGCTAGCACCTGTGAACACGTGCAAGTTTTTGCGGCGACAACCCAAAGCTGTATCCTGCGGATGCAAGTTTTGTGAAACGGTTTTAGAACAAAACTTAAGTGTATTAATAAAGCAAAAATATTCACAAATGTGTATAGCACCTACCACCAGTTAGTGACCGACAAACTCACAAACTTCTACAGTTGCAGTTGTCAAAATATGCTGAGAAATAGCGCAAATTAAGCCTAAAAAACGTGTTAATTGTCAAATTTCGATAATCAAATGGTTCGAAAGTTTCACTACATATACTAATTGATGACAGGTGCTACAGACAGACATTTGAGAGTACGGGCGAAGATTTCAACTGAACAATTTTGCTTGTGGTTTAAATGGTGGAAACCAAAACAACACAGCGTATGATGCCAAAAGTTAACTTGTAGTAGCAAACTTACGCTATATAGATTTCATTGTAGCGAAAAGTTTGCATTGCTGCGTAGTTTAGTCTGTGCGTCGTGGGTTCGAGTCCCACCGCATCTAAAGAAAACTTTCCGTGAAGAGCTGTACTGTAGTGACCCGAATAAGAGGAGGGGGTCCCATTTTGAGTACCAATCAATAGAAGTCCGTATCCCTAATAAGAGACCGTAAGCGGGTAGAATGCCTAAACACTAATTAGAGTCCGTAAATGTCCATTATCCCTAATTGTAGCGCATAAATGACTCCACGACCAAATAAAATTGAGTTTGAAACATTAAAGCGTACTTAAGTTATAAAAGTACATTCCAAAGTATAACCTTGCATTATCGCTCAAGCTGCTAAACACGACAAATAAACGTTTAACTCAACGGACAGTTGCAGTACCGGATATATTTCAGTAACGAAGGGTAGCGGAGCGTGGGTTAAAAATAAATAACAGTCCGTAACCGAATAACAGGGGGTTACTTTCTGGAGAGGCCAAATAAACTTCAGTTCCCCCTCTTATTTGGATCACCGCAGTATGTGGTGCTGCTTAAATTTATAATTAACTTGCAAGCGTTTATATTTTCAATGTAAAAGATAAACATACAGTATTTCATGCGACTGTTGAACAAGTTTGCTAAAACACAATCGCAGTGAATTTGCAACAAATTTTACAAAATAAAACACAACAATAGAAATGTTTTTGCAGTTGCTACGAGCATAAAAACACAGCAATAAACTATAGCAATACTTGCATCAACTCTGTGTTGCTCTGACAGCAGAAAACAAAGCCACGACCTCTCATTGAACGCCCCGGTTGTCGAAAGAGGATAGGCTGAAGCTTAATCATAAACTTCTGAAGGAAATCCTACAAAATCCAAGTCTTAAAACTAAAAAGTGTTGGTCAAGCTAACTTTTGTGCAAATTTGCAAATTTCCGTCTCTTGTACACTTTCCGCCATGCTTAAAATTAAAACTTAGGCTTTAGGCAATGGCTTCTTTAGGCTTACGTAGGAGGAACTTTTTACTAAACCTACGCCTAAGCCTATAAACCTTAAGGCCCATGTACAGAACAGGACTGGATCGTTTTCCGGAGGCACTATAATGGAGTCAGTTTAAAGCTTTAGACTAATTTTTTTGCTTAGAAATCTAGGCATTAGAATTTTCCACTTTTCCCGTTTTCCAACCAAAACCTATGCTTCAGATTATCCCTACCAACCCAGGGTAAAATAAAAAATTAGGCCTTAGAATTTTCTACTTTTCCAGTTTTCCAACCAAAGCCTATGCTTCAGATTTTCCCTACCAACCCAGGGTAAAAATCTAGGCATTAGAATTTTCCACTTTTCCGTTTTCCAACCAAAACCTATGCTTCAGATTTTCCCTACCAACCCAGAGTAAAAATCTAGGCATTAGAATTTTCCACTTTTACCGTTTTCCAACCAAAACCTATGCTTCAGATTTTCCCTACCAACCCAGGGTAAAAATCTAGGCATTAGAATTTTCCACTTTTCCCGTTTTCCAACCAAAACCCATGCTTCAGATTTTCCCTACCAACCCAGGGTAAAAATCTAGGCATTAGAATTTTCCACTTTTCCCGTTTTCCAACCAAAACCTATGCTTCAAATTTTCCTTACCAACCCAGAGTAAAAATCTAGGCGTTAGAATTTTCCACTTTTCCCGTTTTGCAACCAAAACCTATGCTTAGATTTTCTCTACCAACCCAGGATAAAAATATAGGCATTAGAATTTTCCACTTTTCCCGTTTTCCAACTAAAACCTATGCTTCAGATTTTCCCTACCAATCCATTGGAAAATCTAGTCATTAAAATTTTCTTAATTTTCTTACCAAAACAGCGGAAAATTTGGCCGTCATACAGGAGTGGCTGCACTGCACTCCGGGTTATAAGCTTTCCATTGTGGCAAACTGGAAGCCCCTGTGCTATACATTGGCCAATTTTGTTAATAAACTCAATGGCATATTTTAGCAAAATTTGATTATGAAATAGGTATCTGAAAATTTGCTTAAGCCATTTTTTGCAAGGTTTCAAAAAAGTCCAACAGGAATTCGGTACTAAAGATTATTTCAAATCCCGGTTTGTGTTCCGGTTCCTGCAACGAAATTCAATTCCTATTCGTGTTCCAGTTCCGGCAAAATTTAGTTCCTGTTGGAACCTTGATACATATATAATGTAACTTTAGCAGAAATTACAGTTGTTTCAGAAAGCACCGGCCAAGTGCAAACTTTTAGGTGTTAAACCCTGATTAGCTCAGCTAATATTTAACAGCAAGTATGTATCAAAAACAAATATTACTAGAAACTTAAAGCCCTTACACTTAGCCAGCAACAACTGATAACATTCTAGCGCAACATTGCAAGTCTTAGTCGAGATTTCCAAAATTTAGTAAGTTTTTTGACGTTTTTCTACTGCTATTGTAAACACTCTAGCGACAAAAACAAAACAAACTACGTTCAATATTTTGATGCAACGGTTGTTAATAAAAACACTTAAAACTCAGCTTACAACTGCTAAGAGTTTAGAACGACCCAGCGTGTGGATACGTAAATTGCTGACAGAAAGGCATGTGATATTAGCGAAAACAACATGCGAGTCAAGCGAGCCAGAAGCCAAATGCTACTTTAATATTAAATATTTTACACAAAATATTGCTTCTGATTAGGGAACATGATCGAAATCTTAGATTTCGTTGCGGGCACCAATTTACATGACCACCTACCGAGTTAGGAAAAATATATTTTAAGTAACTTGTTCAAATAATAAAGTATGACATGAGAAAAGGTCGGAACCGCATAATAGATGGTAGGTGAGGCAAAGTATCAGTCGCTCTGTTTCTCGCGACCTGACGTCAGCGAGGTGGTGTTTAGATGGTTGTTCAATCACTTTTTAATTTGTATATGCATTGTACGTGTTACAAAATAACAAGTAAACAACGTACCAGGGTGGGAGCAGCGACCCCTCCATACCCCCATTTGGGGGCCCACCCTAACCGGTTAAAACAAAAACCGCTTAAGTTTTAAAATGCGTCTCGCTCGCGAGTATGGGGGCCCCCACCTTTGGAATTTGGGGGCGCCCCCCTGCCTGCTACGTCACTGCAACCTACGTGTCGTTTGTGACATCCTTACAAGGTAATATTTCATCTACTAATTGAAGCAGTCGGTTAGCATATTTGCTCTGCTAACAGGTTTCATATTTGCCACAAGGCAGAGGTTCGAAACTGGCTAAGGCTCTAAGGTTTTCATAGAAAAGTCGATTTCAACTGCGGTTTACGCATTTTGGTATTTATTCGTTTTTACTAACGGCAGCTTTCTTTCGATTGTTTATTGATATTAATGTTAAAACATGAAACTTTTTCCAAAATAAAATATATTCGTTTTTCAAAACTTTGGTTTCCACATCGGACAATGTTTATCGTAGTAAATTTTGAGTTTTGTTCAACCCTTCGGCGTCAATGGTAAAGAGTGTTAATGCAGTAATACACTCTCTAAAAACTTAAACTTAAATTATAGCTTAACTAAACTTGAATATCAGTTTAAGTAAAACTTAAATGGTTGGACGGACTAACTAAACTAACATTTTAAGTTTTATTTTGAACGTGTTTTAAAGTTTAACACGAGTTTGTGTAAAGTTATTTTTAGTTTAAATAATAAGTTCAGCCCAGAAATTATGTGGATCTAAGAGTTCATTACGCTTAGGTTAAACTAAAAATATGTAAGATTTTAAATTAGTTTAAGCGTAAAACCACATGTTAATAGTTTAGCTAATTTAAAAAGGCAATTTAATACTGCTGGATTAGCTTAAGCATAAATCAAGTAAATTTAAGCTTTTAGAGAGCATTTATCCAACGTGCTTAATAGCCAGCCCTGCAATCAAGAATTGTAACATTCAGTAGACAAGAACATTTCTACAAGGACAAACAAAATTTATTCTTAATACAATTTCTTTATCGCTGTCTAAGAAATAAACCCTTCGTGGTTGCAGTCTGGTGTCTGTTATTATATCCGATGCATGAGGAAAAATAAGAATACGTCGTTTCTTCGACCATTTTAGGATCGGCTTACAAATTAACATGGAATGACTTACACATTCTGCATAAATATGTAGTTTAATACGAAATTTGTATTCCTAAATGGATTTTTGCAAGATATGTCACTTGTTCGGGTTAGTACAGTAGCTGATATGGAGCAGCGTTTGCTGTCTTACATTTTATTGTTACAGAAATATAAAGAGTTTGTTGTTGATTTTTCGTTTGCAATAATTGCTGTTTGCTTGCATAAAGTACTATGCATTAATGGAGTACTGTTTATGAACTAAGTTTGCAATTATCCTAATTCAGTGTTTGCACTTTGATATCACACACGTCGCCGCAAGGCAATGTATACTGTAAATTGAAAAATGTTCTGCGTAATATTGTAGTGACCCGAATAAGAGAGGGGGCTGATATTTATTTGGCCTCTCCAGAGAGTATCCTCTGTTAGTCTGTTACGGACTGTTATTATATATTCGGCAGTGTAACTATCCGTTGAATTAAATGTTTATTTGTCTTGTATCAAAACCTTGAGGGATAATGCAAGGTAAACTTTAAGAATGTAGTTTCAAAACAAAGTATGCTTTAATGTTTCGAACTCAACTATATTTAGTGCTAAAGTCATTTATGCACTACAATTTGGGATAATTGACATTTATAGACTCTAATCTGGGTTTAGGGACTATATTCGTGTACGGATATTATTACAGATACGGACTCCTATTAATTGGGACACAAAATAGACACCCTCCTCTTATTACCCCTTTATTCGTGTCACTACAGTAGTTTTAGCACAGCTTTGTATTCCGAGATATGAAGGCTCGCTGCTGCGATGCGTCCAGCGTGTGGTAAAACCAAGTGATGCGAATGGCACCAGTCCATCTTCTGTGTTGCTGTGCAAGTGAATCAAGAACAAGTGCACGCACAAGTGTGGAACGATTGCGATATCACCACGTCCATACGAGTGCGCTGTGCGAATTCTTGATTCGAGTGCGCAAAACAACAAAGATATCCGAGCACAACGCACACTCGAATCAACGCTTAGCAGCGCATATTTCTATATCGGAATGATAATAAGTCGGGTTACAATAGAATTTTACCATGGTACCAGAACGGACAATAGTTGGTTTTCTTGAATACACAACCTGGCACGCCGTTTTGAGGAAGGCGTTACTCAGCCCACCTAGAAAAATTTTGGTCCTAAGAATTTTGATTCATTTGTAAGATATGGCAACTTTTTGCATGCCCCTTTTAAAATGATTAACCCTTTCACTTATAGAGTATACTATGAGCAACTAAATACAAAAATGTACGAGCAATACACACACTGTGAGCAGTGTTTAACATTTATCACATACATGCGCAGTGTTAAATCTCCACAAGACGTGAGAGCCCCCTCGGGCTCGAGTGTCAAGCTCCTATAGCTCAGTGGTTATCGCAAACGCGTCTCATCCGTGAGACTGGGGATCGAATCTTACCTTGAAATTACATCTCATGTAAAATTGCAAATATTCATGTGAGGAAGGGTTAATGAAACAATTCTTACTGAGTATCTATACAAACCTCCTCTAGGAACATGACGACCTGGCTACGAAGCTGAACTACAATTTTCTAACCGTAGTGTCGAACTTGTATACTTCAAAGGCACAGTGGCTGTAGCACCATTCTTAACCATATTGGTTGTGGTATATATATTAACTGTAATAACGTTACGAACGTATATAAATGCGCAACTTTTAACATACCAAAAACACTATTAGATTTGAAACGAAAGAATTCGTACAGAGCCGATAAACTCTGTCGAAAATAATCCAGGCCTTTAAAGGCAGTCCAAATGATTGAGAAACGGCAAAAAATGTAACGAGGCAGCTATGAATTTCATAAGAATTACAACATGTAGTACTGTATTGACCCGAATAAGAGGGGGAGGGGTAATAAGAGGGAAGGGGTTCCCATTTTGAGTCCGAATCAATTGGAGTCCGTATTCCTAATAAGAGTCCGTAAGTGGATAGAGTCCCTAGACCCTAATTAAAGTCCATAAATGTCAATTAACCCTAATTGTAGCGCATAAATAACTCCTGGACCAAACAACTTGAGTTCGAAACTTTAAAGCGTACTTAAATTTTGAAAGTACATTCCTAAGTATAACATTGTATTATCGCTCAAGCTATTGACACAAGACAAATAAACGTTTAATTCAAGGATAATTTTCACTACCGGATATATATCACTAACGAAGGGCGGCGGAGCGTGGGTAAAAAATAAATAACAGTCTGTAACCGAATAACAAGGGGGGCTTCCCTCTGGAGAGGCCAAATAAATATCAGTCCTTCCTTCTATTCGGGTCACTACAGTAAATATCGCACTCAAAATTCCATACAAAATTTCAAATTTGTTCCCGTTAAGTCAAAAAGAAATTTGCCAGCGAAGCGAGCGATAAGTCGGATGTATATATTTTTACTGTTAGTGGGTTTGAAACGTCCCACAAATTTACAATTTTTCATGCATGTGCAAGTAGGCATCCAACCTTGCCGGCCCATGTATAGAACAGGGCCGGAACAGTAGTATAAGCATATTCCTATGCCTAAGCCTAAGTATAAGCGTATGGATGCGCCTATTCCTAAGCCTAAGCAAAACAATTCGTCTAAAGCTTAAACTGACTCTTTTATACCCTCTCCGGAAAACGATCCGCTCCTGTTCTATACATGGGCCACCTTGCCATATCAAGCTTAACATTTAGTAATGTGGAATTTAAGCTCAAAATTTAGTAAAATCATACTTGATTTTAGCTAATTAATTTTACACGTTTATTATACTCGTTGAGATTAATAGCTTTATTGCCATACTAAAAATCATCTTATCATTTTATAGCTATAATATTGTAACCCATACGTGATTGGTGAAATAAAACCGAATGGTCATTACAATCTTTAAATTAATAGGCCAATGTCAACGACAGGGGCGGAACAGTGTTATACGCATATTTCTAAGCCTAGGCCTAAGCCGAAACCCAAGTCTAAGGGTAAGATTGAGTGCATTCTTAAGCCTAAGCCTAAGCCTAAGTCTAAGCCAAGCAAAAAATAGTCTTAAGTTTAAACTTTCTCTATTGCAATCCCACAGAAAAACGTTCCGCCCCTGATCTTTACATGGCCCAATAAATAAAATTTATTGTAGCATTTAGCTTGCAGAGAAATTACGCGAACGAAACGGTTTAAAATTTTATAGAACGGAGATTAGTTTTATTGCATCTGTCTCCTGTATTAAAAGCATTGACACATTCAAAAATTGCCAAATATCATTTACTTTAAACGTTTTTACAAGAAACATGTGGCCGATTAAGCATCTCAAAAATTAATAGAACTACAAATTTTATTATTATTATTATTATTATTATTATTATTATTATTATTTTATGATGGCATACGTTTTTTTAAAACTGTTTTGGCTAAATTTTGTAATTTTATTACAATTTTATTAGTACGCAATTTTCTTAGCGGATTTATTTCAGTGTAAATTTCATTATATATTCACGCTATTGTATATTTCCGTTTCCCCTCATTTAAGGTGAAGGTTTAGGCTTAGGCGTAAGCGAACGGGTATTCGAAGGTCTTAGCAAAGGCTTAGACTTAGGTCATAAATAAGCTTTTTCAAGCCAAAGGTCTAAGCGTAAAGGTATGAAAAGCTAACATTAGAAATCCTTCACTGTTTAGGTTCCATTCATTTTAAAGACACAGCATGAATTAACTGCACTGTAGTGACCTGTATAAGAGAAGGAGGGTAATAAGAGAGGGTCCTCATTTTGAGTCCCAATCAATAGGAGACCGTATTTCTAATAAGAGTCCGTAGGCGGATAAAGTACGTAAACCTTAATTAGAATCCACAAATGTCAATTATCCCAAATTGTAGCGCAGAAATGACTCCAGGTTCAAATAAAGTAGAGTTCGAAATTTTAAAGCATACCTAAGTTTTGAAAATACATAAGTATAACCTTGTATTGTCGCTCAAGCTTTTGATAGAAGACAAATAAACGTTTAACACGCTTCTGTACCAATAGCCAATTGGTACAAATAGCCATTTGGTACACGACATATATACCAACAAATTTGCGACTTTTACAAAATTTTAATTAAACTGCAAAAAATTGTGAGTCAAATTGACTCTCTCCGAAATAGGCTTCTCCGGACTGTCAGTATATGCGGTGTAGCTTGTGTATGTGCAGAGTGTGTAATGTTAAGACACATACATACTCGTGCACATATCCCACCAGAGGAAATTAGGATAACGGCCGTGTGGTGTAATGGGTAGCGCGCTTGACTCGCGAGCGTGAGGTCCGAGGTTCGATTTCCGGCGTGGCCATATCTTTCGGAGAAATTTAGGAGAAAAATCAAATATATTCGCAGTACTTCGGAGGAAGGGGTCGTCCCGACCGTGCAGTTCTGACACGGACTACACAAACTGAGCCAAATTTGACTCCGCCAGAGTCAGACGTGCGACTCTCAGTGAGACGAATTTGACTCTGGCGGAGTCGAATTTTGACTCAGTTTGTGTAGTCAGGAAAAGCCTATTTCAGAGAGAGTCAATTTGACTCACCATTTTTTGCAGTGTGCCGTACTTAAAAATGAAAATAAACGTTACTGTATTACTACTTGTCATTGTTTCTATATACAAAACGTGTGGCACCGTTGCTGCTATTACAAATTGTACAGAAGTTGATGTATTCAACGTTATTTCGATCATACCGACTTATTGGCCAATACCTTATAGTACATTTAGTTTTGGACATCTACTTACGCACGGTAAGGTAGTATTTGAATGCAATTAACAAGGATAGCGTACATGATTTGTAAGCGGCATTACGCTAAAAATGCTAGACAGGCGAGTTAAAGGTGGTTAAAGAAGTTGAATTCCGTTCTAAAAATAATTTCTATGTTTAAAACTTAGTCTCTGCATGCCTTTAGACGTGAACAATATCACTGCAAATTTCAGTGAGTTGATTTTAACTCAGAATGAAATGAATCATTCAGTCTGAGTTAGGACTATCAGAACTCAGAATTTTGGATTGATTCAATTCATTCTGAGCTAATTAATCAACGAACACAGAATCAACTCAACTCAGAGTGAATTAATGTTTGCTGATATTAATTCAGAAATAATCAACTCGCTAGCTGAATTGATTAATCAACTCATTGGAATTTACAGTGTTGCACTTAATGGCGATTAAATTATTTTCGTCACAAGCTTTTTGTCTCGTCGACTTGGTTTGATTCACTAAACCAATTTTAAACTCAACTTGGATTTGAATAATTTCCCTCACAATAATTCGAATGGTTCCTATTTGGCGTTTCATAATTTTTCATTGAAGTACACTTTTGTATCGTAATCAATTTTTTATGATAGAACGAAAATTTCACAGGACTTGAGCAACATGGGATACGTTTCACATTCCTATTAAAAGGATAGTAACTAGACGAGCACATTTGTTTAATGTAGCCTGGGAAAATATTATGGAATGGCATCCAAAATCATGTGAACTATTAATTTGTCTGAAACATATTGCGTACACCCAATCTATTTTTGAGTTGAAAGTTTTTGACAGGTTTTATTGAGCGAAGGGAAACTCCGAGCGAAGCTGGGAGTTTCGCGAAGCGTTTTATGTTTTGTACTTGGGGTTCGAAAGGTGGATGTCCGTCCGTCCGTCTGTCCGTCTGTCCGTCCGAAACGAATCTCCGGAACGGCTGAACCTATTTTGATAAACTTTTTTGTTTGAAAGCCAATTATCCTGGGGTGTTAACCTCGCATCGGGGTTTTGATATTGTAGGCCGTTTATTAGCTACAGGCTAATTTGCATAAGTAATTAAGCCTAAATTAGGACTTTCCACAATATTTCACTAATTATTACAGTTAGAAGCAAGCTAATTTTAGCATTAAAAAGTTTTGTGGTGAATCTGCGTAGACTGTTTACAAACTTTAAAAACCGATAATTGAGTAGTTAGCTAATAGATAATTTGCATATTAGCATAGTTTATAAGCCTAAATTAGGACTTTTTACAATATTTCACTAATTATTAAGGTTAAAAGCAATATAATTTCAACACTAAAGGGTTTTTAGCTGCGAGGAATTTGAATAAATAGTTTACAAACATCCAAAACCGATAATTGAATAGTTAGCTAACAGTTAATTGGCATATTAGCTTAATTGACAAGACAAAACTAGGACTTTTTAAATTATTTAAATAATTATTAGGGTTTAATGAAGGTTTTTGGGTGCGAGGAATCTGAATAAATTGTTTACAAACCTCCAAAACCGATAATTGAATAGTTAGCTAATAGCTAATTAGCATATTAGCTTAATTGACAAGACAAAATGATGACTTTTTAAATTATTCCAAAAATTATTACTTTGCTTTTGCCGGATTAATCGATGTTGTTAGAATATGGTGTAATTTTTGAGCTCGTAGTCATGATTATGCAGTGAAACAGATAAACTCGGCTGGGAAATGAGCATTTATAGAATTTTTCTACCTGTAAACTTGTTTGTGTTGTCACTAAAGGTCACTATTGTGTTCATATGATTGTACACTGCAAAAATGGTGAATCAAATTGACTCTCTCCCAAATGTGCTTTTCCTGTGGAGTCGAATTTTGACTCAGTTTGTGTAGTCAGGAAAAGCCTATTTCGGAGAGAGTTAATTTGGCTCATCATTCATATGATTGTATTTAGTCATATTTCAGCGTACGGTTTCTTTATTGATCATTACAATGAAGCGATCCTGAAGAAAAACTGCCTGCAAATGTCATTAGAACACATATATGTTGGACAAAACAAGGATCGAGTAAGGAAATTGCAGTCAAAAAAATGTAATAATTTCTTGATCTTGAATGTCAATTCAAGCCCTTACTGTAGTGACCCGAATAAGAGGGGGGTAATAAGAGGAGGGTCCCCATTTTGAGTCTCAATCAATAGGAGTCCGTATCTCTAATGAGAGTCCGTAAGCGGATAGAGTCTTTAAACCCTAATTAGAGTCTATAAATGTCAATTATTCCTAACTGTAGGGCAAAAATGACTCAAGGACCAAATAATTTGAATTCAAAACTTTAAAGCGTAAGTACTTAATTTTGAAAGTACAGAATTGCAACAAAACCAGTGATGTAGCCAGGCGGCTGTTAAGTTAGTTACAATTCTTATTTCCGATTTTCGCCAAAAAACGCAAGAAAGTGGTCCAAATTTATTTTCGAACGTAACACCGTTTCCAAAATCCTGACTACGCCCTTGGTGCAAACTTGAATATAGTAGTAACTTAGTTGAGTTTGTCTGCTGACAATGACGAAAACACATGGCCTTACAATACGTTTATTCGCAAACATCAGTTTGATAAGGCATTGCAGCGAATGCGTATACTGCAAAAAATGGTGAGTCAAATTGACTCTCTCCGAAATAGACTTTTTCGGACTACACAAACTGAGTCAAAATCGACTCCGCCAGAGTCAAATTGAACTCCCCGAGTGACTCAAGTTATTTGAATTTGACTCTGGCGGAGTCGAATTTGACTCAGTTTGTGTAGTCCGAAAATGCCTATTTCGAATAGTTTCATTTTCCTACAAAAGCCAAATAACAACAGTAATACAGTTAAGAAATTATGATTTTGTTATCTTCCTGAGCATTAAATAAGTAATTAAACACCTACAGAAGATCAGCATTAATGCACGCTTTATTTCCAGGTTTTAGAAAATTTAAACTTAACAAATTTGTATAATATTTTAGAGCATCCAAGACATTTCCCACACATGCAGCTTAACCTCAATGTTATCTTTAACTGTTCATATTGGCCATTGTTACTTTTAACGGCGTGCGTAACAGTAGCCTATGCGTATTCCTAAGCCAAAGTCTACGCCTAAGCGTTGCAAAAATGTGTTTTTAAGCCTAAGCCTAAGCCTAAGCAAAAAAATATAATCTAGAATGGAAACCAACTCTTTTATTGACCCAGCAGCAACCAGGACGCTCCTTAATAGTAACATGAGCCATAACTTGAATTTTAGGAACATGCATTACATGATTTAGCAGTACCCACTAGTAAAATTGTATATGAATGCCAAACTGAAACGGTGAACGCGACAAATGTATCTATTGCTATACTCGGTATTATGGAAAGCAGTCTGGCTATAAGTTTGGACGCAATGGTAGGTTATAATTGTATGCCTATAATGCCGTCACTGTCATCAAGTCCGTCATTGAATTTTGGCCAAAATATTGTTCGTACAGTACCCAACGATCGCTACCAAGTTAAAGTAATAGTTGATTTTTTGTGCCAAGTCAAGTATTCCCTGGTGAGTCTTGTGGTCGAAGAAGAAACGTACTCGTCTGATATGCTTGCGTTATTTATAAACGAAACTAAATCGTTTAACAATCCAAAGTGTAACATTTGCGTCGACAGAATAGTACAACTACAAGCCGGAAATACGGGTCAAATCGGTTCAATTAACTGGAATAGTACTATCAGGCAACTGGAACTTGAGTCGAATGCAAAAGTTATTGTGATTTTTGCGCAATACCAACTTACAATGCAATTTTTTGCTCATATCGCAAATTATGCACCACATTGGCACGGTTTATTTCAGTTCATCGGTTCTGATGCAACAATGAGAAGATTGACCCATCAACAAAATACCGGTGCTGACTATGCCGGTGTTTTAAAAATTATGAACGGCGCTATTTTAGTACAACCGAGCGCTCAAATTGTACCTTGGGTTCAAAATTTTACTGATTACGTTACGCTACGAGAGCTACAAACTTTATACGAACGCAAACCGGGTAACTCGTATTTATTCTATCAGGCTCTTGCTTACTACATTGGACTATCAAATAAATGCGATTATGGTGATTTTTTCACAAACAACTGTTCATATCAAATGCACCAATCACCAATTGATAGCTGGAATTGTAGTTTGCATAACTTTGCACAAAAATGCAATGGATCCGAATCAGTAATGCTTGATGATTGGCTACAACGAACGTTAACGTTTTCAATCCGAACAATTGATTTGTTGGCTGAAAGTTTGACACGGCTCAAATGTTGCGATTGCACACAGCACAAATCGGTTTCAAACACGTCAAAGGTTGAACAGGTTGTGGAATATAGCATATGTTCAAACGTATCCTATACTTGTTCCAAGCCAAGCTCTGAAATATTACAATTGGTTTCTGATTGTGGCCAAAATAGCGAACTTATCACTGATAAAGGATGCTCAAAGGATGTGGTGTATGGTTTGTATCAGTACAATATATCTCATGATAGTTTAATACCGATTGGAAAATATTCAAACAGTACATTAAATGTTCCAAATTTGGATTCGTTGCCAATCATACACACTAATAATTCATCCCAAACGTGCCAGCGTAAATGCGCTAAAAATGAGCTAAAATTCCGCGAAACTGGTAACTGCTGTTTTCGCTGTCGGCAATGTCCCATAGCTTCATATGCTGTAACGGCTAACAATACTTGTGTCAACTGTAATTATGGATTTGTGCCATCTTGGAACAACGATGCCGGCTTCTGTTCAAAGGACACGAATATCGGTCAAATGTTTTTGTATCAAAATGATATCGCTACAATTCTAGCGGCACTGTCCTTTGTCGGCCTCATTATCGCTCTGTTAATAGCAATAATTGTGGTTTCATATCGACGAACCCCAATTGGTATTATGAGCATGCCGCTAGCTACATACATAATACTAACAAGTATTGCATTTGATTTCATGTTCATATTAATAAGTTTTATACCATTGTCAACCATATCTTGTACGGTTTTTAGCTTCTTATGGAACCTGACTGATATACTGACATACAGTGTCATTTTAATCAAACTCATTATTTACTCAGGAATCAAACGACTACCGGTTGTTAATGTCGCCGGAACCCAAAACAAAAAATTTACAAGCATCAAAATCATTGTAACTTTGATTTTCGCCGTAACTTTGATTGTTATTAACGCCACAGTATGCATTTATAACGCGATAACAAAACAGAACCAGGTAATAAAACATATAACAGTCTTAAACCACCTGGTTAACGCAAAGACCGGCAATTTAAACACAAACCAAAGTTTGCATTGGCAAAATTATTGCAACCTCGAAATGTTTGCAATCAGTTATGTTCCATATGCACCGCTGTATTCTTTACTTACGATTCTTATCGGGTTTCGATTGAGTAATATCGCAGTCAATTTTATTCATCGTGAGGTGTTGTTCTGTTTGACGTATTCTTATTTAAACGGTATTGCATGTGGTACAGCGCAATATTACTCACTTGCACTCGAAAATATACCATTGGCATTTTTGAAAAATATTTTCGGTGGATATCTTAAACTTTGTGTACTCCAAGCACCGCTAGTTTATTTGTTGATTTGTCGGTCTTCGAAAAATAACACCGTCTGGGTGTCTCGTAGACGAAAACTCGCTGAATATCACGGTACACTTTATAGAAGAAGCAAATTAAATCATATAAGACTTGATAATATGTGCTAGAAAAATTTGTAATATGATTTATACAATGCCGGAGCAGACAGGGCTAAATGCATCCCCACACTCCACGGTGCGGTTCCAAACTCGGGAGGGAAGCGAGAAAGAAGCGAGACGCATATTAAAACTTTGACGATTTTTGTATCAACAGGGTGGGCGCCCTTTTAGGGGTGGGGGCCCCAAATGGTGGATATGGGGGGTGGCTGCTCCGGCCCTGGTTTTAGATCAAGCATGCTTCACGTATTGTTTTCAATTTGCGAACTGTTGATAACAAATTTGACCAAATCGGACAACAGATTTTCACTCAAAATATAACGAACACCGGTTATCACCAATACATTGTATATGATATGTTTTCTAATTCGCTGAGCAACTCAAGTAAACTGCAAACGAGCATGTGTCGATGGAAAATAGGGCCCATGTATAGAACAGGGCCGGATCGTTTTCCGGAGGGGCTAAAATAGAGTCAGTTTAAGCTTTAGATTAATTTTTCTGTTTATGAAACAATACTATTTTGGATATATCGGATTTTACGCGCAATTATATTTGTATTTATGATACATTTATTTTTGGTTTGTTTCTTCTTCTGTTATAGTGATCATATCTTTGCATTTACTACTTCGTCAAAATTAAGCATCACCCATAACGTTAAGAGACAACCCTCGTGAAATTTGACATTGCTAATTAAAATTTCGATTAGAAACAAATTGAATTTTTAAAGTTCAATTTTCAAAACAGCCAAATACTTTTGAATTACGATAAGAAATTCGGCAATTGTAAAGAACAGGGGCGGAACAGTATTATAAGCATACTCCCAAGCCTAAGCCTAAACGAAAGAATGAGCATATTCCTAAGCTTAAAGCCTAAGCCAAGCAAAAAATTAGTCTAAAGCTTATAAGCTTACTTTTTTCTAGTCCCACAGAATAACGTTCCGACCCTTTTCTTTACATGGGCCAAATGCAGAATGTCAATTTCAGATTTGAGGCTTTACTTCGGGGTTAAAATTTGAAATGAAGAAAATCATTGACCTGCGGCATGTTGGATGCTACGCACAAACTTCAAAACTATTGAAAGAGAACTAGGATAAAAAATACCGACAGGAACTATCGACAACACATATTTTACCCGCGGAAAATTCTTCTACCGTTACCGACGTTTATTACCTGCCCTTTATTTTTTTTCTTCTCCGTTCAATACAATTGTGTAATTTCACAGTGCATAGATGTGACTAGCTTGATTTACGTTGCAAAAACTCTATCAGTAACTTTCAAAACCATTAAGTAAAAATGTAACTCCAGACAATCAGGGTACAGCCGGAGGTCTGCCTCCGGCTCCGGCAGAAAATCGGCCTCTGTCTCCGATAGAATTTTGGCCTGAGGTTCCGACAATTTCGGTAGTAAAATTTTGCATATTAATTTTGCAAAATTTTTCTATTTAGCGGGTCTCGTTTTACTTTTGTCACAATTTTAAGGAAAGAATTTTGAAATTTCGCAGAAAATAGCGTAAATCCAAACAACTTTACAACATATTGCAGATATTGGCTAAAATTAACTAATTACCTGCATTTTTACTACCTTATTTCGCCTCACCTCGGGTCTGGCTCCGACAAGTTTCTTTGACGTCCGGTTCCGGTATTTTTCACCTCTGGATGCACCCTGCACATAACAATACACATTATATACACCATATTGGGAAGTGGGTAAGGATATGTTACCAGACCCGCGCTTTACCCAAGCAAACAAGAAATTTTTACCCGCGGGTATACCCGCGCAAGAAACATCTACCCACAACTCACCATTTACCCGCGGCTTAAATCAAACCAATATTTTAAAGATCGCTCGCTGGTGATTCGCGTTTTAATGAAGTTTTGCGAAATAGCTTCAATGAATTTTACAAAAGAAATTTTACTAGAAACAACAAAATTTCAAACCCAGCTAAATAAAACACGAACCGTACCTGACCAGAAATGAAACAGACAATAGCGTAGGTTTTTCACCTTAAAACTTAAAAGTTTGGCGCGGGTAAAACTGTGAATTCTTTACCCGCGTGATAAAATTCTTTACCCGACTGGCGTTTACCCGCGGATAAGCACGGGTAATGTCCCACTCTGATACACACTTGTCATCGTTAAAACTAGGTTGTTTGGTGATGATTGACCAGTGAATCAAAGCATTCCTGTCTGTACAAAATCGTTGTAGTTAAAAACTTACTGTATTGACCCGAATAAGAGGTGAGTCTGTCCAGAGGGTACCCCCCTTGTTATTCGGTTACGGACTGTTATTTATTTTTAACCCACGCTCCGCCACCCTTCATTACTGATATATAGCCGGTACTGCAACTATCCGTTGAATTAAATGTTTGTTTGTGTGTGTCAATAGCTTGAGCGATAATGCAAGTTTTATACGTTGGAATGTACTTTCAAAACTTAAGTACGCTTTAAAGTTTCGAAGTCAAATTATTTGGACTTGGAGTGATATGCGCTACAATTAAGGGATAATTGACATTTAACGTATATACACTGCGCTCAGTTGCCTATAGGCAACTCAATGTGAGAAGGGGTTAAGTATCAACATTTCGTAACGTATGATGACAAGCGTAACACACTACAAAGCTGTCACACAACTAAAAAAGTGCATATGCCAACTAAGGTTTCAACAAACTTGTCGGGTTAGGTCACAGCAAAATGTCTACGTTACGTTCTGTCAGGGCTAAACGCGGCATATATATGCAATATATGTTGCATCAAGAAAAACAGTAGCATCAGAGACATATAGCAGTCATTTTAAACTTAATCACTTAAATAGCAAGGATCTAACTGGAAATCCGGCTTACTATTGGAAACCATTTGTATCGCATACGTTTCAGCCCTAAAACTGTAAATGGCGAGTGGAGACACAACTCTAGTTGAATTTAGTTCAGCGTTGCGTTTTACTTGTAAAAGTACCGATGTTGGGGGCCTGAAAGTTTGCCGGAAGCAGTTCCAGAGGGGCTCGAGCCTGAGTACAAAGGTTCAAAACAAACATGACATAATTTTTCACTTTTAGAACTGCACAGTTACTTTTTGCGTGGGCTGAACTCGGAAAGACCGCACTGTCAGAGAAAAAAGCATTCCTTTCACAGAAATACCCATGGGCTTAATCAGGTTTTCATTTCGAGAGGGTATGAGTCATTGCTGGGTATTCTAAAAAGCCTTTAAACATGCGTTTTTCTGGTCATTCCAGAAATTAAGGAGGAACATATCCCCTATTTTTTTCACTGGCGTATGCAACGGGGCACTCCGGTCTAGGCTACACGACAGGGTTCAAAGCCAAGATTTTTTTGTATTCAGGTTTAGTATTAAAATGGCATTTGGCTTATCGCTCGAGAGTGATTCCATTATTTTTTACAAATTCATGTATCCTCCATTGATTCCTCCACAGTAATTTCAACCTTCACGGTGACGGAAGCGTGAGACAAAGCTGTTTTGCGGGAAATTTAGTAAGATTATAAGAAAAAGGGGTTTCGTTTGTTCCACCCACTCGGAAAAACAGCTTTTCCTGTTGTTTTCCGGTGCCTAGCCCTGTCTTGGATCATGGTTTACACACTGCCAATCCGGCGTAACACAACGACCATAAACTTTTCGTTATCTGGTTTATAGGGCAATACTTGACAAATTTAAAATACGGACGGACATTGGAAACTGTTTTTTTTTAGAGTTGCCGTCTTCCAGCACATGGAAAAAATTGTGAGTCAAATTGACCTTTTCCGCAATAGGCAGTTCCTGACTACACAATCGGAGTCAATTTCGACTCCGTCAGAGCCAAATTCGACTCACTGACTCATCATTTCTTGCAGTGCAATATCGGTTATCCTAAAATGTTTCGACCTGCAAAGCTAGTCGCTGCAGCATGACTGACCAACATTTTATTTTGAATCATGTGCAATATTAACGGTAAGCACAGTTAACGTTAAACAACATGTTAAACAATATGAAGAGCTGCCGGGCTGCCATCAGAGCACAGCCATTAATAAATATTTCACAATAATAAAAACATAAAACGCATATTGGAAGTCCAATCGTTGAACGCTTCCACTTAACCTGTTAGAAAATTTAAGTAATAGTACAATTTAAGAACATCTGTTAGGCTTACTGGATTATATGTTAATTACGAAACGTACCATTATTCCGTTTGAACTACATAAAACAATAATGACCGTCACTAGTAATACTACTTTCGTGCTATTATATTATTGAAAAAATATGCATCTCCGTTCAGCTGGCTCATGTAAACTATCGGGGCCTGACTACACAGGATCCAAAGTCTAAGCTAAATATCACTCTAAGCTTAAGCCTAATTATAAACCAGTCGCTCAATGAGCACACCACTATAATTGACATGGCAAATGTAAAGAACAGGGGCGGAACAGTATTATAAGCTTATTACTAAGCGTAAGCGTAAGAATGATCATATTCCTAAGCCTAAACCTAAGCCAAACAAAAAATTAGCCTAAAACATAAGCTTACTCTATTACACAGTCCCCCAGAAAAACGTTCCGACCCTGATCTTTATATGGGCCATTGACATGAGCCGAACCGTTTATTAATTAGTAGTTTCCAAGATGCAACATATTCTTTGGTACCAGTGAGTGAGCCCCTAATTACACATACCATATGCAACTTCTTAGTGGTACTTCAATAACAGCAAATGTACGCCGCTGTATTCATCTGCAAAACTATCATTTCACCGATTCACAGTCTAGACAAACACCAATTTGTCTTCTTATCTTCAAAGTAAACCGATTCTAGGAAACCAATTCCACCAATTCTTTGAAGAAATCAACCAGGGCATCCGATTAGAAAGCCGTCGGCTGTGCTGTATTTTATTATCCGGCACAGTTAAGACTTTGATACTAAAACAAAAATGTAAAGGAACATGACACACATTACACATCGGAATAATTGCTTCAATACTTATAGGGCGTAGCTACAGGGTTTCAGAAGTCAACCACCGCTCTTTGGAATTTTTGCAATGGGGGCTTTAGACACGGATTCAGTTTGAAACACAAATTCTGGTTATGCCTGTGAAAACTCGCCTTATAAAAATAACCTTAAAGAGACTAAAAAAGAACAACGTACGTAAACAGCCATTGATAATAGTCCCGATAGCTCAGTACAACCATGGGCGTGGCCGTGCAAAATTCAACGTTAATAATATTCTAATACCACCAATTATTTAGTAATCAATTTTACATAAAAAACCATATCGTACTCACCTCCAACTTTAGTTGCCAATGACTCGAGACCAGCTCTTGATATCACATCGTCCAACGTAATATCAGTAAAATCCAATGAAGGGTGATCCTAAATAGGATTATGCACAGCTATAAAAACAAAACTTCAAAATTAAACAACTTTTATTGCTTAAACCTTGACACGATTCATAAAAGTTTGCCAATAAATATCGAGGAATGGTAGAGCGATGTCTGCACGATAGTCCGTGGGTTAAGTATGTATCACTTCGCGTTCCGCATAGCTGATTTTCCACTATAAGAATTAATTATATAAATTCCGCTATCAAATCCATCACTATTGTAACTATTTTCACATTCCACTGCCGTCACTAAATAAGACTTTGGTGTGCGGAGCGGACCCTTTACATTTAACTGACCGGCTGATTGTACACTAAGCTTTTGTACTCAGTCAACATTCGTTTAACTCGTTCGGTCATTTCCGGTGTTTGTAGCAAATCATCTGAAACATGACCACATGACCAAGCAACAATTCATTAACCAACATAGTGATGCTTTTAATTTAAAAAAATTCTACCAGATTAATTGATCGAAGCCAACCTTTGAGCGCAATTGAAGGTCTTTCGAAGCGTTCATGTTTGTTAAGGTCGAAACGTTGATGAAAATCTGTTCGACCGACCAAAATTATATAAATAACCGTAGCGATTTTAATAATAACGTTTATTTTAATTGAAAATCAACTTTTCCGGATGTTTATTTATTTCGTATAAGAGTTTCAAAATAGAAAGCCATTGATTAACTACACGAAAAAGCCTAATCAAGGACTTGCGATTTGACTAAATAGACAAAGGCTTCTATGAATGGGCAGTTTGAACAATATATTTATAAATCTCTGCAACAAATTTGAGTAATTATTTACTTTCTCAATACTTATCACATAGACTACGCATACACCATGACAATTACAGCTATCTTCTTCTAGATCGGTTTTTAACAAAATTTCAATATATTATACAGAATATAACTTTGGGTGTGGAAAATTTAAATACGATGCTGCAAACCGACAATACGTGCACATTAGTAAACTTCTAGCTAATTAGCATATTAGACACTCCAACATATGCAATGTTGAATAGTTAGAAAGGACTGTGCTTCGTTCACCAAAAAGTTGCCCTACAAAGACTGATTAAATAAAGTAGGCCGATAATCCCACATCTGTAACATACCTTTAATGGATTGTCTTTTAGTGAACGACTGTTCCGAAACTTCAGTCTGTATATCTAAAAACAAATAGCAACACGTATAATACCATTTAGTAGTAGCAAGAGTGCACTGTTTTGTGTAAAAAAGTGATCATCAAATTTGGTCGCAGTCACTGCATTTTATACCGATATTTACGAAAAAGTCCGAACTTTTGCAGAACAAAACGCAACACAGAAACGCAGCAAATTCATCAGAATACAAGCGCCGCAAACAATATGGCATTATATTTAAATTACCCGCAATAAAATGTTAATACAAAATATAAACTAAGTGTGAATTCCATCGAATACTAAGTCAATATATTCTTTCAGCAGCACAAAGTTAAAGAGGTATGAATGTTCACTAACCATCGTCATTGTTTTCATCGCTAGAAACGTCAGAACTATCACCCGTTGCAACAGAAACTTTGCAGTTACGAACAACCCTAAAAGTAAAGAACCAATTTAAATATATTTTCAGCAAAGCATAAACAAAACCACGTACTACAAAAAAAGATACATTGCCGTTGAAATTACGTTATGATACTCAATGCTTCTACTGCCTTGATTATTATAGCAATGTTTTCAGTTTGTTCCACGACGTATCACAAAACAACGTCAATAGATATATCTATCTACAGACTGGCTAAACCGGGTTTATAAATAGCCCGTACAAATTATATGAATCTTACTCCCGATATCTCTGATCGGCCCGATTTTGAAGAATAATTTTCTTGATTTGGCTGCGCGAAGGGCAGCTGTCAATGTGAAACATTCTACTAACAGTCGAGATCAAAGATTCTGTATCCTGCAGACGTGACGCAGCGTCCAAAATTATCTGAAAACAACGTATACCGACATCTATTTGTCAGTTACTTTTTTCTAGTGGTTGTAAAAACAGAAACCGGAATTTAAAATAATTTTTGTCACTAAATTACTGTTCTACAATTTACAAAACCTAGACAAAATTGCCTTAAGCGATTTTCAGCAATTTTGTCATGAAGTTAGGCGAGAACACATCAAATGTATGCTGTACTAATTGCAAAAACAATCACTTCGATATAACAATTTTTTAAAGTTTCCAATAATTAAATGATTATGAATAATTTACCACAAAATCATAAAACTTGTTCGAATAGCCTGTAATACCTTTCTATTGCGAAGCAGTTTCTTTAGTATTCTGACAGCATAACGTCGTCGAGATAGTATTTTCATTGTTTCGGCATGATGACGGTACATTTCGCGCACCTTGTTCTTGGTATCAGGTTCCCCTGCAACAATAAAATGCGATAACCAAAACTTACACATAGCGTGTTTTGTGCAAAACCCATTTTGTTGGCTAGTAGTTCGCAAGTTCACAATATTGTACACTTACACTATTTAAACAACAAATGCGGCCGGATATCCGGCTGTGTCTTTGACAAAAATTGCCATTCGACTGCGGTATTTTAACCAGCCGGATACTACCATTCAACTGATTGACTTAATCTTACATATTTTTATGTAATGCATGTAATGAAAATGATTGCATGGGTCACTATATATAATACTGGAAAACCTGATAGACATGACCAGTGTTATTGGGATTAACAACACGTATATCTCATCATATTCCTGTTCCTAAGGTTTAGCCTAAACTTCAGCGTAAAAAGTCTATAACAGAACCTAAGCTAGCCTACGCAAAAATAATAGCCTTAATCCTCCTAGCCAGCCACCTCTATTTTATAGTACTTAGAGAAACGTGGATGCCATTAAAAACATGAGCCAAACAAATAATTACACTGAGCGCAACGCTATGAAAACGTAGAATAATAGAACAGGGAAAATGCATCGGCGTGAGAAGTGAAACTTTATACGTAAACACTTCTGAAACATTAGGCCACGAAATACAGAATATTGTTAGCTACGTTCTGATATTTGAATGAAATCTAGGATAGATTTGAATTAATTATCCGACTCGGGCCGATATGATATTACGTGGCTCCTGCTTAGTGAGCTTTTGATATCTTGTCGCACCTTGGTAGACAAGAACATATTGAAACATAAATGGAGCTGTGATAATTCTGCGCAGGGCTTACATCTAAATGCCATTCTAGCACTCTACATCTGCACCCTATTTTATCATGATTTCAAACCAAAAAGAACTTATAAATCTTCTCGACTTTTATTATTCCCAGTTCGATTAATTTCTTAGAAAGCTCAACATCCAGTTAATTTACACAGATATCATGTCATTTTATTATACTCTTCATTGTCCAACTATTGCGAGCCGGTTTGTCCATCTATTATAACGAACTAAGGTCAAAATTTTCAAATACTGCATTGTTTCTAAATTTAGGAAAACCAACTGTCTACGTACCTGGAACTTTATCAACTGCAGTTGGTTTGTTGATTGATATCAAAACTTCTATGTCATCCATTACATCATTCTAAAACAAAAACTATAAATTAAACCTGCTTTCCAGGTGCTAGCTTATTGTTCCTCTTGTCACCAGGGTGGCACCGAACCCAAGAATTGATCTATTCCGAAAAGAACCATTGTGATTTAGGCGAACCCGTTTCCCAATCCGATCCTTGACTATAAAAAATCTTTCTATTTAGATAAAAGTGTTGTATACAATATATATAGTACTAAATTAGCCACTTGACACTTCGGCTTAACAAACCAAGTGCAGGCAATAGAAACACGCGAATCTTTCAATATCAAATAACGACTTTATTGAAGCGTAAATCCAAGACTGCAAGTGTTAAATATTTTCGAAAAATAGTTAATTTCCAGTCATTGCTGGATTCGAGTTCCAGAAAATTGAATCCGAAACTAAATCGCCGTATATCTGCCATCCTGTTCAACACTAATCGTACAGACTGATAGGAGAAAGCATGCGCGTAGGCTCACCGATAGTAAAATTTTAGGCACAGACACTTTAGCGGCATCATCAAATGGAAACATCACAGTGGACAAGAGTTGCTTTTCTTCAGATACAGTTGTCATATCGATTAAGTTGTTGTAAGCAGCTGGCGTTCAGATCATATTACACTGCTACGTATAGTACATATATAATTATTTTATTTCTAGATTTGTTGAGTTCCGTTAAAATGCAGCAGTTATCGAAGCCATTACATAAAACATTATATGAACCAAAATTAACTGTATGTCGGCAGGTTAACATGTTTTACAATTGTTTATCCAAAGCTCATGCCATAAACGTATTGCGTACCTTAATGGCGACCAATAACTGACATATAATGGCGGAGCTGTCAGGGATTGGGTATCCCGAAAACTTTAGGATGGTGTCTCTCAACGAAGAGGTTGATCCATAACTTTTTGGCGGGAGATCCGAGGTTGTCGAGCCACCCTACTGAGTTCAACTGTGAGGGCTCCCTGCCGAAAATAACAATTTGGGAAAAGTTGCAATTGTTGGATCTCCCAAGTGAACCTAATGTTAAAATTAATTAAACTTTGCGAGCAGCACTGTCGGATTTTCACATAAACGGCAAAGTTCGGAATCTATGACGATAGCGTATACGCCCTTCACCAACGGCACGGCCGGTTTTAAGAATTTACTGACGAACGTTTTTACAGAACGCACAGATATGGTTATACAGTATACAATGTTATACGGTGTTTACCGATGCTATTGATTCAATTCGATCTAACCTTACGTTTTTAGTGTACAGGTTCTGTGAGTAAACGTTTATATGCGTTTCGAGCGGCTAGAGTACAGTTCTGATTTTAAAACAGTTCTACGGTACTCAACTCAGAAAATTCTTACAAATGTCCTTCGAGTTCGGAACTAAACCGAAAAATCACAAAAACAAGTAGTTTCCACCTAATAGCGAAAAGCGCACAGTAACAACAATTCTCCGTGTTTCAAAACAACACAAAATCTTATTAACTTCTTCCAAGACTGAACATATACAATTCGGCTAGTCGCCCACACATGTATCTATTTTGCATAAATTTATAACTTTTATTACATTTGGTTTTGTTCCTTGTTTTTGTTTCTTTTGCTTGTGTTTCTTTTGTTTCGTTCTGTTTCTTTTCGCTCTGCTTCGGCCATTTTGCCCTAGCTATGTCATTCTTCTCATATACCACTGTGACATGCGGATGTTTGGAGGCAAATAATAACCTCATGCTGATGCTGTACATCGATAAAAACACTGCTGCCATGTAGTGCCTTCATATGCAGCAGCAGTAAAACATTGAAGGACCAAAATACATGTGTATAAGATTGAGGTTCTTATAAGGCATAAAAACAGAAAAACTCAGCAGTTGATTGTGAGGCGGCGTGGCCCAGTGGATAGCGCGCTGGACTGAAAAATCTGTCGACCGAGTTCGAAACCTATTGGGAGCGTCCCTCATTTTCAGCCGCTGAGAACTAAAAACTGAAAAACTGTCGTACCCTAGTCTACCAAACTTATCACAACCACAAGCACAACTAAACAGGTATCTTTAAAGATATTACAACAGCTGCTTACTTACTGCTTATAGGAGTTACGTAAGCAGTATTCTCGAGTATTGTTCTCCTGTTTGGCCGCCATCTGCTCTTTGTGATGTAGATATAGTTGAGTCGGTTCAAAGGTATTTCACAAGGAGATTGTGTCAACGTCTAGGAGTTCCTGCTATGTCTTATGTTGAGCGGCTGCAGTTTTTCAATTTGGATTCGTTGGAAATTAGACGGCTGTATACTGACCTAGTTATGTGTTACCAAATTGTTCATGGAGACGTTGGTCTAGCATTTGATCACTTTTTCCAACTCGCACTGAATCTTGGAACGCGTGGTCATCCTCTCAAGCTTTTGTTCCCACCGTTCGTAAAGATTGTTTGAATATTTTTCGCATGGAGAGTAGTTCCTATCTGGAACAGCTTACCAACTTTGAATTTTGGCGAACCTATTGTCTGCGCAGCAAATGCATCTTTGTTTAAAAAGCGACGGAAAAACATTGAACTGACAAAATTCCTAGAAGGTTTCTAGAAATTTGTGACACAAATACTAGTGGCGCAGTGGTAGAGTGCTCGCTTAAGGATCCATAGGCTGAGAGTTCGATCCCCGCTCTAGCCCGCTTTTCCAGCTGCTTGGTAGAAAGGTCTGATGTCCTTGGTTCCTACCTAGACTGACATGGGGGCTACACCGTGAGCGCAATGGTAAACTGCCGCGCTATGAACACGGTATCCAGTCGAAAATAGGATGGATGGTCACGGGACGACCTTGTTGAAAATAAGGGCATGTAAGTATGTGAGACATACTTGTTCTTGTGCATATGCAATAAATGCAATGCACATTGTGGTGTACGGTCGACACATATAGTCGACGAAAAAAGCAGCTGGAGAGGCGGGCTGCGTAGCGCAGTGGTAGAGTGCTCGCTTAAGGATCCATAGGCTGAGAGTTCGATCCCCGCACTAGCCCGCTTTTCCAGCTGCTTGGTAGAAAGGTCTGATGTCCTTGGTTCCTACCTAGACTGACATGGGGGCTACGCCGTGAGCGCAATGGTAAACTGATGCGCTATGAACACGGTATCCAGTCGAAAATAGGATGGACGGTCAAGGGACGACCTTGTTGAAAACAAGGGCATGTAAGTATGTGAGACATACTTGTCCTTGTGCATATGCAATAAATGCAGTGCACATTGTGGTGTACGGTCGACACATATAGTCGACGAAAAATGCAGTTGGAGAGGCGGGCTGCGTAGCGCAGTGGTAGAGTGTTCGCTTAATGATCCGTAGGCTGAGAATTCGATCCCCGCTCGAGCCCGCTTTTCCAGCTGCTTAGTTAAAAGGTCTGATGTCCCGGTTCCTACCTAGACTGACATGGGGGCCACGCCGTGAGCGCAATGGCAAACTGCCGCGCTATGAACACGATATCCAGTCGAAAATAGGATGGACGGTCAAGGGACGACCTTGTTGGAAATAAGGGCATGTAAGCATGTGAGACATGCTTGTCCTGGTGCATATGCAATAAAAGCAATGCACATTGTGTTGTACGGTCGACATATATAGTCGACGAAAAACGCAGTTGGAGAGGCGGGCTGCGTAGGGTAATGGTAGCATGCTTGGCTCGAGCGCAAGAGGGCCGAGGTTCGATTCCCGGCGTGGTCATTAACTTTGGCAAAAACTTCAAACAGGGGTCGTGCAGACCGTATAGTACCAACACTGATGAATTAAAACTGTATAGTTTGGCACTGTAAGCGGCACATGTGCTGCAGTGGGGAGACCTTCCATCTTAGTCTTCTTCTTCTACTACTACATTTGCAGCAGTGTTATAACCGATGTGCAGCATCAGCATAAAATTTCATTGTCTCCATGCATCCGCATGTCACAGAACGCACCCCACCCGACACCAAAGCCCATTTCTTACACCTGCCTTGAATATTCATGGCTGTTCCGGACATACTAACATAAAACAATTGGTACGTCAATATTTCAACTGGAATGTATTATCGCCTCAAACACGTATCCGTCCTCACACCTGGCTTTGTTATTAAACTGCTAATTTTATGTTAAAAAACCTCAAGAACTTCATCCAATATTTATTTAAGGGCGGAACATTAGAATCATTATAATTCCAAATCTAACACTAAGCTTAGATAAAAGTAACCGATTAAGGATAAATCTGCAACTAAAAGCGTAAACATAAGCCTAACATAAGGATCAACCAACCATTAATCTAAAGCTTAAGGTTACTTTATTGCAGTCCTGCGGAGCCTCGGTTCACTGCTGTTACCATACCGCAGTCGCAGGCTTTGTTATTGTCTGGAAACGTCTAAAATATCTTAGTCAAAGAAGTTCACAGTTTTACATATTGTAAATGTTCAAACGATAAGCCGTTCATCAGTCGCATATTAGCCCGAAACGTTTATTGTTAAGTGCATTGTCTATATTTTAAAGAATTATTCAATTTATTTATAAATCTTTAAGATTTGGATCTGTAAGCCTTATAATAGAATATTTTTACGGCATCTGTGATGTATTTGTTTCCCAGTGTAATATCTTAGCTAGGAGGTCTCAAAGTTAAAGTTCTGTGTGATAGCTGAAGCTTTATTTCAAATTTTGAATTTGGTATAAAGCTGGACCTGGACCCACAATTTATTACTTGACCAGCAGAGGTATGCACAACGTTAGAGACAGAACTGATGTAGGAACTTACAAGACTCTCATTTGCTTTTCGTTGCATCCCTATTTGGAACCAGTTACCTAGCACCGTTAATAGATCTACAAGATTAAGTCATTCGGGTAACATGCAGAGGCAATATAAGCAGGCAGTTCTTCCTTTTGCCTTTTAAATAGGACTCCCACTTCTTTTTACATTTCATATTCCTTCCTGTGTGTGTTTTAATATTGGTTCGTTTTACTGTTGCGTTGCACATTCATTGTTGAGTTAGTATTGGTGCAAAGCGGAATTGGATTATATCGGGATCGGAACAGCAAGTTTATACCACAATCGGAATCGGAACAGCAAATTTTTACCGGACTCGGAATTGGAACTACAAAATTTGTGACTACTGGTGTTGATTTCCATGGTCGATGTGAGCTTCCACTGAAGACATTAAGAACTCTATGTTTTAGATACTTATTCAGTTTATACGTAACAATAAAATCCTTGCTGCTTCAGCATTTTTATGGAACCTACCCCCAGGGTGCAAAGCGGAACTGGATTATACCGGAATCGGAATCGGGACTAGAAATTTTGTGACTATACGGATAATTTGTATTAACAAGTATAATAGGTGTTGATTTAGGATGTCTGTTGGCTGGCAACAATTCTTATAAAAACGTCGCATAAACAAATTGGCAATCTTTTTTGGTTCTGAAAAGCTAAACTTAACAGATAAATGATGCAGAATTTCTAAACAACATATCACAAAAAGTTGGTCTAAAATTATAATGTGGAAATTCCGGTTCCGATTGATTGTGCAATCGGAATCCAAATCGGAACTGTTTTGAATCGGAACTCTAATCGAAATCAGAATTGCGATTGCACCCTGCTTTTATTAATATTATTTTAGTATTATTAATAATAATATTAGTTTGATTCAGTAGATACGTGTATAGTTTAACGGTTCTAAAGAACGTTATATATCCCTTGACGTTCAACTTTAGATACGTACTCAACCATGGCTAGCTTTATTGTAAAGCAGATGGTCGGCGATAAAGTAAAAGGTATAATATACAGTACAGTAAAATCTTGTAAAAGAATAAAGGGTCTTTCATCCAGGGTCATTGTTTCAGTTTTGTTTCCAAATATTAAAACGTATTTCAGGCTGTCGGCCTGGCACACTTTTGGAGGATTGTCTTTCTCTGGAAATTGAATCTGAATTTGAAATATACGTAATTGTATATAGAAATTGCAATTCAGGGCAAGTTACGACGCACGCTGTCAGTGGTACAAGGCGCTGAACATGGATCGGCCTCTAGGGCATGTACATAAACTAGCAAGCTGTATACAATATAGAATAAGTACACCTATTCATTGTTTTGAACAGTCCATTATCTTTGCTATACATAATGATGAATCGATTCGCATAATACGTATTTTAGTTTGTTTTAGGACTAGTTGGTGACTCAGGCGATTCTGGAGCGGATAAGACAACTGAAGCAGCACCCGAGGATCCAGAAGTGATACAAGCCCGTATCGAGGCCGAAGAAGCTCGTAAACTGAAACACATGAAAGCAGAGCAAGAAAGGGAAAAAATGCGCCAGGGCATCAGAGATAAGGTAAAAGCTTCCTTGCTAAAGGGTTTTCAAGGAACATCAAGCGTTGTGTCGAATATGTTCAATGTAGATTACGCTGAAAAGATTGTTTTCAGGGGTGTTTTTCAAATTTTGCTGAACTGATTTCTAGAAGCCGCTTAAAACCGTTGAAATTAATAAAAACAATAGTCAGAGACAACATTTATGCATATTTTTAGTATAAGCTTGAGAAAAAACCAGGTGGCTGGGACGATTTCAATTTTGATGCGGATGGTTCGAATCAAGAAGCCCCAGCAGGACCTGCCGACGATTGTATGTGTAATTAGTAGTTTAACTGAATATATATCTTGTTCTTGATTTGTTTGTAAAACAATTGTCACTGTAGTGTCAATGAAATATTTATAGCTAAGAGTTCTTCCTATTTTAGATTTTGTCGTTAAATAGTTTGGTATGCATTAGAGTTATTCCGAGGCCGTGATTCACCGGGGCCATGATTTTAAAATGACTCACAGTAGTGGCTGTTCAAGATTGATTCAGATGAAACAATAGTCACCATTCCCAACAGGTTCAAGTGGAAGCAATAGCTTCAAGGAAACCAGAATCAAAGTTTGAAAAACCTCACTGAATGTATTTGCATTTTTGAAGATTTGACTATTCTGGCCTTGACCACAACACCGTATGGCACCGGCCACGGCAGTCTATGCATACCAACTGCAGGCGACAATGACCCTCTTTGGTGCCAGGTCATCGAAGTGGTTCGCTTGTCTACAGTAGCTAATGTTGAGAAATCTGTTTTGTTTTGAGGACGCATCTAGTAATCGTCAAGATGGCTGCGTTTGCTGATTTTGCAGTTCTTTCAAGCGGCTGTCTATAATGCAGTTGTTTGAGTCGGTTGTCTATAATGCAGCAGACCACTGCGTATTGCTTTGTAGGCGATCAACCGCGTTTTCTTTTGTTTTACCCCATGTAGAGCCAATAATGGGATGTAATTGTTTTTTGTTTTTTTCAGCTTTCGCCGGACAAGCAGCTGGTATGCTAGAAAAAGCGAAAACATCTTTAGGTGGTAAGTTTGAAATAATCAAATAATTACTGCCTGTGATCAGTTAGTTCAACAAAGAAAAACTATACTTTATTTCGGCCCGGACTCCATGATATTAACTCAGTGAAATTACGATTGCAGATATCAGGAAAGTCATGCCTGTGCAGTTTCATGGTTTTTTGCACGTGACGGTTAAACTATCTATTTTAACTAATGTTTTTATAATTAAATTTCATTTTAGGTATTGCGGAAGGTGTCAAAGGATTTTTACCGTTTGGCAAATAATTAACTATTAGAATGTTTGTCGACTACCTACCTGGTTGCTTGGTTCGGTATTGTGATATTTTCAATAGATTCTGTGTTCTTTTATTACATTAATTATTGTTCATGTTTATTTTTTTCGGTTCAACTAAGTGGTGCATATAATGTTGGTTTGAACACTTATTTGATAATTTTGCCACTTTGGTTGGGAATAGTTTAATTTGGTGTGCGTTTTAGCCTCTGCTTTGCGACTACTGGACGTAAGATGTTCTAAATTGTCCTTGCCTCAAAAATTACAATAATACGTACCTGTTGCTATATATTTGACTTTTAAAATAGAATGAACCGTCACCGATCGGTATGTATTCATGTAATTTCCACTTAAATTGACACATATACGGGTTTTGCGAACGCAAATGGCCCAATGCTGAATTGTTTGTTTAACGATTGATTACCCTCCTTTATCTACCAGGTTGCGACGGGAATTACAGGGTTGTTTGATGGTATGGAAATCTGGCTATTTTCGATATCCGGTTGCTATATTCTATCAGGAACATAGCTCAAGGTATTTGTTTACATTTTTTGCTCGGTCCATCTGTTAAGTATTAGTAGCAAAACTGGTCTTCGTAACAACGTCATGCAGCATGCATGCATCGTCGTACACGTAAATATAATCGCGGTGATTTTATGTGGTAGCTTCTATTATTGTATCTCTCTCTAGATTCTCTGTTGTGATATATTTTGCTGACTTTTTGATCTCAATATATTGCTATTTTTCGTTTTTGCTGTCCTATTTGCAAGTACTGTGTTCAATTTGTGCACAATTTGACATTATTATGCGGTTTCGGTGCGTAATTTGAAAGTAGAGCTTAGAAGCAGGAGTGCAAGTTACGTATAAATTGTTCGTATCTGAAACAGTTTGAGTGGCTAAAACCGGCTGTTAGTTTTGTAAGTTTTGGATTAAGTTTATAACTGACATGATTTCATTGCAAAATTGTTGCCATGAACTTTTTTATTTCTTACAAACTTTTCTTGGTTGTTATGCTGGTAAACTTGATTGTAATATAAACATTTCTAATTAATTTTAAGTTGCATGGTAATTTTATGCAAATTAGGCAATTCATTGGATTCAGGAATGCGCAATAAACCGTGAGCCAGATGAAACAAACCTTGAACCAGATGATACAAACCTTGAACCAGATGAAACAAACTTTGAACCAGATAAAAGAAATACTACTTATGTTACGGACCAGTCTCAGTGAAAGTATTTAGAGTAAATTACTAAACCAGGCTGAGTCATCTTAACTGTTGGACAAGTAATTAAATTTTCCCACCCTGATTCGCATGTGCACTATTGTTTTTCGCGGTCGAAACAAAATTTATGCGTATGTTATGTACGTATATATACACCCAGTTTAAAATGATTTATTATATTTGGCAAATTAAATTTTAAAGGCAGTCCCGTTTCTGTCATCATGTTCATGTCAGAAACAGTGTTTCAATTAATGCAATTTTTTGTATTCGTCAATAGTTTTTTTTCATATTCGAACATCAATGCTTGTATCATGGTTTAGGTGTAGAACTAAAGTAAACCAGAGCAGGTTTGACGTCACTGCGGTCTATACGAAAGCATTGAATTACAATCGTTGTGCGCACTGGCAGATTCAGAAATTTCTAAATGGGGGCCCTCGGAAGAAATAATAGGGAATAAATCTCGAGACGAACTCAGCCAGACACCGAACGTTGTTTTAGTGCTAAACCTCAATGAAAAATTGGCTTTTGGATTCTTGTTTGGGTGGCATAGGCCGGGGAGCACCCCCCAGATCCGCTAGTAGTTGTGCGTGGTACAGGTATATATTTTCAGGCTAGTAAAACTGGCTAACTACTAACCAGCGAGTCCTCGGTACTGAGACTAATTGTACGGTTGTTTGTTTGACAAACGGAAATACCGCTCGATCTTAGTTATTGTGCTACTGCAAATGTTTAGTTGTCAGGGGAGAGTGGTTGAAAACGACTGCTTTGATAATGATGTTAGGCTCGTATACACCCTCCACTCGACCCATACGTTTATTGTTAGATTTTAGAAATAGTTTACCAATAAGTAAGGTTTTAAATAAGCCTACTTAAATCGTAACCTTAAATGCGGTTTCAGGGTTTCCAAAGGAACTACTTTTCACCGTTTTGCCAAAAAAACTGTTAAAATTTACGTTCCAGCGATTTCATTTCAACACCGTAACAGGAACTTAAGTCAAATGTTCATCGGGAATTCGGTGGAATCGTTTGAGGTGTAGTATGTGCATTTGCCTGATGCTTGGTGTTCCGCGAAATCAGGTGTTTTTCTAAATATTAAGTATTTTATATATCATTTCCGCAGTATTCTCGTTGTAACAAATCCATATGATGCACAAATACGCGGTGACTGCCGTTTTTTTGCCGTGTGCCGTTTGAGACAACAGTCGACAGTGCAGTTGCCGAGATGCAAACAAAACTTGAAAATCGCCTGTGGTTGTGTGGTTTTGCGCAGTCTGTAATTATGCGTATAATTATTACAAACTTGGTACAGGTCAAACTTGAAGTTGAACGGGTTTTCGTGTGATTTTTGTTTGTGTATCTCGACGAACTATTGAAAATGGTTATTTTGTTTTTTTTAAATCACATAATGATAGGAAATCGCTGTCTAATGTTTGTTCGGCAAACTATATATCTGAGCTTGTAGTGAGCAAGCGGGGTAACCACGGTGGTTTAGCGTGGCGAAGCCAGTCTTTCGCTGGCCGTACGCTAGCGTCGACCCAGGCGTTGTGCCCAACGAGGAATTGACGCCATATTGTGATTTGGTACTTAAATTACGTTGCTGTGTTTATCGATCATGTTCGCTATCGGAGTGTTTTCTACTATGGCGCAAATTCCTGTGTCACAAACTTGTGTATTTGAAGCTGCCGCCTTTGATTGGTTTTATTCACCGCTAATTCACAGTTTTTTGGATAGTTTTCCGCTAGTTTTACACAAGAGAAATTACATTCGAAATTTTTTGTAGAAACTTTTCAGTATCTTAAAATTGTGGCTATCCAGCTCGCAGTGGTCACTGGTGCTGCGCACTGTCACGTTTTGTGATGAAGCGGAACAGGTGTATGTATGTTGTATGTATCATTGCATCTTATGGCCAATGTAAACAACGTGAGCGGAACAGTATTATAAGCATATTCCTAAGCCTAAGCTAAGCAAAAAAATAGTCTAAAGCGAAAGCTTACTCTACTGCAGTCCCACAGAAAAACGTTCCGCTCGCTGATCTGTACATGGGCCCATCTTATAAACAAAATCATATAAAGCCCTGTTGACACGTGCACGTTTTTTTACTGTGGCATATGGGCCCATGTAAAGATCAGGGGCGGAACGTTTTTGCTGTCGCATCTTGCAGGTGTAACTTTCATGTGAAAGCAGATTTGTTTGCAAAAATGTTTTGCAAATCATGCAGCTGTTAGTTATTCGCTGCAGAGGCTCACGAGTTAATAAGGGTAAATTCTGGTGGTCTGATGAGTGGTGCCTCGCGGGTTCAGTTTCATATATATTATTGTTTTTATTTACTGTTTTCCATTGTCTTCCGGTGAACTTTGTGTTTCAATTTGCGTGCACTACTGTATATATTTCGCGTTGATGTACCTATATGTAATCACATATGTTTAGTTCAGTTGTTTTTGTGATGTTCAACACAACGTTCGTAGCTTCAGTCATGAGTATAGTTGCTATTTTGGAACGGGCGTGGCTAAAGTTTCAATAAAAATTTTGAGCCGGCCCGTTGGGCTTCAAAGTAAAGCAGTATATATCTAAAAGCATATCGGTTCAAAGTAGGCCGGGTGTGACATATATGCAGGCTGGTTAATAGTTTATTTGAATAGAAATATATATATATATATGGGGAGTCAAATCGACTCTCTCGGAAACAGGCTTTTCCTGACTACACAAACTGTGTCAAGTTTGACTCCGACAGAGTCAAATTCTACTCACTGAGCGATACCCTTATTCGAATTTGACTCTGGCGGAGTCAAATTTGACTCAGTTTGTGTAGTCAGGAAAAGCCTATTTCCGAGAGAGTCAATTTGACTCCCTATTTTTTACAGTATATATCTGTGTCGAAATTTAACCATAACAAAATATAGCTTATGTTAATAAAAAGTATCGAATGTTTACATTGAAACAATATTTACATTCTGAGTTATGATCGACTTTTGCCGTGAATTGTCAAAGCGGTTTCAGGCAAGAATGGAGCCAGAGACCCAGAGCAGATGGTTAAGGGTGGTCAGAGTTACTCATTTGTAATTTTGGGTTTGGGCTTGCTAAACAATTTTAGGGGGGTGCATGCAAACATTTCAGATTAATTACAATCGATGTACACATTTGTCGAGTAAGTTTCTATTGGATGATGATTCGCGGCGGCGTCGGGCACGACTGTGAAGCTGAACAATTTGTGTTTGTTTATATTGTATGCTTTCATCCTCTGCGTTGAATATTTATAATAGTCGGGCTGTTCATGTGACCGCGGCCGCTGTCTATTTGAAAATATTGTCATTTGCAATTGTTGATTGCTGATTGCAGACGAATTGCAGCAAAGTAATACGATACGACTTGATTTATTATGTTAGTTTGATTACTTGTATTTTTTTATATTATTAGCTAATGGGTATCACGTGGCGTTGGTTGCTTTGTTGAATAAATAACGCCAATCGGCGAAAACTCGTATATATTCGCAGCGGTTTCACGGTTATAGTTTGTGACGAGTTTAGAAATTTTACCGGGGCCGGCGTTAAACGTATGCGTAATAGTGAGACAAACCTGGCAAGGCGGAAAGTAACGCCAGGGCTGAGAGGTCACTTGGGGTTTCGTGTTGGTGTTTTTTTGAAAAATTATGATATTTAAATTTTGTTCCATTTTGGGATTGTGGTGTTTATTAAATTCACTGTTTACTTTTGTGTGTTTCTTGTTACCGCTGATATAAATTAATTGGTGTTTATAATCAAGGTGAAGATACTTCTTCGTTTGTAGCGCGGAAGCATAATGCTAAGCATAATCACAAAGTTAAGTTTGCCAAAAGAAATTGAAAACTGTACAAGGATAGCGTACATGTGCCGAGTATTTAATTCTGCAATGGTAATTGTTTTAATTTTGGTCTTCGTTTCGAAATTATGTTCTGACCAGTATATGGGGACCCATGTATAAAACAGGGCCGGATCGTATTCCGAAGGGGCTATAATAGAGTCAGTTTAAGCTTTAGAGTATTTTTTTGCTTAGGCTTAGGAATAGGCTCATCCATACGCTTAGGCTTAGGCTTAGGAATAGGCTCATCCATACGCTTAGGCTTAGGCTCAGGAATAGGCTCATCCATACGCTTAGGCTTAGGCTCAGGAATAGGCTCATCCATACGCTTAGGCTCAGGAATAGGCTCATCCATACGCTTAGGCTTAGGCTTAAGAATAAGCTCATCCATACGCTTAGGCTTAGGCGTAAGAATAGACTCATCCATACGCTTAGGCTTATGAATATACTCGTCCATCGGCTTAGGCTTAGGCTTAGGAATATGCTTATACTACTTTTCCGGCCATGTTCTATACATGGGTCAGTATATGCATATCATCCAGTATTTGTCGTGTCGATTGTCGTTTGGGGAAAATTTGTATTAATGGTTGATGAAGCTTACGCCTTTTATACATTAGTTGGACTTGGAGTTGCAAAAAATTGTGGACTTATGACGGAATATGTGATATAAAATATTTGATATTGTATGTGGATATTCATACTATAATTTTGCTCGTATATATCAGATTCTTGCATACTTCTGTATATATATATATGTTTGTTCTTCGACATTCGGTCGCATTTATATAAAGCTGGGCCCATGTTACTTTAAGGGGCGTCTAGGTTTCTGGTGGGTCTATAAAAGAGTAGGTTTAGATTCTAGATTACATTTTTTTTGCTTAGGCTTAGGATTAGGAATTCATTTTTACAACGCGTAGGCTTAGGAATACGCTTAATCTGCAGTTACGCCTCTTAAAGTAACATTGGCCTAAAGCTGTATATATACTATGTTACCCGCTGGATGGTTCAATTTGTCTTGGCGTAGTGGGTATGGTATACAGTATAGTAAGGGCGGTTAGGTATAGGAGCTTGAGCGGTCTAATTCGCCCCGTTATGATTTTGTTTAGATGGTTTCAGGTTGTTGGTTTTCAATGATTTTTATAGAACGTAACTGCGCCCCTTTGAAATATTTGTGGCTACGCCGTTGATAAGATACTGGATGGGTATTGTGAAATGTGAGATTGTGTGGCTAAGGTTTGCTACTCGTATTGCGTCTCTACTACACTGGTCACAGTGTAGTTGATCGTTGACATAGTTGGCTTAGTTTGTAGCTTACTTTGCTGGCTGTCACTGGTACAACCCCATATACAGCGAGTGTCGGTAGACGAGGGAGTCAAGATTTGTGCGTGAGATTTGACAATTTTTCCCAAACAGTTGTGCTTTTAATGAGGAAGAAATATATTTCGGTCGAGGGGGCGCGGGGCGCGAAGGTTTTTAGGAAAGACGGGCGGTGCCCTCGTAGCTGCGGCACAGCAGTGTCAGTTGCTGCTATTCGTTTATTTATTTAGCTCGCGTAGTGGAGCGATATAATCGTAGATTTGGGTGGAATGTTAAGCTGAGATTTGATGATAACTGGGGTTTTTGTTTCGTGTTTGACTGACTGATAGACACAACTCGAACAAAGAGTGTTTGGAGTGTTTTTAGCTTGTTTGATTTGAGGCCAAAATGTTGGTAACGTTTTAAACAGTCGCGGAGCATGGGTATAATTTCGGGGAATATATGTTGTTAAGAAATGAAAAAGATTATTATTACAACCAAGTGCAGCAGTGAGTGTGAGGAAATTGTGTTTTGATGGTTTGTAAATTCTATTGTTTAACGGGTTTTTTGGTTGTGGTTTTGGCAAAAATTGTCCTAGGAAATATAGCCTCATGAGGGCCCATGTATAGAACGGGGTCGGATAGTTTTCCGGAGGGGCTATAATAAAGTCAGTTTAAGCTTTAGACTAGTTTTTTGCTTAGGCTTAGGCTTAGGAACCAGGGTGCAACCGGAATTCCGGTTCCGGTATCTTTTTACCTTGCGGTTCCGGTAAATTTTTACCGGATTTAAAAATTCCGGTATTATAATTTGGCCGTTTTCTCAACTTTGCTAATTTTTAAGAATCTCTTTTGAAAGCCACTTGTACGCCGAATATAAGCCATTGATGGATTTCACTTCAGTCGATGATGAAAATCTAAAATACAACAAATAAAATAAATACCTATGTTCGACTAAGGTTATTTCACAAATAATAGAGCAAAAAATAAGATTAAAATGAAATTTTTGGTGAAATGCATTTTTTACTTTCCGGTTCCGGTAAAATTTTCCAATTCCGGTTCCGGTAAATTGTAATTCCGGTTACACCCTGTTAGGAACAGGCTCATCGATACGCTTAGGCTTAGGTTTAGGCTTAGGAATATGCTTATACTACTGTTCCGGCCGTGTTCTATACATGGGCCCCCATGAGTTGCCGTGTAAATGCCCGTGCTTTCAAAGACTATACTTGATAGGGAAACGCGAACGAGTTGCAGTGAATTAATTGTTGTCATCAGCAGTATATCACAGTGCCATTCGGTATATAAATGTATTGTAGTTAACAGGATTGGCAATAGCAAGGGTTTATGGAATGGTGGGAACATTGTGTGCTTAATGGAGTATGCCGAAGTGCCGGGGCAAATATCGACTAGGTTTAATTTTGTAGGATAACTGTGTTGTGATAAGCATTGTTCGCCCTTGTACATTTTCATTGGTATTTAAAGTTAAGACTTTGGGTCAGGAAAAGGTTTATGCGAACGTAAAGATAAACGTTTGACACTCTAATCATACGGTTGAAAAGTGTATAAGAGTTGTTTAGGTTCAGCTTTTGACAACGTTTTGTAATTTTAAAAAATTGGAGCCCGTATTCTCAAATGTGTATAGCATCTGTTACCAGTTGATGATTGATCCTGTAACTTTGGAACCAGCGTATGATGAGATTTGAAATTCAGCACATTGTTCGCGTTTGATTTGCCCTGCTTCTGTGCCAATTTTGAGACCTGCAGCTGCAGATGTTCGTCAGTTTGAAAGAAAATCTATCCCTTATAATTGATGATAGGTGCTGTATGCATTTGAGAATATGGGCGAAGGATTGTAGTTTGGTTAATACATTTTCAGTGTAGTACCGCACGTCACACTTGGCCCGTTCAGCTTAGTAAGGTTTTATACTAATGTCGAGCAGGCAAATGTTTTTTCGGACTCAAACTCGTTGGTTCTTCTTAAACCTAATGATGTGTTAAATGCAATGCGGGGGTTTTTTTCTGGCTGGCTGGCTATGTTTATAAGAGGTACAAAACAAAGTATAAACTTTTCGCAGCGCTGTTTTTAAAATTCTTTTTATGGGCTTGTATGTGTGTGTTTGTGTGGTGTCGTGGCAGTGCGTACAATTTGCATTGCGTGAAACATGGGGAGACGGACATGCGATCAGTTATGTGGACCCACGGCTGAAGTAGGTGTACGCACCCATATAGCCGGCTATGATGTGAGCCGGGCCGTTGGATAGCTCTCTCGTGGGTATTAAGCATGAGTGTGCAGCGTTGATGAACGTTGTTCGATTTGGTGGTTCGAGTTTATGCGTCGGCAGTGGGAATGGATTTAGAAATTTCAAATGAAGAATGAGGCCGGATGTGGAATAGTGAAAAAAAACTCGCGAGCGAAATGACAAAAAACTCGAACGCAATTTCATTACTAAATCTTAACGCAATAAATTGGTTTGATCTCTGTAGAGGGTGTATGCCTGGATTACCCCCTCACGTTGAATTCGCGACGTTTTTTTGGCGTCGGCATACGGCCGGTTCTGCGAGCAAAACCGTAGACTTTTTAATGATGTTTCAGATGGCTGAATAAAGTTTTCTCGGGTGATCGCTGTTTGAGAGTTTCGGGTTATACCACAGGGGCCGTGGCGCAACTTGCATGCGTCTAAGTCTCTGTGAATTGTTATGTTTAAAACGATAAAATGGATCATGATGTCGTATTGATAAGTAGCGTCGAAATTGGTCTGATTGGTTTCTTGTATTAATGTGACATAAAATAGCGATATATATATTAATATATATATATTTATATATATTTATATATATAAATATATATAAATATATATAAATATATATATAAATATATATTTATATATATATTTATTTATTTATTTCGTCATGGGAATTGTTCTGAGTTGGTTTTATATCGTATGTAGGCCTATGTATAGAACAGGGCCGGATTGTTTTCCGGAGGGGCTATAATTGAGTCAGTTTAAGCTTTAGACTACTTTTTTGCTTAGTCTTAGGAATAGGCTCATCCATACGCTTAGGCTAAGGAATATGCTTATAGTATGTTCCGTCCCTGTTCTATACATGGGCCTCGTATGTATGTTTAGCAATATTTGGAGCAAGTATCTTCTAGCATTGTAGCGATACGCATTGTACTAAATCATTGTAATGTTACATTTAATAGTATCATTACAAAGGTTTTCATGATAACTTTTATGCGGATTCGATGCTGCTGCAAAGCCCCGTCATCTGCGGATTTCCGGTCTGCTAAAAGTTTTAGTTTGAACAACGGTATAAAGCTGAAGTATTAGCGCAAAACTATCGTCAGGTTAAGCTTGTGTAGTGGTTTTTTGGACGCGAAATATTTCTCAAGTGCCTTGGATAGGATAGTTTCACTATAGTCACGGTCATATGCGGCAAAGATCAGGCGGACCGGAACTGAAACATTAAAATGCCGTTTTATGTTAAAAGTGGGTGTGTGTGTGTGCCGGTTTTATTGTGTTTTTTAGTATATACTCTGTTTCTTTTTAGTTTTAGTTTATGAGTTTAGTTCGCAAAATGAACATGCAATAGACGTGCGGAATGGCGTTTTTTTTCGTTACAAGTCGTCCTTGTGGCGGATCCGTGAACGTTTGGATAGGGACGCCGCAGTGATATACGACATCGAAAATGGTTTCGGGCGAAACGAGCGAGAAATCCAAACGCAATTTTCGTTTCGGTGGTGTTCGATTTCGGATTGGGGGGAGGTGGTAATGCGTGGGTGGTGCCCTTTTTAGCCGCGCGTTCATTGCGGTCGTGTTTGAAATGAATTGTCGTTGTGTTTTGAAACGAATATGAGCCGTGTAAACATCGAGAAATACGTATAGTTTTGAACAAAGTAGTTGTATGCTCAACGGCTGTTGATTGTCAAGGGATAACACATGGTGGAACTCTGTAGTGCTGAGATAATCAGATATGTTTGGGGATTTTTAAACTGACGATGTACGGCTGTAGCGACCCGTGTAGGAGGGGCGAGGAGATAAGGTGGAGTACTTAAAGCGTAGAGAATGGTACAAGTGACAGGTTGTGGTATGCCAGCTGACAGGGGATGGGTTAGAAAATAAAAAGGGTTCGTAACATAGCAGGATGATGCAGCCTTTGGAGGGGTAAATAAATTCGAGTCCGGCTGTTTTCATACGAGATAGGTGCATGGTTTGGCGACAAAGATAGTCGAGTGAACCGCTGTGTTGTATTACTTTAATGGGATTGTGTTAGCGAATTAAGAACGGTTGGGTTTGTGGTGACGGTTTTGAACCGGTGAAACCTAAAAACGACCAAGGATGGTGGTTGAAAATGAATAAATAATTAAATTTTGGCAATTGTGACTAAATTGAAGCGTTTTTTTGCTGTTTGGAAGTGTGTTTTCTGTAGACTGGGTATCATCAGGTGATGAATGTATGAGTACATTTGTGGTGTTACAACGGGGGCAGGGTTTATTCAGCGAGGGTGATTTTTTTATGCCCTGGCGATATATATTGATATCTAAAAGGCTTTGTGTGTAATTATAATGAGTTTCGTATAGCGTTTATTCTTAGTCGACATTTTCAACCATGTCATTGGTAGTTTTACCTGGTTATAAACCTTAGAATCCGACAGTGATTGGATATATCCGATCTTTCACAATTACCCGCATGTTATGTGGTTCGTACGTTATCGTTGGTGCGTTGCGAGCGATAAATGACAACACCAATCAGATTTGTTGCGAAACAGTAGGTATGTCATTGAAAACAAGCAACGGAGTGCAAATTGTATATGCGCAGCGCACCATTAACGTTCGAGTAACACCATAACATTATCGGTCGTAACTTCAAATCTAGTTTATCAAACTCCTAATCGCGGTGCAAAAGTGCGAATGCTATCTGAAATTTGCATTCGGTTTTTTATTATCCGGTGAATGCATACTACCGGTAGCCAGTTTACTTTGCTAGAGGCTAACTAATTTTCAGTAGGGCATACCAAGAATGCAGGTGACTTTTACATGAGACGGTGCAACTTTTTCGTGGACCTAAATTTCGCTATGGGATTAAGCTTTCATGGACCCCATCTATGGCTGCGGGCCAACTGAATGGTACGTTGCATGGTGCGCAATATATAAACTGGAGATGAAACCAGCCGGAGCCGGATGTAGATAACTTTTGCCGGAGCCGGAGGTAAAGCATATTTAGGTATACAGCTAAAAGCATGATAAATGCAGGTTGTACCTCAATGGTAAATTGTCTATTGTTTTGTGCGAGAGTAATTTTGAACTCTTTGATAACATAAGTGCATTATTACACTGTAAAACATGGGGAGTTAAATTGACTGTCTCGGAAATAGGCTTTTCCTGACTACACAAACTGAGTCAAATTCGACTAAGCCTGAGTCAAACGTGCGACATAGTGAATCGAATTTGACTCTGGTGGAGTCGAATTTCACTCAGTTTGTGTAGTCAAGAAAAGCCTATTTCAGAGAGAGTCAATTTGACTCACCATTTTTTGCAGTGTACATTTGTTTGAAGTTTTGTCTATTATACAGTTTTTTGTCATGCTGTGTGTGATATACATTTCATTATAATCTAAAGTCGTTTTTGTGATATCTGCATATTGTTGATAATATATAATACAATAGAGTCGTCAAATAAATTCATATATTCAACGTATGGAGTTAATGTCATTAAATAATGAGCAGGGTAGTCGTTTTAATTGGCTAATGGAAGAATTATGTTCACTGGATGAGTTATGGCAGTAGCTAAAGCAACTACGCTGTGTGATTAGCATGATTTGAAGCTTATATAGGGGAAACCGAGCAAGGCTAATTATGTTTCGTTGTTACTCAAATCAAAACCGGTGTAAAATCAGCATGATGCAGCCGGAAGTCTGTGTTTGGTAAAAATCAATGTCCGGTTCCATTAAGAGGCCCATGAATAGAACAGGACCGGATTGTTTTCCGGAGGGGCTATAATCGAGTCAGTTTAAGCTTTAGACTAATTTTTGGCTTAGGAATAGGCTCATCCATACGCTTAGGCTTATCCATAGGCTTAGGCTCATCCATATGCTTAGGCTTCGGCTTAGGCTATAGGAATAAGTTTATGCTACTGTTCCGGCGCTGTTCTATACATGGGCCCATTAATATAAAGGCCAATGTTACTTTAAGGGGCGTCCAGGTTTCTGGTATGTTCATAAAAGAGTAGGTTTAGATTATAGATTACATTTTTTGCTTAGGCTTAGGACAACATTTTTGCAACGCTTAAGCTTAGGAATACGCTTAATCTACTGTTAAGTACTCCCCTTAAAGTAACATTGGATAATATACATGTACCGGTGTCATAGGTAGGTAAGATTTTGCTATCAGCCTATTCAACCCAACAAAATTGGTTAGCACGACTTTTCCCAAACTGTTAAGTATAATTGTCACCTAAGTTTAGCTGGAAAAACGGGACAATGGGACAGGCCTGTTTCGAGCAAATGGAAAATGGGACAGCTGCAAATGTTCACTGGAAAAACGAGACAGGTTTGTTTCTTGCAAATCGTAAAACGGGACGTATGATAATTTTCAATGGGAAAACGGGACAGGTTTGTTTCGGGAAAACGGGGCAGCTGCAGATTTTCGCTGGGAAAACGCTACAATGGGACAGTTCTGTTTCGGCAAGTGGAAAAACGGGACAGTTTGTTTTGGGCAAATGGAAAACGGGACAGCTGCAAATTTTCGCTGGGAAAACGGGATAATGGGACAGGCCTGTGCCGGGCAAATTCGAAAACGGGACAGCTGTAATTTTTCGCCGGTACAACGGGAATACGGGACAGGTTTGTTTCGGGGCAAATGGGAAAACGGGACAGCTGCAATTTGTGCTGGGAAAACGGGACAGGTTTGATTCGGGCAAACGGGAAAACGGACAGCTGCAGTTTTTCGCGGTGAAAATGGGACAGGTCTGTTTCGGTAAATGGGAAAACTGGACAGCTGCAATTTTTGCTGGTAAAATGGGACAGCTACAATTTTTGCTGGGAAAACGGGACAGGTTTGTTTCTGGCAAACGGAAAACCGGGACAGCTGCAAATTTTCGTTGGGAAAACGGTACAGGTTTATTTCGGGCAAATGGGAAAACAGGAATATGGGACGCAAATCAAACTCTTTTCAGATTATACAAAATTTGTTTGATCGGGGGAGGGGAACGAAGATTTTCGTAGTTGGAATTGCGCCATCTGTCACTCCCCCCTGTACAAATGCGGTCTTGGCAGTCACAGCTGACTTGCATATCACTGCATTGTAATACGTACTTTTTAGAACCCCCGGCATTTGGAAGAACCCTAAGCAGGATGGGGGGTTGCCGCCCCAAGCCCCTCGCACTAAGCAATATTTTAACCAACATCCACAAATAACAACAAAGTTTAATAATCTTCGCGTATGCACAAAAAGGAGTAGCAAATGCTGCTCTGTGGCACTATTGCTGTCCTGCAGGAAAACGGGACGCCCCTGAAAGTAACATGGGTCAGTACATGCATATTTAATGTTTAAGAGACATTTCTATATTTCTTTGTAGTATGCAGCAAACTTCAGCAATTAGTAGTATACCCTCAGAATCAGTAAAATCAACATTTCCAACGAAACATTTTTCGTGTAAAGTAGAAGATCTTGAAGTGCATTTTCAAATACTGAAATTAAAGGTTATGTTTTAGCTATGTCATCTATTGAACGGTTTGGCAAATCTGAGCTGAATGTCTGCCTTTCTGTGCCGCTGTAAAAGTGTGCAGTTGGATCTCTCTCTGCCAACACTGCAAAAAATTGTGAGTCAAATTGACTCTCCGAAATAAGCTTTTCGGGACTAAATAAATTGAGTCAAAATTCGGCTCCGCCAGAGTCAAATTCGATTCACTGTGTCACACGTTTGACTCTGGCGGAATTGACTCGGTTTGTGTAGTCCCGAAAAGCCTATTTCGGATAGAGTCGATTTGACTCTCCATTTTTTGCAGTGTACTGTCGTTGTTTTGGACGTTTTTACGTTTTTATCTTTACTTCCAGTTTACAGTAAATTACTAGACTCACATTTAGCTAGAAATTACTTTTTATAGCAAAACCTTAGGGTTTTGCACGAATGGACCGGATGTTACCGAAACTGGAGCCGGATAGTAAATTTTTTACCGGAACCGGATGTTAACGAGGTAAAGGATCTAAATTTTTGCACTGTTGGTAGTATTAGAATCATGCAAAATTATATGTTCTGATTTATAAATATATATCTGACTGCTTGCATTTAATACCGCATCCGCAAATATCCGCTATCCCGCATGTTTGGACCGGATACCGAAACCGGATACGGATGCCGTTTTTGCCGCATATTAAACCGAAACCGGGTATCCGGTCAATTCGTAGGCTCTTGTGCATACTCTTTCCTCATTTAACGACTGTAGTGGCTCGAATAATAGGGGAAGAGTGATATTTATTTTGCATCTCCAATAGGTACCCCGTGCTGTTCGGTTAATTACAGACTGTGGTCCATGTATAGAACAGGGCCGGAACAGTGGTGTAAGCATATTCCTAAGCCTAAGCGTATGGATGAGCCTATTCCTAAGCCTAAGCGTAAGCATTTGTTATCTATTTTTAACAATGGGGGAAGTGTACCGGAACCGGACTTGTTCTTAGTTTGGATATATGTTATAGTATGTATTATTGTTGTATTTCCGAAATGTGTTAATTTCGACTTGTTGAAAAATTACGACTATTTTTACGTTCAGTACTTTTTGCTTGTAGGGCAGCGTTATGATTTGGATTGGATGTGATCCTGCACTGCTTGAAAATCTATCGCTCGCATGTCCTCCATTGTTTCCAACTCTTCAAAATCAGTCGCTGTCAAATGCTCAGTCGAGCTCGACTCAACTGTTCGGTGTCGCGCTTGGCCAAAGTTCGGTTAGCATTGATGGTCTAAGTCGAAGATTAGCAGAAAAAACTAAACAGCGAATTTTCTTGTCGTATAATTTAGATGCTGAAAATACAGAAGTCTTTCATGCAATTGAACAGATTTTGAATGACAAAATTCAAGATATTGTATAAACAAGGCGTCATCACTAATTCTTCAGGCTTTGGAAACCTTTGCCGGAACCGTCATTTTTAGTACTGTGATTGATTTGATATATAATTAATTTGCCAATTTTTGAAAATTTGATAAATTTATCAAATGGCTTGAATTGGGGGTAGGTTTTGTGTTTACTTTTTAAAACCTAAGTCGGCTTGTTTTCTGTTGAAATACACTTTAAATTTCAGTGAGTTGATTTTAACTCAAAATGAGTTGAATGACTCAGTTTGCGTTAGGACTATGAGAACTCATAATTCTGAGTTAATTCAAGTCATTCTGATTCAAGTAGTGAACTCCCCCGGAATCAACTCAACTCAGAGTGAGTTAATGTTTAGTGATATTAATTCAGAAATAAGCAACTCGCTAGCTGAATTGATCAATCAACTCATTTGAATTTACAGTGTAGAATTGAATTCTAGAAAACGTTTTACGAAGTTTTTAAGGCTTTATACTTTGTCAACTGCGATATTTCAATGTTTTACATCTTTATATTTGTACTAAATTGTTGTTTGCGTTTCAACATGGTTCGTAGTACGAGTGTGTGCTTTGTTATTTCGTTGATGTATTTTCTACGCTTAGTTGTTTTAACCCAAAATCAAAGGAAGATTAACCAGTAAAACCAGGGAAATGCTATTAAAAGTGTTCGGCGAACATGTAACATTATGGATTTAATCAGGGTGTACTTCAGTAAACGGATAGTAAAAATAACGAAAACTGATAGTGATCAAAATAAAGAAAACGGAAAACTGATATTGAAGTATAAATTTCAAAAATGATATTTTTCTGTGAACACAATTGAGGCGTGCATATATCTACCGATTTTTTAAAAATATTAAATAAAAAATGACGAATGCATCGAAATTTTCAAGACATTGTATAAATTTTGAACGTAAAAATAATTTCCGGTATATCACGGAAATTAAAACGGAAACGGACATCGGTTTTAACCGAAAACCGATATCCGGTTACATCATGATTGTCATTGATGTAATGGCCCATGTTACTTTAAAGGGCGTAACAATAGGTTAAGCGTATTCTTAAGCCTACGCCTAAGCCTAAGCGTTGCAAAAATGTGTTCCTAAACGTATCCTAAGCCTAAACAAAAAATTAATCTCGAATCTAAACCTACTCTTTTATAGACCCACCAGAAACCTGGACGCCTCACAAAGTAACATGGGCCGATGTAAAAGAGTCGATGGTGTATGCATTGACGAATAATGTGCCAGTCACGCGGTATTTCATGGTACAATATGTACCAGCGCAGGTTGCGTCTTTAGGCCAACTCTTCATTTTTTGGGGTGAGGTCGATTACATCGGAATCATGCAACGTAAGTACATGTATATTGTTCAAAAACGTAAACGAAGCCACTGAAAATGTTGAAAGGTTAGCCCATCATGCATAGATCAGGGGCGGACCGTTTACCGTTAAAGTTTCGAACTCAACTTTATTTGGTCCTGGAGTCGTTTATGCACTACAATTAAGGATAATTAACATTTATAGACTTTATATGGTTTACGGATTCTATGTGCTTACGGACTCTATTAGGGATACGAACTTTTGTTGATTTGGACTCAAAAAGGGGACCCCTGTTATTCGGGTCACTACAGTATCTCATTGGAAAATTTTTTAATTATTTTAAAATCTGTGTTCAAATTCAAAGCGTTTTATTTGTACCCATACAATATAAACAACAGAATCCACAAACGTATATATACAGCATCGGCGCTCGTATATATACTTCCCCACATTTAAGATTAGGCTCAAAATTAAGACTTAGGCTTTAAGAGAACAGCGCACTTGGATTCAATCATTGGAACTCGTTTAGTCCGACATAGTGGGATGTTTTCCTGAGTCCTGATGCGTCAAATCAATTGTTAAAATGAAAAATAATAATATGCAAATTGTACTGTGGCTTCGGTTTGAACAAATATTTCATTTTATACGGCTTGATTTCAGAAAACTTCATCAGAGTAAACTTACTCAACTTTTAACCAGCACTTCGCACATATATATAATATCTTAATTATATATATATAAATATATATAATAGGTATAACGGCCCATGTTACTTTAAGGGGCGTCCGGGATTCTAGCGGGTCCATACAAGAGCAGGTTTAGATTCTAGATGACATTTTTTGCTTAGGCTTAGACTTAGGTTTAGGAACACATTTTTGCAACGCTTACGCTTAGGCTTAGGCTTTAGGAATACGCTTAATCTACTGTTGTTACGCACATTATTAAAGTAACATTGGCCGATATAACCAACAGTGGCAATAGCAGATAAATGTTTCATTTGCTGAAAACTTTCCGTCCCTCAGCCGCCGTATTGTAATGAATCTACGGCACGTTGACGTTGTCCATATATGGCTCATCAATTTTGCGTTCCTAAATCGGCTGAATCCAATAGTATTAATGTTTATAAATCAACTAAAGTTTGACACCGACGTTTATTTGTCACTTTAGGATGGAGCAGGCCAGGAATTAATCTGTTACCGTTTACAGTCGAGACGTGTGGCGTCACATTCAGCAGATCGTCGAGCTAAAAATAATCGACCATTACGGCAAACGCACAAATTAAATTGATGTCTTTCAGCTGAAGAGTTGTCATCGTTTAGCGTTGAAGACGGCAGTTGAATGTTGTACAAATAGAAATCTGGTGCTCGAAGTCGAAGCTTTAAGGTAAAGAAAAAATAAAATTTAAATTAAAAATTCACAACGAAATTGTGAGGTTATGCTGATATATATTGAAACGTTTAGCTATATTTGTAGCTGTAACGCCTTACATTACGTGTTTTGGGTTTCGTTCCAACTGATTTTGTACATGCATGCAAATTAAAATTATTATGCATCATCCACATTAAAAATTGTACGCTAGATGCAAAATCAGAAATTCATTTTCGGGCGTGAAGGTTGTATGATTTTGTTCAAAAGGGAGACGTTGTGGTCTTTGCGAAAAAAGTTTTCACCCCAAATTGCATATTCTTTCGACAATATTTCAAAACTTCCACATTTGCAAAGTTTTTTGCAGTCAGCGCTTTTTCTAAGCCACTGTACTACCAATTCCTAATTGCGGATTCTAGAACGTTCGAAGTCATTGGGTATCACTAAACCCAAGCTTACCAAACCATCATTCGATCGTATGTTAATGTTTAAAAGCGCTTTCATGGCAATATTTTCGCTTGCGTCCACTGTAACATTTTCACTCGCGTCGCATGTTAACGTTTTTGTTGGAACATCCATTCTAAAACAAAGTCAAATTTTTAAATTAACTCTTTTTTAGTAATTCATAATAAAATGCAAAATTGCAATATTTTGCAATTAATAATTCAACTTTGGACGTGTTGGTGGCCGAAAAGTCGAAACCGCAGAAAAATTTTGTTGAATTCCAAGCACATATATTTTAACTTATACAATATGCGTACACCAGAAAATGCTTTTTTCAGGGTTGAAACCGGCCCGGTTGTTTAGGGCGCGAATTATATATAGGTTCACAGCAGAAAACACCTCAAGAAACTCACCCTCGACATTTTTGCGAAACGTAACCCTATTTTTCAAAAGGCTTGCTACACGATGACCCCTCAGCATTTATAAAAGTTGAAAGGAATTAAGGTTCAAAAATACGTATCTTAATCTTATTACAATGTCAAACCAACGGTCTATTTCATGGGCTCGTGGGACCAAAGCGGTCACGCCCTGCTGCGATTTATTTATGCTTGCAGGCCCAACGTTTGTGCGCAAGCCCGGATCCGGTCGCGTAGGCCTGCGGGCCAAACACTTGAGCCGGACCCAGAACAACCAACCCGGACCCGCGGACTTTGGCCCGAGCCAGTTCCAACCCTGGCGTGTTTGGTGACGGTAAACTGAATCCAAAGTTGATTTTACAAGAATGGTTCACTCAGTTTTACCAGGTCTTTATTCTTCATAACGGTAGCTTTTATGATGTACACAGCGGGTAAAATATGGTGGGGCAATTACTTAAACAAGTTTGCCTGATAACTTCTAGTAATAAAGTTTTAAAACTTAGGTTTAGCATACTTTTATATAGATGTTCTTTGATCACCAATTGACTAACAAAATACTATAAATAAGACTTTACCTCAGTGTTTTATTACTGTTCAACAGAATTTGTCCCGTTTGTACAGCCGTGTCAAACGTCGAACCTTCTTCGCCTAAAAACACAAGAAATAAAAAATAAAGTTAAATTTATGTTGTGAATAAACAATTATATATTTATATTTAAACTTAAAGTATACATAAGTCAATCTTTCCATCGTTGTTTTCATTTGGAAAAACATCAAAAGCTATATATAGTTCACAAAGTTTGTCTCGTTGAGCCGGTATTATTTTGGGCGTTCTCTGAAACGTCGCTACTTCATTAGACCGTAAATTCAAATTTTATCACTTTGCTAATTCAGGTACTTATTTAATGTCAATTATTACATTATCGGTTATTTTATTGTGTTTCCATCTGCTATATACATTATTGCACATAGTTCGCGCAGTATATCTCGGGAACAATCGAAAATGTTGTCAGAATCAAGGAAAACGCATCTGGACGATAAAATTGGTAAATTATATTTTGTGTATAAATATATATGTGTGAGCTTTATAATAAAGTCAAACATTGTTGCTTTGATCCAATCCGAAATAGCGTTTGAAAATAGGAAATTTAAAATAGTTTAAACCAGGGGTGGGGGCACATTCGCACTTTTCGACCAAATAAAAGTTTAAGTAGCGTTTTATTTTCGCTCAATCTAGGGGGAGAATGCTATTAATAAGTTATCACAACTTACCAAGCAAACGTAAATTCTTAGCGTAAACACTAATTTCATCTTTATCACTGAGTATCAATGGAATTTCTCTATGATTGAACATTTGGAAGCGATTCGACGACAACTGCGTATAATCACGGCCTAAAACAGAAAAGTGTAACGAGAAAAATAATCAAATACCAATAACGAGAACGAAACTGTTGTTAAATCATTTGGGTTTATGCATATTTTATTACGAAACCTCCTCGGCAATTTTGCACTCAAAATTGTACCAAAAGTTAAATCGAAATAAAATCCCTTGCTATCAAGGTGAGCTGGCCACGGGCCTGACCCTGGGTTGTACATAAATAAACCAAAAGCATTCGAAGTTAGAGTCACGTTTTATTTTATGCTTGACTGTATCAAATACAGTATATATGTTTCACCCAGCAAAAGTTTAGTATATATGAACTGCGCAACCGGATATGTATCCGTATATAAGTATATATAATTTGACAAGCCGGATTAGTATCCAACAACAACCGCCGGATATTGAAATTCGAAAAAATATCCGATGCCCATTGCTGCCGTATGATGGTTTGCTAAACAAAAATTTTCTCTAAAAACTGAAATGAGTGTTTATTTTACCAATTGATAGCCGGGAACGTGTGCGTTTTGGTGTTTGTTCTGTTCGAGTTGTCAACTGAACGTATTGGCTCGATACGAGTTTCATTACGTCCCATGTCTGAATCAAAATTAACAAAAAACATTAAAACAGTAATTTGACGCCTTGAGATATGTTATTTACTTAAATTAACTTCTGGCCCTGTATAGAACAGGGCCGGATTGTTTGGAGGGCTATAATAGAGTCCGTTTAAGCTTTAGAATAATTTTTTCCTTAGGCTTCGGATTGGGAATAGGCTCATCCATACGCTTAGGCTTAGGTTAGGCTTAGGCTTATAAGTATACTTATACTACTGTCCCAACCCTGTATGAAAACATACAAAACTTACATTTTTTGGCTGAAGCTGTTTCAGATATAGCGGTCTTTGAAATTGTGCTTCATTGGAGACTCGTACACCTTTGTTGTCGACGCTAAGAGATCCAATACCATTCTAAAATAAAATTAAAATGTTAAAAAATAAAAGATAATAAATAAATAAATAAATAAATAAATAAATATAAATTGGTGCCAGAACAGTTTATTCGCAAAAAATAGCAATAATGCAGGGAGTAATCGAAAGCCTTCCTTCAACTACGGTATAAGAAACTCTCTCGAGACCAGCTTCGGTAATTTTTTGCCAGAGGTTTCCGCTAAACTTTGATATGGAAATTTTTATAATTTTTTTTAAAAATCGAGTTATTCCAGTACTTTTGCAATATCTTTTACGAATTTTCATAAATTTATAGTTTGCAATATTTGTTTAAAACTAGTCAGAGAAAAAACTTTGACAAATTCGCGCTTCCGACCCGATTCAACTATCGGATTTTGCATCATGCGCACTTTCGACTTGGGGGAACATTTTGCCGACTTACACCGGCTTTGAAATATTGGCCCATGTATAGAACAGGGCCAGAACAGTTGTATAAGCGTATTCTTAAGCATAAGCCTAAGCCTAAGCAAAAAAATAGTCTAAAGCTTAATCTGACTCTATTATAGTCCCTCCGGAAAACGTTCCGGTCCTGTTCTATACTTGGGCCGAAATCTTTAACCATTGCTTGAGTTTAAGGGCTAAATTTTTATTCCACAAAGCCACGTTAGGATGATGGAAAAATATGTAATGCCTCTCTTAGTGTTCTCACCAAATGAAACTTCAACAATGTCATAATCCATATTGTAAGCCCAATATTGACTCCGATCACAACTGTGAGCACAAATATCAATAGGTACAAGCAACGTTTGCGCCAACCGTATATGCCGACTCTGGAAACGAAAGAAACAAAATCCGCCCGGTGCCTTAACAAATATTATTAATTGAACTGTTAACCCGGTACTCTGTAAATTTCAGCGAGTTGATTTTAACTCAGAATGAGTTGAATCGCTCAGTCTGAGATAGGACTATCAGAACTCTGAACTTTTACTTGATTCAATTTATTCTGTGTCAATCAACTTAGCCAGAGTCAACTCAACTCAGAGTGAGAATCAACTCAGCTCAGAGTGAGCTAATGTTTACTGATATTAATTCAGAAATAACCAACTCGCAAGCTGAATTGATTGATCAACTCATTGGAATTTACAGTGTATTGACAACAATATACACTTATCAAATATAGTGCCTTGTGTTTTGGGACATATTTTATACTAAATTCATATATTTTAAGCTCATATGTATGCGTTACCTGCACGGTGTAACCGGATATCCGTTTTTGTTTCCGGTGAAGACCGGTATCCGTCTCCGCTTCCGTTTGCGTTATAGAAATAGCGGAAATTCCGTTATTTTTCGCTCAAAACTAGTTTATAAGTGACGTATATATCTTGCAATTTTTCATTACAGATATGTTGCAATTGTTCAAAATAAATTAAAATTACGAAATTCATTCAAAATATTAAAAAGTTCCGTACGTCCGGCATTTTTTTTCTTCAAAATATTACAAAGCCCGGTAAATATTTGCACGTCTCAATTGTGTTCGCATAAAAATAAAACATCATTGAAACTTTCATACTTCCATATCCGTTTCTGTTATTTTGATCACTATCCGTTGCCGTTATTATTACTATCCGTTTAAACCCTGCACACAAAAAAGTATTTCTGAATTTATTCAGAAAAGTGTTTTCTGTGGCAAATCTGAAAAGTTTTGCTTATATTTAAGACAATTTTTCTAAAAATAACTGGAAAACGTTTATTTTCAGAATTTATTTCAAAACGTTTTTTGAAAACATTTCTGTTATAACAGAAATACTTTTCAAGTGCACCTTGCTAATCATATTTCTCAAATGTAAGAAATTTTTTTCTTAAATATCAGAAATATTATTTAGAGTGTGGTTTACCTGTACACTTGAGCGTCAGTTGTCCGGTTCATATTCGAATTTTACAGAATGAGATCAAATATAATTAGAAAATTCTCAATTTAAAATGCAGTTACATTTGATATTTTCAGTAAACTTTGACTAAAATGATAATAATTATTTAAATTCAATAGTTATCATTGTTTGTATTATATATGTAGGTCATTTTAGAAGTGCTATATAAGCATGTACACTTGGTTGCACAACAACTTCCTAACAAAATCCGGAAATTATAATCAAGAGCGTGAATCTAAGCCTGGGAATCCAGCTCAAACCACTTTTGCGAAGTATTTTAAAGCCTGTGAGTTTGAGGAATTGTTTTGTTTTATAGTAAATGACATTGATGAAATAACATTAACGCTAAACAGGTACCACGCTTACTGTACTGACCCGAATAAGAGGGGGCGTAATAAGAATTGGATGGCTATTAGGAGTCCCAATCAATAGGAGACCGTATTTCTAATGAAAGTCCGTTAGCGGATACAGTTCCTAAACCCAACCAAATAAACTAGAGTTCGAAACTTTAAAGCATACTTTAAGGTTTGAAAGTGCATTCCTAAGTATAACCTTGCATTATCGCTCAAGCTTTTGACACAAGACAAACGTTTAATTCCGCTGATGGTTGCAATACCGGATATATCAGTATTAATGCGACTAGCCAATTATTAACCCTCTAATAGCCAAGCCGTGTTTCAAGTACATACCTACATTATATGTTTGTCCAGTGTATTGGTTACAGAATAATCAACTGTTATACCGTTATGCGTTCCCCTGTCTCCCAGTGTTTTAAGCCATTATATTAGTTAACAAAGACCACCATTAAATCAAAAATATAACACACAGGTTGAAATAACTCGCCTAAATTTTATTTAATGTTCCAGAAAACAATGAACGGAGATGGCAACCAACAAATCCTACCGAAGGTCAGTCCTGCCCGAAAGAGAGAATGACAAAAAGGTTGAGTGTTATATCCAACTAATGAAGGGTGGCGGAGAGCAGGTTGAAAATAAATAACAGTCCGTAACACAATAACAGAGGATACCGTCAGAAGATGCCAAATAAATATCAGTTCACCCTAAGCATCATACGTAGAGTAGAATTCGTGTTGTGAAACGTGGGTTTGCTGGTTTATAAGGGTGCAAGCGGAGGTGAAAAATACCGGAGCTTGAGCGGGAGGTCAACAAAAGTTGAAGGAGCCGGAGATGAAACTGGAGTTCAGCCGAAATTCGGTTGTTAAAATAATGTGTTTAGTTCGCTAATTTTAGCAAATATCTGTAAGGTGTCGTTAAATGTTTTCGGTTTCCGCTTATTCTTTACGAAATCTTGACTATATTTTTACTCAAAAATGTACCAAATGTTAAAACGAAACGCACAAAACAAATCAATTTTGCATAATTATACACAAAATTCACTATCAAAATTTTCCGAAACCTCTCCGTAAAGGTCAATTTTTTTGACAGAGCCGAAGGCACGCCTCGTGTTGTAGGTACCCTGTGGTGTATATATGTCAAGGAAATAGGTTTTCAAAAAGGCCATGTATCTCAACTGCTCAATCTAAAATTGAGCACTTTTGTTTAAATTGACCAGCAGCAAAAAGTGTTTGTTGCAAAGAGTACACTTCAAAAGATGGTGAGTCAAATTGGCTCTCTCCGAAATAGGCTCTACGGAACTACACAAACTGAGTCAACTTCCACTCCGCCAGAGTCAAATGTGTGACTCAGTGAGTCGAAGTTGACTCTCAGGCAGAGTCGAATTTTGACTCAGTTTGTGTAGTCCCGTAGAGCCTATTTCGGAGAGAGTCAATTTGACTCACCATTTTTTGCAGTGTATACTTAAGCTACTGTAGTGAACCGAATAAGAGCGGATTTACTAAAAGTCCGTGCGTAGTCTCTGGTTTGGGTCTGAATCAATAGGAGTCTATTTCCTTAATTCGAGTCCGTCAATCGATAAAGTCTAAAATTAATAATTTAATTCATCCATAAACATAGTTACTGCAAAAACTGCGAGTGGATGTTTCATTGGGCCCAATCTAAGTACGGAATTTGATTCATTACTCAACGTATAATATTATCAATATCCGTAGCAGCACACTCAAGTCCAAAAGTATATTCCGAACTTAAACCGTAGCAATAAATGGCTGGTATAAAACTTAACGGTGTTCGATCCAAATAACTGGACCAGAGTTGAAAAGTAAGTAACACTCCTGATCCGAATAGCGAGAATGTTTTACCGTCTGGACGGGCGAAATAAATATCAGTCACTCCGATCTTAACATTCGGATCACTACAGTATGACCTACAGTGTGTCGTTTAGCCACTTCAATGACAACTGTCAAAAAATATTTGGCATTTAATGGAAAAAATATAGACATATAACACTGACTTATTAATATTTTCAACCGAATATTCTGTAACGTGGTGTAAGCAAGGGTGGATGATGCATATTTACTTCAACAAGAGTATGCGACTGGGTACATTCTCTGTAGAAAAGAATCTGCCAGGCACGCGTTGTCTTTTCGGGGTACCCCACTATATTGAGAGGGGGGTACAACCTGTGCGAACCATGACACTTTATGTATCCGACAACAAAAATAATTCGTTTAAAGTTTAATTTAGGGTTATTGCATGTGACAATGACTCCCCTCTAAACAAGGGAGGCTAAAACGCAACACCCGATGGTACATTTTGTACCATGCAGACTCAAAGAGTTGCACACTCTTGTATCATGCACAACTCAATAGTCACAAACCTTATCCCAACCTTTACGAGTCTCAAAAGCAAAGTTGAAAATTTATAACAACTTGTGTTAACAGTCTAAATGACCGCAAAACGTGCAAACTTGTGCCCATGTAAAGATCAGGGGCGGAACGGTTTTCTGACGGACTGGAAAAGAGTAAGCTTCTAATTTTTTTTGCTTGGCTTAGGCTTATAGGCTTAGGTTTACGAATACGCTCAATCTTACGCTTAGGCTTAGGTTTAAACTTAGGCTTAGGCTTAGGAATATGCTTATAAAATACTGTTCTGCCCCTGCTCTTCAAACATTGGCTCAAACTTGTAACAAATTTGTCAGAATGACAAAACTGAAATTGTTTACTACACTGCAAATATGCAACTTTAACAAACATAAAAATTTGCTAAAGCTCAGAAACTTTAATACACAGACATACGACCAAGCATAGTCGTATCGACCGGCAAGCTTAATAATTTCTCTCGCAACAAATATTTCAAAACGACAACATTCAAAACGAAAGTGCCGTAACCGTAAGTTCATAGCACAGGACGGGCCAAACTGCCGGTATCAGACCTTCAGAGAGAAGTTTAAGGTACTCTTACAGGAAACCGAATCAGTTGTTCAATCTCAGGATACCCAGAGTCGAAACACATTTAACGAGGTTGACTGAACCTCCTAAAATGAAATTTGGCGTACGACCCTGAGTAAAGCTTGCCTTAATGTCGCGTAAGTGATCAATATTTGCTGATGCCAAGATGCAACCGGAAGCGAAAACAAACCGACAACTTTGAAGAGTTCAAAATAAACATTTTTGGGTAAAGGCGTATATTTTAAAATGTGTATACAAGGGGTTGCCAGCTAATTTTAGCCATTAATGCATTGCATTTTAAATTTTTCTCACCCAGGATACCCTTTAAATGTCGAAGATGCTTAAAGAGGTTAATGTAAAGTTTTGATTTAAAACGTAGATATATTGTGGATGCTTGTATACAGGGTATGCAGAATTTTCAGGGGTACAACTGCTGGGGGGCTAGCGGGCTTATGTTCCGTTTTTAAGAATACTGTAGTGACCCGAATAAGACGAGGGACTGATATTTATTTGGCATCTCGATACGGTACCCCCTATTATTCGGTTACGGACTGTTATTTATTTTTAGCCCACGCTCCGCAACCGTTCGTTACTAATATATATCCGGTGCTGCAATTATCTGTTGAATTAAACGTTTATTTGTCTTGGCAATAGCTTGAGCGATTATGCAAGGTTATACTTTTAGGAATGTACTTTCAAAACTTAATAGTACGCTTTAAAGTTCCGAACTCAAATTATTTGGTACTGAAGTCATTTACGTGGTACAATTAGGTATAATTGACGTTTATGGACTCTAATTAGGGTTTAGGGACTCTATCCGCTCTCGGACTCTTACTAGGGATACGGACTCCTATTGATTCTGACCCAAAATGGTAACCCCCTCTTATTACCCATCTCTAATTCGAGTCACTACTACAGCATTTACGCGTCAGAGAATTTTAGACATATTTTATATGCTTCAGATTTTTATGCAGGTTCATATCGTTATTGCAATACCATACAGTCAGGATGTATCCGGAATTCCGATTCCGGTAACGAAATTCGGTATTTTCACTACCCGATTCCGGTAATACGATATTTTTTCACTGAAATTTTCCGGTTTTTTCAGTATTGAACATTTTTATCCTTCGAAAATTTAACGGAAATTCGCACATATCCAACTTTATTTTTCTAAAATTGTCTGAGCGTATATTGCCAAACCTTTCAATTTATGTCGTACTCCATAATTTATCATACGTTTCCTAGATACTGCATTTGTTTTAGCAGTTTAGCATTCTTTAAATGGTGTGTTGTTTACACATAAGAATTTCAATTTTTATGTACCCCCGTTTTGAATTGCCAAGCTGGTTTCATTTACTTCATTCCACTCGCTTTTGTATTATTTTCAGACTGAGTTAATTATCAGAAGTTTTGGGCAAATATTCTCACTATATTCAGTATTAAACTAGAATACTTGTCATTCTTTAAAATAGCTAAGAAACTATTTTTTCATTAAAAGCGATAAAATAGCTTTAAAAATGAATTTTTGGGTAACAAGTATTCTTGTTTTCCGGTTGCGGTATTTTTTATCTTTCCCGTTCCGGATCCGGTAATTTACAGTTCTAGTTGCTCCATGCATACATTGACTAAATTTTTTCAATTACATGTAAACTGCTGATGGTTTAGGCCAGGGATGAAGTCGAACGCTTGAACTACGTGGTAAATTTTACTTGGACCAGAGAATCATTTAAAAATAATTTAACTATTGAATATAGGAAACGTGACATTTATGGACTTAAATTTAGAATTTTGGACTCTATCCGTATTCGGACTCTTAATTAGAGATATTAGACTACAACTGATTAAAATTTAAATTGGAACCATAGACTCTCCGTCAAAAAATTGTCAACGACCATTTACTTTTACTATCATAGGTTTTGTTTTTATATGGTTCAGCAACGAAATACTGTTCTGTGTTCCTTAACCTATTAATAGGTAACACCAATTTATACACAAATTAAAAACAAACTGATTTCAGTGACAATTTAAAAAAATTGTTTATATATATTTCAAGTCATCTCTCAGGTTTGTATTTTAGAAATGCCAAAATACATATACATATATATATTCCAGTACAAAATTATATTAATTTTATGACTAAAACGGTTTTCGGGGCACAACGTCGTGGCCGTCCCACATGAGAAAAATTTGACAAAATTAAAAAAATAACATTCTTTTGGTTTTGAAATTTTTAGTTAAAAAATAAACTAAAAAGAGTTTTTGACAGACTGAAAATATGTAAGTTTAATCGGTCATCGAATTTTTCTGTCCACCGTTCGTTATATTCAGTTTAAGAAGAGCACTGAATAAAAACCAGAAGATAAATTAATTACTTAACCCTTTCTCACATGAATATTTTCTATTTTCCCTGAGACCTACTTTTATGCTAGGATTCGAACTCCAGTGACTGGAGTGGGAGGCGTATACCATCAGCACTCAGCTATAGGAGCTTGACGCTCGAGCCCGAGGGGGCTCTCACGTCTTGTGGTGATTTATTACTATACATACGTGTTGTAATTGTTAAACACGGTGCGATATATATTATTTAACGCATATACACTGCGCTGAGTTGCCTATAGGAAACTCAATGTGAGAAGGGGTTAAAGATATTGAAAACCTAATATAAAAATTGGTCAAATGCTATCACATGTTAATTATATAACTGCTATTTTGCCAGGCAGGTGGCGCATGGTTGTTTCGAGGGTCGCCATTGCTCCACACGAGCGGACAGAAAAAATCCCTCGTGGGACAAGGCAAGGACGTGGTAGGGTGGCCGCAAGCCGTCCACATCCATCTCTGTTGGCACCATTTGCGATTATTCGCATCACAATTTTAAGCATCACTGCGTATCAAGCGGTTATTTTATTAGTTAAAAACTAAAATCATATGTACACAGTACTTACCACAGCAATGAGCATTGAGAACAGTTTTATTTGTTTCAACTGCTAAAATTCTGAACATCATTTTTTGTAATCTGAATAAATTTTTCATTATGAAATATTAATTTCCAAACCGTCAATGGCTTGGTTCTGAAACCCTACTTAAGTATGATTTAGTACTTGTGCTAAGCAATTACTTAGTCATTTTGTCGTTTTTAAAAACGTACTTAAGTTAAGTAAATACTTAAGTCACTGACTAAATTTGAGATATTACAGAGTAACAGTTCGGTCATATTAGCCTTGGCCTAATTAAAATTGTTAACTCGTGATAACTCCTTAATATAAAGCAAAACTATAACTTTTTTGCTATGATCGTTTATCACATCCGGCGTTTATTATTTGTATTTGCTCAAAAAGTTAAGTATTTACTTAAGCCCGTAACTTAATAAGTAAATACTCAAGTATAACTTAGTGAATACTTAAGTAAGATTTTAGAAACTCAGGCAATGTCTCTCAAAAGGCTCGGCAAAAATATTTAGTAATTTCAACCCAGTATCCCAAATTTAGAAAGCAACTCCCGGTTGAGGTCCTGAAGGTTAGACTTTGGCCTAAATGTATTAACATTGAACAAAAGTTCTAAACCGCGTTACGTGTGCTCACAAACATACAATCGTGACATAAAAATGAAAACAAAACTGTTGAAGAACAGTTGCTTTTGTGCAATATCGCAGCTGAAAAAACTGACCATATTCTCAAATGTGTATAGCACCTATCACCAGTTGGCGCTTGGTTTGTAACTGTTTGAACCGGTGAATGATGAGGTTGGAAGTTCAGTACACAGTTTGCGTTCAACTTGCTCTATGTCTGTGCTAATTTTGCGATGCCGGTTTGAAAACTTATTACTAACTGATGATAGGTGTAACACAGAGTTGAAAATGCGGCTCGAGATCTAAAAAGTCAGCACTATATGTCATAGCCAGATTTCGACTTATCTTCATGAGTTTCCAAGTACATAGCGACTTCGTTCATGCCACGTTTGTTTGCGAGCAAATCAATCCCGCGAAACGCACGTTTTTGTTTCTCTTCATTGTTGGGTTTGGTCGTTGTTGTTCCACCTGCAATTTGTTTCGCTGCAATAAGTTGTTGCTCCAAATCGATCATTTGTTTCTTCGTGTCACTTGTCGGTTCCTTTGATAGTGGAAATTGGCCGAATGATGGAAATACCATGCGGTTGTCGGTATCTTTTGTCGCAAAGAAATGACGGATATTTTCAGCGTCACGTTTGCTGTGCGGACCGTTGTTGTCGTCGTCGTCGTGTTTTGATTTTTCAACAAATTCCTCTATCAATTTATCCAGCGGGTCTTGGTCGCGAGTGATGTCTGAATTTCGATTCCCTTCTTCAGCATTGGCGAACATATTCAACAGCTGGTCATCGCTGAGCATTTTTCGAGGTTCGTATCCACTGGATTGCTGTTTTGATGAAATTTCCGCGTTCTGAGTCGCCGAAGTGTCTTTCCCATCGCCATAGTGACCACTTGGCAGAATTTTAGACAGCAAATCTTCATCACTGACCGTATTTTGAAATTTGAGACCTTGGCTACGCTCATTTGATTTCCAATCTTTATTCTTGTGACCATTTGTTGTGATTTCGTTGACTAATTCTGCCTGATCTCTATTGAAGTCGTCTGAATCGATAAGAAAAATCAACAACGAGTTATCGTCGGCGGAAATTGGCGAATTTTCAGACTGTTTGGAGCCGATATGCTTCACTATCGCGTCTGCGGTACGGTTTATTACCGGCATAGCAGCAGATTGCTGGTATACCGCAAGTACAATAGCGGTTATTGAAATTATTTGATTCATTTTTAACCAATTAGCAATAATTAACCTGTAGAGGTAATTAAAAAATACATTCATTTTTTAACCCTTTCTCACAAGAATATTTTCAATTTCGTATCGGATGCAATTTCAAGGTAAGATTCGATCCCAGTCTCTCGGGTGGGATGCGTTTACGATGACCACTCGCTATAGGAGCTTGACGCTCGAGCCCGAGTAGGCTCTCACGTCTTGTGGAGATTTTGCATTGCGCATATATATTAGAATTGTTAAACAACGCTCACAGTGTCTGTGTTGCTCATATATTACTTGTATTAAGTTGCGCATAGTATACTCTATGAGTTAAAGGGTTAAACACATTTTTGTGTATTTGTGGATCAATTAAAGAGCGCGTTCTTAAAGTCTCCATAGAAAGACATGCAACTTACTACCCTGCCCTATGGTTTTTACTAAAAAATCCCTGTCAAAAAATACAACTCATCTTTCGGAGCACATTTTTGTATTATAAAAAAGCGTTCAGAATGATGAGCTTGTGAAATCAATTGTCAGGGTTGTAAACGTTATTAAGTAGACGCTTTTAGCGTTAGTTAAACCACTATTCTAGTATCAATATTAATGCCTTTTTCAAACCCAGCCCCCGATTGTTTATGTTTTTAGGAAATAAAACAACTAAATTTGTTTGTATCGTAAAATGCAATCATTTGTCAACTTTTTGTTTTAATCAAAGAATTAATCAGAGCAGGATCCGGTAGCCCAAAAGCCGAAGCTGGAACAGGCATAATTGGATCATTAAGCCGTCTGTTCTTGTGCTCGGCAAATTTGAAAAAAGTTTAATACAAAACAGTTGTCTTAAAAAGATTCTCGGAAATCCCGTGTTCCCACAGCTTAATGTATGCTTGAAAGAGGCATATTAGCAATACTTTTTTTTAATTTTTAGTTTTCGCACCTTGTACGCGAAGCCCCGTATGGCAACTTGGGGCTGGAAGTCGATGAGCTACTGTTTAATCGGGTCTTTACCCCCAGTCGGCATTTGCTCAAAAGATGGATGGATTTTGAAAATTTTTGGATATTTCGGCTTCGGACGACCTCCAATGATTATTCTGGAACCCAAAACGTTTTTTGTCGAAACGTTTGATAATCAGTCGGCGCAGTATGTACAGCTGAATCGAGCGGTATTTAATTTTTTACAATCAAACGTCTGGTTAACGAGTTATGGTTCAACAACTCATTTGGCGCCGTCCCCAAAACGTTGGAAGCACTACAACGCAGCCAGACGTCTAATGGTGGAGGCTTAAACACCATTTGACTTAGCTCGGCATGCTGCGTCGAATGTTATGTAACTAATCTAACTTTTACACAAATTTTTTTTGGGTCCCAGGACCTTAAAACGTCGAATTTGTCAAAATTCAAATTTGGACATGGAATGATCAGGGGAGGCCGCGAGAAGCTCAAATATCCAATGATTTTCAAAATCCCACCGTTTAGGGGCAAAAACCTGCTGGGGGGCGCGGATAACCGAATATACCCGTTATTCTAACGAATTGTTAACTCAAAAACAACCTGTTCAAAATAAGCCCTCGCCGTCGACTAAAAAATCTGCCCCGACTCGCTCAGCCGCGTGTCACGAATGCAAGAACGACGGTGGCGACGACTGTTTTGAGTGCGGGCTCTGCGGAGTTTGGGTTCACTACTCATGTGCCCTTAAGCCCACAGACATGAAGCTAGTCCCCGCGATAGCAGCATACAATCGACTGCTCATCGTCTGCTCTCGTTGCGAAAAAATTGCTGAACGAATGCAAAAGAGAATCTGTCGGGATCGTCTACCGTCGACCGCATCGACCGCCTCGAGCAACGATTAGATTCGCTGCAACGCGACGTGACTACGGCGATCACCACAGCTGTGGAAACCGCGGTTGACAAAATCTCGACCGCAACAAACGACGCCGTGGTGGCTGCAACTACGATTTCGACCACATCTGACGATGCTGCAGGTCCATGTAACTACGCAGATGCTGCCCGTCGAAATGCCGGACCACCCGGGCGTGTAGTTCAAGCCGCACCATCAAGCGACGACGACAACCATCGCCGCGCTATCGTACTCGCCGGTCTTCCAGAAAACGGCGACGACCTCAATGATGCCTCACAACTAGTCAAATCCCTCGACCCGTCTGCTACAATATGCCAGGTATTTCGAATGGGTCTTCTCGATCCACCGAACCGCACATCAAAAAATGCTGCAACTAACTCTCGCACGTATCCACGATTACTGAAAGTGCAATTACCGTCATCGAGCGTCGCCAAATCGATCCTTCAACAGGCGCCCAAGTTAAAAAACAATTCGCAATTCAAAAACATTTTTATTCGGCGTTCAATGCCATTGAGCGAACGTAAAATTGCAGCGGCTCTTAGAGCGAAAGCCAGAGAACTGAATGAACTAGCAGAACAATCACCCGACAATAATGAACATTTCGTCGTCATAAATGAAGAACTAGTTGTCTTCAAACAATGCGATCGCAACAATGATGGTAAGCTTGTGCGCGGTCACCGCCACAAGGTTGATTATACTATCTCCAACAATGACAACAATGTGACTGTTCAGGTAAACCAAGAATGGGAGTGAAATTGAATCTAAACAGCGTTAAACATGTAATTAAAGGAAAATATTTCAATGCTCGTAGTTTAAGTAATAAATTGCCTGACTTAGAAGCTCTACTTGAAACTGAACAGTTAGATATTGTTGCCATTACGGAGACGTGGCTTAATAATGAGATACCCGACTCGCTGATAGGAACTGCAAGCTTCAATGTTGTGAGAAAAGATCGCGCTGGTAGGAGAGGTGGTGGTATTGCTCTGTTTATATCTAAAAAAATTAAAAATGTTGTTACCGAGTATACAATGTTAAATTGTGACGTTGAATTATTATCTGTTGATCTATTAGTACCATCAAAACATCGTGTTGTGTGTATCTACCGCCCACCTAGCTCGGGTATATTGTACTCTGCCGAACTTATAAAAAATATGAAGCATGTATGTGACGTTTCTTGGCCCGTCTCATTATTTGGTGATTTTAATTATCCTGAGATAGATTGGTCAAATAATTTTTGTCCGAACAATACTGAGATTTCTAATTTTTTCGAGGGAATCCAAGAATGTGGGTTAACACAATTAGTTGACTTTCCAACACGAGGTGACAATTTGTTAGATCTAGTTTTTACCACGTCACCGTTGAATATACCCGTTGTCGAATGTGGTGACCATTTTGCTTCTTCGGATCACGTATCGATCGATTTCAGGTTGACAGGCAAACTTGACGTGCAGAAGCGTGGGCCTCCCAAATACGATTTTACAAAAGCAAACTTTCTGTCCATTCGCGCATATCTTAGTAGAATCCCCTGGGATACTTGTTTCATTAGCCTTTTTACAGTAAAAGATAAATGGGATTATTTACGGTGTGTTCTTAATATTTGTTGTGACATGTACGTTCCCAAAAAATATACAGTTTCTAAAAAGCAAAAATATCCTTTATATCTCACAAAGTTATTATCGGAAAAACATAAAGCTTGGAAACTTGCTAAAAAGACCTGCAATTACGAAAGTTACAGAAAACTTAAAACAAAATGTTCTAAAGCGTTACTATGTTTCAACAAAAATCGTGAACACAAAATACTTAATGCAGGCGATCCAAAAAAACTATTTAAGTATGTTAATAATCGATGCTTCGCTCGAGGTGGTATTTCAGGTTTAAAAAATACTATAGGTTATATTATTACTGATGATAAAGAAAGAGCCAGTGTATTTGCTAATGTTTTTGCAATGTTTTTATTCATGATGACGGTTTGATTCCCTATTGTTCACCGTACTCTGGGTTAAATTGTTTATCGTGGATTTCGTTCACTCCATCCGTGGTCTTAGATTCTTTGAAAAAACTAAAAAATAAAAACAGTCATTCACCTGATGGGTTCTCACAGTTTTTCCTTCGCGAACTTAAAAATGAACTGTGTGTTCCTTTAGCGCATATTTTTGAACAGTCTTTTATCACTGGCGTTTTACCTGACGACTGGAAATGTGCCGACGTAATAGCAATTTACAAAAAAGGGTGTTCGGCGAATCCCCTAAATTACAGACCCGTTTCACTTTTGTCTAACTGCTCAAAAGTTATGGAAATGATTATTAAGAATGCTATAGCCAAACACTTGACAGACAACAATCTGTTATCTATACATCAACATGGTTTTAGCTCTAAACGCTCTACGTGCACACAATTACTAGAGTGTGTCCAGGAATGGGCGCTCTCACTAGATACGGGTAACTCTATAGATGTAGTTTATATCGATTTTGCAAAAGCGTTTGACACTGTTTCACATCCAAAATTGATCAAGAAATTGTTTAGCTTCGGAATAATAGGACACTTAGCACTATGGATTAAAGCATATCTTTCGAATCGAAAATTTAGAGTTAAGATAAAATGATGAAGTTTCTGATTATTATCCCCTAACTTCCGGTGTTGCCCAAGGAAGTGTACTTGGTCCTATTTTATTTTTGATGTTTATTAATGACTTGATATGCGATTTATGTGATGTTTCTGTTAAAATATTTGCCGACGATGTCAAACTCTATGTTAATGTATGTCCTAGCAATGCGCAACATAGTAGAGAATTTTTACAACAGTCACTAGAAAAAATTAGTCTGTGGGCTGCTAAGTGGCAACTTTCTATATCGCTGCCAAAGTGTAACGTTTTACATCTCGGAATGCATAACCCCTGTTTTCAATATGGTGTTGCTGATATAGGGTTACCCACCGTTACTCAATGTAAGGATCTCGGGATTTATGTTAATCGCGATTTAAAAAGTACGGTGCACATAAACACCATCACGGCTAAAGCTTATAAAACGATAAATATCCTTTTCCGATGTTTCCTGACGAACAATAAGAATATACTTCTTAAAGCGTATACAGTTTATGTTAGACCTTTACTGGAGTATGCATCACCTGTTTGGTCTCCTTGTTATCTCACGAATATAGATACTATTGAAAAGGTACAGCGTTATTTTACTCGACGTCTTTTTACTCGTTTAAAACTAGCTGATTGTTCGTATAAATTACGGCTTGCTCAACTGAACCTTGAGCCATTAGAACTTAGGCGATTACATAACGATCTTACGATGATGTTTAAATGTATCAATGGCGAAGTTGATGCATGCAATCACTTTTTTACATTATCAGACGTTATCAATACTAGAGGTCACTCAAGGAAGCTATTGTACCCGAAATTCCAAACAAACTATATAAAGCACAGCTTTCGTTATAGGGTTATCAAAGTTTGGAATCAACTTCCTGAGCAAGTAGATAACAAACCTTTAATAAGAGCGCAAACCTCAAAAATGTTTAGAAAACTGCTAATTAAAGTTGATCTAAATAATTTTCTACAATTTGATCGCAATCTTTGAATTTTGTTACTGATTATCGTGTTTATTTTCCTTTTATTTTGCCAGTTGTAAGAGGCAGTTTCACTCCATTACTGGCTTTATTGTCTATTGTATTTTTGTATTTTATTTTACACTGTGTTGTAATATACTTACTTGTACAATAAACTGTGTTGTTGTTGTTATAACCGATATATTAATTAAATACTGAACCCACGTAAAAAATTTCCAAATTTCCGTGTCGAAAATGACCGGTGTTGATGAAATCTAAATTATGATGGCTTGTTTTTCGCACAAACGAGTGTTTTCCGACTAAATTTTTCGTACATAAATATGTTTTATATTCCAAGTACATTTTGCGTCATTGTCAAGCTAATCTTCACAGTAAACAACCTTTATTTTGTAACAAATTAATTAAATTAGAATCGGTTTGTTTCCTCTCTGTCTCTCAAGCGAACAATGTATTGTACTTAGCGGAAATTGTTACGGAATTGGCCGAGGAAATATTGCTGGAAAACAAATATTTATTGCAATGCTATTCGACGTAATTGAGTTGATTACATTACGTACATATGCACGGTTTTTCCGGTTATCTCTCTAAGCCAGCTTTGCCTCAAATGGTTGGATTTTGAAAATTTTTACATTTTTTGAGGTTCACATGACGCCCCCTTATTATTCCAAGCCCAAATTTGAATTTTTGAAAAATTCGGGTTTTAAGGTCGCGATGTCCCCCCAAGTTGAAACCCAAAAAAATTCTTGTTAAGAAGTAGAATAAATTATAAATCATTGGACGCAGCTGACCGAGCTGAGTTGAATGGTGTCAAATTTTTCACAATCAGACGTCTGGCTAACCAGTTATGATGAAATAACTGATTTGAAGCCGGTCCAAAATGTTGGAACCGAGCCAAATCGGTTTGTTAACCATGACTTGTTAGCCAGACGTTTGATTGCGGACAATATGACACCATTCAGCTCAGCTCCGAATGTTGCGACAGATGGCACATAATTTGTCTCACTTTTTGATTAAATATTTTTTGGGTCCCAAGGCGGAACCTCGGGCCCTAATAATCGAATTTTTCAAAAATCCAAATTTGGACGTGGAATGATCAGGGGAGGTCTTGAGAACATGAAACATGTATAAGTTTTCAAAATCCCGCCATTTTTGAGCAAATGTCGGCTGGGGGATAACCAGGAAGACCCATATACATAAATACATATTTATATGTATATAACAGCATTTGATCCGGAACAAAACCAAAGCAAAAATAACACTTAGGAATCGGATTTTTACAGTGCCATGTTTACTGCCCCATATATATGTATGTATATATGTATATAACATCATTTGATACGAAGTAAAACCAAAGACTAAAAAATGAACGCTGTTAATTACCAATTGCATTTTTACACTGTCATGTTTGGATTAGAGTGCCTCCATACGGCCCCAAATGCGGGCATCCAACAAAGGAATCGCTCAGAAAATTTAACCCTTTCACTCATAGAGAATACTATGAGCAACTAAATACAATAATGTAACAGCAATACATACACTGTGAGCAGTTTTCACCATTTAGAACATATATACGCAGTGCAAAATCTCCACAAGACGTGAGAGCCAGACCCGGGCACGAACGTCAAGCTCTTATAGCTCAGTGCTCATAGCAAACGCCTCCCACCCGTGAGACTGGGGATCGGATCTTACCTTGAAATTACATCTCACATGAAATTGAAAATATTCATGTGAGAAAGGGTTAAAAATGAACGTTTTTGCGTCAAACTAAAAAATTTGCTCAAATAAATTTTGTCTGGTTCCCATTCTCGTTCAGCGACCGGGTTCTACCAGATCTATGTCGCTATATGTAATGTTTCAATATATTTTGCGTTTACATTTATGTACATCATTAGGCCACCGTAAGTGTTTGCACAACTCGTAGACATCTGGCGTTTGTCCCAAATGTACAACACGACGTACCCAATTATATCTACGTATTTGATTTCAAATTTGCGTTCAAGTAAGATAAGTCAAATAATAACCAAGTTTATTGGCCCATGTTAATACTTTAAGGGGCGTCCAGCTTTCTGATGGGTCAAATAAACGAGTAGCTTTAGATTCTAGATTACATTTTTTCCTTAGGCTTAGGCTTATCTACTGTTACGCTCCTTAAAGTAACATTGGCTAGTGTATTTGTAACCTACTCACAGTATTGCGAAAATTTTCTGACCAGTTTAGAACACTGATAAGTATCGAAAATTCATGGCCGCGAGTTTATAATGAAACCATCGCGTAACTCTATTACCTTATGAATGTTGTGCCAATTTAGCTGAGAAAACTGGCAAATAACTAAAGATCACAGTAGTCGTTACCCTTTTAGAACCGAAAGTTCAGTGGGAAAATCAAGATTTATTATTAGAACAGTAGGATTGTTTAAATCGCTAATGGGTCCGCTGTTGGTAACAAAAATGTTTCGCTTTAAATGAAATATTTAGGCAGCAAAAGGTTAATTAATATTTGACCTCGTAACAACAAATTTAAATAATTCTCTAAACTTAATGATTCTGCAATAAATATAGTTGACCTTTTAAAAAATTTCTAGTTTGATCGGAGATCGAACTTTGTAATGTCACCTGCACAAACTTGGCAGTTTATTTTTGTCATTTGGTTGATAATTTCGGCCCATGTAAAAATCAGGGGCGGAAAGTTTTTCTGTGGAACTAGAAAACAGTGAGCTTAAGCTTTAGACTAATGGTTTTTGCTTGGTTAAGGCTTAGGCTTAGGCGTAGGCTTAAGAATATGCTCATTGTTACGCTTAGGGTAGGCTTAGGCTTAGACTTAGACTTATGAATATGCAAATAATACTGTTCTGCCCCTGTCCTTTACATTGGCCATAATTTCTAACGCAATAGATATTTTTGATTTAGGAAATTAAGGAACATATACTATATGAGATAACCAAGTAGAAGACAATTAACCGGAACTGGCAATATTTGTTGTCCTGCACGTCTAATCACGAAGTATACTGAGGTCTGTCACGAAAAAAAATCCATAATGTGAACGCTACCTAAGCTTAATTGACATTTAAAACAAAATTATTGGGACCATGTTACTTTAAACAGCGTAACAATAGATTAAGCGTATTCGTAAGCCAAAGCCTAAGCGTTGCAAAAATGTGTTCCTAAGCCTAAACCTAAGCCTAAGCTAAAAATGTATTCTAGAATCTAAACCTGCTCTTTTATGGACCCAACAGAAACCTGGACGCCCCTTAAAGTAACATGGGCCAATCATTGTATGGCTTATCGGTAAACACAGTAATATTTCGATATAACCAATATTTTGATTATTTATTATTTACAGTAGATATAACAAAATCAACTCAGACTTTGACAATTTAAAATATGACAGGTTATTAACAATATTTTTATTGTAAAATTTCGTATTATTTGAAGTTAAATCAAGCTGAAAAAATACTTTTTAGAACGTTTACTGTAGTAACCCGAATGAGAAGGGGTAATAAGAGGGGGTTCCCATTTTGAGTCCCAATCAAAAGAGTCTGTATGCCTAATAAGAGTCCGTAAGCGGATAGCGTCCCTGAACCCAATTAGAGTCAATAAGTGTCAATTATTCCTAATTGTTGCGCATAAATGACTCCAGGACCAAATAATTTGAGTTCGGAACTTTAGAGCGTACTTAAGTTTTGAAAGTACATTCCCAAGTATAACCTTGTATTATCGCTCAAGCTATTGATACAAGACAAATAAAAGCTAAATTCAACGGATAGTTGCATCACCGGATATATATCAATAGCAAAGGGTGACACAGCGTAGGTTAAAAATAAATAACAGTCCGTAACCGAATAACGCGGGGGTACCTATCCTCTGGAGAGGCCAAATAAATATCAGTCACCCCTCTTATTCGGGTCACTACAGTAATATAGATTCAATTTGTTAAAATGAACAAAAATTAGTTAGGGCTGCCACCTATCATAAATATAACTTTATTCTGAAATAGGCTGCGTTCAAATATCTTGAACTCGTTGCATCTTCAATCTCATCTTAAAGTGTTAATAATACGGAGGTTATAACTTATTGATCACCCTACCCTGTCTATCTTTGCCCCCATTTTGGGGGCCTTTGGCATCTAGTGGCAGTGACGCTCAAATCAAAGCTAAAGTTTTACTAGCGATAAATTATAACACATTAAATGAAGTTGTTTTCGTTCAAAAACAGATAGCGATAAGTTGAAATATAAGTCGTATCACTCAGTACCCTCAAGCAGGCTTCAAACAGGTTAAACAATGACTCGTAATCCGGATTAGTCGCCGCTTATTCAACGAAACATTAGTTTGATTACAAAAATGTAAATATTCTGTTTTCACTAAAATTTTAATCAAAATATGCAGAGGCGAAGCAAAAATGAAAAACATTCGATTCAGTTTTATTTCTGACAAAATGTATACAATTAAAAATAAGTCTTTATTTGAAACTTTAACCGTTTCAGAGCTAATCGTGGCCGCCAGGGCGTGCTACGAAGCGTATCTGCAACATCGACGTTTCCTTAGCGGTTGGTATATAAGCAGGTTATATAGAGTAACAATAATGCTTAGTACTGTTATACGGTCACCGTATTATTCGTATTTTCAAAAACCTTAAACGTCGCACACCCGTGCTGCAATTTCACGCTTTGCCCCATACACAGAATCTTGTGATTTAAGCGGCGAATGTGCTTATCGTACAGAGTTTAAAAGTATTTGGTCGGATTTGATGCGTTAAGGATTCTTTACACAACAAAATATTAATTAACGTCTACCGGTGAACTGTCAGACTGAAAATATTTTAAGCCAGCAAACGGCAAAAAGTAGGGTATTCGACAGTGTGTTTGTTGGCAAATTTTAAGGTTAAATTCGTCTGTTTTAGCGTTTATCCTATGATTTAAATGGTGTGGCTTCTAGCAAAGGTTAATACGCAGCTTTAATGCGTTACTTATAAAGCTTTAATGTTTTGGTTACTTTGTAATTTACAGGTCAAAATTTTAATTAAACCAAAACCCGACGGGCAAATTGTGGCCAAATTTATCAACGGTTTTCGGGGAACGGCTAAAATAGTAACATATAACCAGTGTTTGTTCAAAAAGTTTAGGCGAAATCAAAACAATAAATATTGGCTGGGTTTCTGAAACCCTACTTAACCCTTTCACTCATAGAGTATACTATGAGCAACTAAATACAATAATGTACGAGCAATACACACACTGTGAGCAGTGTTTAACATTTATAACATATATGCGCAAAGTTAAGTAAGTCGTTGAATAAATTTGCCATGCTACGGATTAACGATCCCGGTACACTAAACTTAGTCAAACTGGTAATTGCAGACGCACCGTGTCTCGTTAATGCAAAACTATTACTTTCTTGTTATTATTTAAGTAAGATTTCAGAAACCCAGCCAATAAATCAGGCGGCAACTAATTTTAAGTTTAAGTTAACTAAAACTGAAACAACAAACATGAACCAATTTTATTTTGCCAAGCACTAAAATGAGTTTAATTTTGGATTTTAATTGGTGACAATTGCTTGTTACTGCAATCCATTTCAGAGTATCTTCGCTTAACGTAGCTTTTTAAATATTTTGTTTCCGAACGCAAAAATGGGCTTAATATAATTATTTTGTTAGTTTAGACACTGTTTTTGACAGCAAATTAATTATATCACATTTCTCACCAACTGGCATATATATCACAATACAGGGTATAAAGATGTTTGCCAATGTTACTTTAAGGGGCGTAACGGTAGATTAAGCGTATTCCTAAGCCTAAGCCTAAGCCTAAGCAAAAAATGTGTTTTAGAATCTGAACCTGCTCTTTTAAGGACCCACCAGAAACCTGGACTCCCCTTAAAGTAACATGGGCCAAGATGTTAAAGAAACTTTGTAACTCGTGTTCAGTAAATACTATATTTGAATTCGACAGAAAAGGTTTTGCTAAGCCGTTAATGATTTTGACACTTCCGTCTATGTTCACTCCAAATACTTTCATATTTGACAAATCCACTGAAGGAAGACTATCGGTTTGTGTACCTTATTATCAAAACAGCACATTTTGCTCAGTAAGGTCGCATTTTGTTCGAAGCTGGAACCAAAACCTAAAATGCTTATAGCACTTATCGTCTGTTTTAGTGGTAGACTTTCAATCACACGAACTGTTGCTGTTTGAAATCTCTAATTTGGTACAGAAGCAAAGTAATTCAAATCAGAAAGATTTGCAGAATTTGAAAGCTCACCCACTAGCGGATGCAGTGGGGGGGGGTGGGAGAGTGCGTACGCGCCCCCCCCCATCATACATTTTTTGTGTTAAAATGGTAAGGTCCCCAGAAAATTTTTTGTAAACAATTTTTCCTGCAGAATATTTGTGTGATAAAACCGTAAGGTCCCTCCCTACCTTACAATTTGCCAGCTCGCCCCCCCGTCACAAATGTTTGGAGGACGAAGATTTTCGTAGAAAAGGGCTTCCGTAACTCCCAAAATTGCGAAGTTTGACGCTGACATGCGAAGCTTATACAAATCAAATTCGACGAACAATTTTATTTTCGCAAAGAACTTTAAGATGCAAATATTGGGCGTGGAATGACCATCTAAAAATGATTATGGTATTTTAGGTAAATTGTAAAACGCAACTTGAGGCAAAACTTATTAAATATAACATTTGAAGAACCAATAAAATAATCAATTATCCTACTCAGTTTTACTGCAATACAAGTATAAATATAGAAAACTATTTAGTGATACGCTATTTAACCTGTTCGTTATAAAGACTGTCTTAATTAAATTCTACGAATCAAATGTTAAATAAACAGCATTTACAACCTGATCATAAGCGAATATGGTGCAAAATTTTCATATTAATCAACGATTGAGGCGTTAATGGTTCGCACAATTACAAATCAAATATAGTTTTCGCCGTCATGCTGTCTTGTGTTTGCACTGCAAAATAGGCTCTACGGGACTATACAAACTGCGTCAACTTCGACTCTGTCAGCATCAATTTGACTCATTGCGTCGCACTTTTGACTCAGGCTGAGTTGAATTGGACTCAGTTTGTGTAGTCAGGAAAAGCCTATTTCCGAGAGAGTAAATCTGACTCCCCATTATTATATTGTAACAATACACTTATGTTATCAAAGAATTCAAAATTACTCTCGCACAAAACAATAGACTATTTACCATTGAGGTACTACCTTGTAGTCAGGAAAAGCCTATTTCGGAAAGAGTCAATTTGACTCACCATTTTTTGCTGTGTGGAGAAACTAAAACGGGCGGCATCCAGGCCAGGCAACACAGGGATCAAAACCAAAATTGTGTATTGAGATTTAGCAATAAAATTACGTTTAGATTTTTGCATGCTTGACAGGCGAGCTTTTTATACCGGTTTCAGAAATTAATGGTTTTGGGATTCTGTGTTAGTATAAAATACCGCATGTGTCTACATCAAGTCAGTTTAATATTCTGAAATATACGCTAGCGATCAGGCTAATTTATTTTCTTCATTATCAACCTCCTGCCCTTATTCTGCTATCACACTTAGAGCGCAATTAGTTCACCTGACCGCCTTTAGTTTGTTACCGCAAACCTATTTGCCAATTTAAAAATAATGAATTTCAATTTCGTTTTAATAAGAAATGTTTTCTTTCACTCCTATTTTGCGTTCAGCTCAACTAAATGCTGTAGGAACATGATGGACTGAGTGACTTTTAGGGTCAGGAGATTGTCAGAATTGTGTAAAAAATTAATTCTACTGGATGGAAATGCCGGAGCAGGCAGGGATGAGGACGCCCCCAAAGTCCAGGGTGGGGCCCCCAAACTCGCGAGCGAGAAGCGAGCGTGAAGCCAGACGCATTTTAACACTTGAGCGATTTTTGTTTCTGTCGGTTAGGGTGGGAACCCCTTAAGGGGTCGGCTCCCGAAAGAGGGGTATTGGGGGTGGCTGCTCCGGCCCTGACAGACGGGTTAGTCCCACTTGAATACTATTTCGCATGTCGACGCGCAAAATGTTTTTAACCCCATTTGGCCGTTTGAACTATACGAGCATAGTTGTTTGAAAAAGACAGTGGCTAAACTTTACTTTAGACATACACAGCAATATTTAGATACTTTTCATGGGAACACATCTATAATAAAGCCACCTACGTGAATATATCAAAAACATCCTTTAAAAACACACCTACGCATTAACAGAACGAACAAAGACCCAAGGCAAATATGCCTCATGAACCATTTATAAAGCAGTCATTGTCAACCGCAGATGTACGTAAAACAAACTACACAAACTCAGTGTCGTATTATTTACCCGAGTGAATACTTTGTTTTTGATTCAACCATGGGGAATTAACATACATAAACAAAATAAAATCATGGATACGAATGGCCAATGTAAACAACAGGGCCGGATCAGTATTATAAGTATATTCCTAAGCCTAAGCCTTAGCCTAAGCGTAAGAATGAGCGTATTCCAAAGCCTAAGCCTAAGCGTAAGAATGAGCATATTCCAAAGCCTAAGCCAAGCAACAAAAATTTGTCTAAAGCTTAAGATAACTCTTTTCTAGTCCCATAGAAAAACGTTCCGCCCTTGATCTTTACATGGGCCACACGAGTTTCACGAGTCCTAATTGTATTGGACCTCAATGTTGCCGGGTTATATTAGAAGGGTTCAGTAGGGTATCCAGGATGTCTTGGTGGGAGAATAAATTTTGTTAAGCAGTAATAAAGTGGTGAAAATATTCGCGTTCAAGATTTTTCGGAAATGTATGAAAGTTTATCCGGGCCCGTAGCCAAGGGGGTCCAGGGGGTGGGGCACAGCCCCCCTGGAAAAATTTTGGCCGCGCTGGAAAACTTTCAACCTTGCTTGTAACTCATTGAAAACCCTTGAATGTCCCTTCTGATAATTTTTTAGCCCTCCTAGCAAGGTGAGCTGGCCGTGGGCCTGTGTTTATCGCGCGACAACTTGTGTCCTGACAGTGTTTTTATTTATCCTAAACGTAATCCTAAGCATAATCCTAGCATGCGTGCCTCAATCGTTTTAGTACACTGCAAAAAATGGTGAGTTAAATGGACACTCTCCGAAATAGGCTTTTCCTGACTACACAAACTGAGTCAAAATTCGACTCTGCCTGAGTCAGCTTCGACTCACTGACTCACACATTTGACTCTGACGGAGTCGAAGTTGACTCATTTTGTTTAGTTCCGTAGAGCCTATTTCAGAGAGAGTCAATTTGGCTCACCATTTTTTGCAGTGTATAAGAGCAATTTCAGATATAAAAAGTTACTGAGTCAAACGATTGAAACCTTGCAGTGCTGTTTCTATCTGAGAATTCTGTACTGCAGCCGGGTAAATCAATTGTCTAAAATATAATATTTGCCTAAACTTCATTTAAATTCATCATACAATACATCAATTTTACAGTTAACATGACCTGTATATCGCCAACTGATGATAATTACACTGCAAAAAATGGTGAGTCAAATTGACTCTCTCCGAAATAGGCTTTTACAGACTACATAAACTGAGTCAAAATACAACTTCGCCAGAGTCAAATTTTGACTCAGTTTGTGTAGTCAGGAAAAGTCCATTTTGAAGAGAGTCAATTCGACTCACCATTTTTGCAGTGTAGGTACTACTTAGATTTAATAATATGAGGTAAAACGGTTAAACCTCAAACTACACAACCGTTGGTTTGTATCAGATTCAAAACTAAAAACAAACTTTTTCAAACATGAAAAACGCATACAAACGTCAAGATATTTATATTAGCACAACGGCCCATGTAAACATCAGGGGCGGAATTTTTTTCTGTGGGGAGCTGGAATAATGTAAAAGCTTAAGCTTTAGACTATTTTTTGCTTTGGCTAAGGGATAAACTCATCTTACGCTTAGGGTTAAGCTTAGGAATACGCTTTACGGTTAGGCTTAGGGATATGATTATACTACTGTTCCGCTCCTGCTCTTTCCAGCAAAACTATGCTTTCGGTAAAAATTATTCAATATTAATAACATCAGCACGTAACGTTGAGTTAAAATTAATCTTTGAATGGAATTATTGAAATTTTGTTCCAGCGAAGCGTAAAATGTTTTCGATAAAAACATGGTTTCCCGATCCAAACAAGAGCCATCATAGTTTAAGGGCGGAGACCAAAACGCAACTGATTGTTGTTTTTAATACCGTATCTAATAGAATTTGACGTAATTAAGCCATTTCCTATACTCGATGGAAAAGCAAGCTTTTGAGCAGATATAACGCTACAGCCTAGTACCAAGCCTGCGGCTTGGGTCCGTAGCCAAGGTGGGGCCAGGGGAGCTGAGCCTCTCGGATAAATTTTGGTCCCCCTAGAAAATTTTCAACCTTGCTTGCAAGTCACTAAAAACCCTTGATTTCCCCTCCTAAAAATGTTTACCCCCTTTAGCATGGTGCGCTGACTACGGGCCTGATGCGGCTGGAGTTTAGAACGCGTTTCAAGCGAGTGCTTACATAAAGAATGGTGGTATATTCAACCTCAAACTTTTTGGTGTACCTACAGTTTCAATAGTCCTCACCTGCTGCAAGCCTAAGGTTAAAAATGTATTTTCGCTCGTTACACTTGCTTGGCACATCGTTTTCTGCACAGTGAAAAGTATATAATCCCTAACTCCAGCGATGATTTGAACGAATATTCACTACACTGCAAAAAATGGTGAGTCAAATTGACTCTCTCCAAAATAGGCTCTTCCTGACTACTTACACAAACTGCCAGTCAAAATTTGACTCCACCAGAGTCAATTTCGACTCAATTTGACTCTGGCGGAGTCGAATTTTGACTCAGTTTGTGTAGTCACGAAAAGCCTATTTCTGGCAGAGTCAATTTGACTCACCATTTCTTGCTGTGTACTAAATATTAATGCAAATTTTTGGATGTGAGCCTAAGTGGTGGGTCTATGGTAAGTGTCTCCTTGCATCAGCCAGTATAGTTATTAAAATAAAATGAAATGGTTGCGTTTTGTGAATAGTTATTTCAGATGAAGCTAATGTTTTGCAATGCAGTAAACGATTGTTACGTTAAGCCTTGGGTATTTCATTGGTTTAGAATTTAAAATGGGGAGTTTAATGAAACATAAATTTCAAATAATATTGGTTAATTTCATATCACAATAGTTCTAAGCTGACAGTGCGCAACCGGAGCCGACAAATACCAGAGCCGGACTGGAGGTCAACAAAACTTGCCGACGCAAGAGCTGGAGGTGAAGCTGGAGGTGAGGCAAAATTAAGTAGTTAAAATGTTTAATTTGCTAATTTTAACAAATATCTGCAATGTGTTGTTAAATTGTTCGGTTTTAGGTTTTGCGCTTATTTTTTACGAAATCTAGGCATTTTTTCCCTCAAAATTGTGCCAAAAGTTAAAACAAAACACGCGAAACAAATAGATCTCGCAAAATTATGCAACATTTCGCTCACTGCCAAAACTGCCGAAACCTCCGGCAAAAATTCTGCCTTAGCAGGAGGTCGATCTTGTGCCAGAGGCCGGAGGCGGACCTCCGGTTGTAACCTTCTGCGCTCTGCTGTACAATCATCGAAGTATGGTCGCCTGAAATAAAAATTCAGAGTCTGCTTATCGTACGGTATCGACAAAGACTTTGCGCTATTTTAGAGAAACAGTTTCAAAATAATAGTTTAATGTTTTATACTCTTGTACAGTTTTAGCTGTTCGTTCTAACATAAGCCTATTTCGACGGCTAGCTATTCCAAAATCTGAAAGTTTTCAAAATTGTAATGTATTGATCCGAATGAGAGGGGGCTGATATTTATTTGGCGTCTCCAGAGGATAGGTACCCCAGCGGTATTCGGTTACGGAGTGTTATTTATTTTCAACCCGCCCTCCGCCACCCTTCGTTACTGATATATATACTGTATTGATCCGAATAGGAGGGGGAGGGGTAATACGAGGGCGGTCCCCATTTTGAGTCCGAATCGATTGGAGTCTGTATTCCTAATATAGAGTCCGTAAGCGGATAGAGTCCCTAAACCCTAATTAGAGTCCATAATTGTCTATTAACCCTAATTGTAGCGCATAAATGACTCCAGAACCAAATAATTTGAGTTGAACACTTTAAAGTGTACTTAAATTTTGAAAGTACATTCCTAAGTATAACCTTGTTTTAACCCTCAAGCTATTGACACAAGACAAATAAAAGTTTAATTCAACGGATAATTGCAGTACCGGATATATATCAGTAACGAAGGGCAGCGGAGCCTGAGTTGAAAATAAATAACAGTCCGTAACAACATGGGGTACCCTCTGGAGAGGCCAAATAAATATCAGTCCTACCCCTCTTATTCAGGTCACTACAGTGCGGTATTGCAACTATTCGTTGAATTAAACGTTTTTTGCCTTGCGTCAAAAGCTTGAAAGATAATGCAAGGTTAGAGTGAATTGTCGTACAGAAGCCATTTTGTGCTTGCAGGAAATATCAATTTAAGCCCTTGTTACTTTTAGGGCCGTCCCGGTTTCTGGTAGGTCAGTAAAAGAGTAGGCTTACATTCTAGACTACATTGTTTGCTTAGGCTTCAGGAAATAAATTTATTTGTTATTGCGGTTCTAAGTTTACTTTATTTAGAATGCGAAATATCCTCCATAAAATTGTTTGTCGATTTTTCAAAGCGATTTCAGCATTTTAACCTTTATATAAAACAAGCTATGTAACTTTTGGACCACATCCGTTGCCATTAAACTTCTGACAAGAATACCGCTCTAAGCTTGCTATTTTCGAAGTTCAGCCACTAGCGGATCCAGAGGGAATGGGCGGAGGGGGGTGTCTACGCCTCCCCAATCTTTTCTCCTCCGAAAATTTTTGTGAAAAAACAATTTTTCCCGCAGAATTTTTTGTTATAAAATGATAAGGTTACAATTTGTGCGTTTCATAACATTTGCCAGCCCACCCCCACTGTCATACATTTTTGGATCCGCATCTGATTCCAGCGTAAAAAATTACCATTCTACAGTAAAACAACGCATATCTAACCATTGAACTGATAATATAACACGTTAATAGCAGCGAAAACACTGTATCGCATGGAATCATAACACAAATTGTTGTTAGAATTACAAATATAGCAGAAAAAGCGATGTCTTCATCAAAAAATTTCGAAGGTGCATTGTATGCAAGCCGTTGTGCGATTGTTGAGATCTGAAATATAGTTTTACACTGCAAAAATGGTGAGTCAAATCGACTCTCTCCGAAATAGGCTCTACGGGACTACACAAATTGAGGCAAAATTCAACTCCGTCAGAGTCAAATTTGACACAATGACTCACATGTTTGACTCTAGCGGTGTCGAATATGACTCAGTTTGTATAGTCTCGAAAAGCCTATTTCGGAGAGAGTCAATTTGATTCACCATTTTTTGCAGTGTACTTTGGTACACTGGCGCGGTTTCAATGGGGCCACTCAGGCCGGATCCGCAGCCACAGTTATCAAAACCAAAATTTTGTACCAGTACTTGTATTGCGAAATTGTGTTTGGCTTCTCGACCGTTTCGCTTGCAAGCTTTTTTTTACTTCGTAGGATGATCGGACGCTGCGTCCCAAATCAGGATATGCATTGCTGTCAAAAATTTTAGTTGTTCTTTCGTTACTGGCTTCCTCTAATCTAAGTTACTCGGTACGTCTCACAATAACAGTAAACATTCGCGATGTGTATTGGATATTTTTTCATATCCGGATATCCGGTATAGTAAACATTGATTTCCGCTTATCTTAAGTACCAGCTAAAATTTACCTTTGCAACATTTGTTTTTAATACTTAATAGCATAAGTATTTTTTCTCGTAAAGAAAAAAATTAAAAAATTAATTATTAATATACCGATAAAGTTGAAATCGGAATAGAAACAGCAACAAAAAACACTCGAACATGTTGTGAAACGAAACGCGGATACTGTGAGATCCAAACGTATGAACACAGCGCAACGCAAGCAAACGAAACTAAACGTTTGTTGATGGCCTTCATCGACTTGTCATGGTCGACTCGTTTTAGTCTGTAAAATTTAAACGCTATAAAACGAAAAATATTTCAATTTAGTCGGTTTCTGCATGAATATTTTCTATTTTATCAAGCTAAGATTCAAATATTGAATAGATCGGATAAACAAGCTTACTATTGAGCGCTTGAGCTTGGCTCATGACATATGAGGTTGAAAGAGCTCCAGTATGTTGTTCAGATTATGCACTGCGCAAACGCTTATCAATCATTAAGCATTGTAAATTTCGTATATACTCACTAAAAAATATACTTAAAAATAAGTAAAACTGTTGCCGACTTAAGTGTCGGTTTTACTTACTATGGAGCTTGGCAAAGTTTTACTTAATTTTAAGCAAACACAAAATTTTTAGCTTTACATTTACTTAATTAATCAGGAAATGACAACAGTAGTTTTACTTATTTACATTAATTAATCAAAGATTTGCTCAATATTTAGTACACTTATACTTAAAAAAGTTAGTAAAATATAACGAAATTATTTTATGTACTGTTTTTACAGAGTATTGCGCGCATACAGTTTGCAGTTGGTTACTCATAGTATACTCTATGCGGGAAAGAATTAAAGTATCAGATATGGATTTTAGGCGTCGTCCGTTTTAATTTAAAGCCACACAGCGTAGAAATCAAAAATACTAAATTTCAAACTTGAGTTTGGAATCAGGAAGCATAGTAAAATTGAAAATGAAGGATTTCTTTAAAATCAAATCAATATAAAAGATAGTTTACTTTTACCTGCTGAAAAGTGTCGGCAGCAGAGTCAATATTGAAAAACAGTTGCCACAAACTGAAACTTATATTAAAGTTGACACAAATAGAACACATGGCCCATTGCGCAGCTGTGCGGTGAGCAACAAAACGCGAACATAAGTGTGCCTCGTGACTTAAACGAATTGAGCTGTTTAAATCATCAACATTTGCGAAAACACTTCCGAACTATTAACATAATTGAAGTAATTGGTAAAACACTCATGTCGAAATAACTATTTTTAATGACAAAGTTTCCAATATATAAATTATTAGGTATAATTTGCCGCAAACTGTAAAAATTCCGGTCCCTGCACCTTTGAATGCAGAAAGGAATTGAATTTTTGCAGGAATTCCGGTGGAATCCTGATATATTATATAATATATATTTATATATAAATATATATATAAATATATATAATATATATACATATATATTATATATAACAGTTTTTATAATTTCTCAACAGCGGATTCAAAAATTTCTGAACACTGGTCGACGTGATATTTAATAGTGGAAAAAATTCGGACCGGAACTACCGACCGACGCCCACCTAAACTTTGATATTTAGTTCACCGTTTAAATCTCTTATAGCGGCTATAGGCCTGGGTGGCCCCATAGAACTTGATTTTTCAATATTTAGTTAAAATAAACCGACAATATTGTATAAGCTTAATGAAATCTATCTGACAGTACGCATCTTACAATCGTACTTACTCAAGCAAAACTGAACAATTTCTGCGTTATTATACGGTAAATACGGTGCATATGGTTCAAGCTTCCAACATCGAGTCGAACTGCGATACCAAGTCATAAAGTATAAATAGTTCAAGAACTGAAAACGAGATATTAAAAGCTTTAAGCAAAAACATTTTCTCACATGCATAAGCTTGGTACTCCTGAGCGTAAACCGGTTCCGTCCTTGCTCGACTATAAGAGCTGGATTCGAGAGAGCTCAAGGAAACTCTCACACTTAAGTCTAAGCGTACGAATGAGCTAACACCTAAGCGTAAGCCTAACCACAAAATTTGTCTAAAGCTTAAGCTCACGCAATTACATTTCCGCCGCTGATCTTTACGCGGCAAAAGCATTCACAGTAATATTTTCAACTTACCATAAAGCTGACATCATACAATGACGAAATTACGAGCACATTGGTTATCGATTGTGTGATAAATGTGCTTATCAAAAGAGCGTGTGAACTCAGAATCAACAACAGCATACGTGTGATTTTGATTCTAAAAAATTAATTAAATGTTCAGTTAGGAATCGTGTGAAAAAATGAAACGCTATTTTTCAAAATACCTTTTGAAATGGACAAACTTTAGTACGCGTAGTTGTACACATGTGCAACTGGACTAAGGCTTTTCCGGCTCTAGAGCCGCTCATATTTAAGTTAACGATATTGGAAAAAACTCCTTTTTGAAAAGCTGTTGTGATTTGCAGATATATAAAACACATCCGAAACAGTATGTATTCTCAATGCATAGTCTTAATTTGTATACGTAATGTAAACAAAAATGTGTTTGAACGCTGCTTAAAACACGTGTGTGGGGCGTTCCAGCTTTAATATATAGATTTGTATACGTAACGTAAACAAAAATCTGTTAGAACGCTGCCTAAAATACGTATGTGGGGCGTTCCAGCTTTAATATATAGATAGAATAAATAGTAGTTTCTGCAACCACATTCCGACAATTTGCAACTACGACTCGTATAGGAAACCGTCATGTTTGCTGCAAAAAACGTTGCACGCGTGAATAGAGCTTAAAATATTAGATATTAAAAACGATTGGTGATTCTGACTCTTCGCAACATTAATTTGAACCCGTAAGTTTTGTAAACTATAAAAATGTCCATTTTTATTCGTTTGAACTAGTAGCCACATGAGGGCCGATGATGCCATACCATAGTCCCTCAATAATTCTGACAAATTCATTACTGTTTTTAGTAACTAAATGCTTGCTGAGACAAATAGATATAAAAGCAAAACGAAATATATTTAAATAATTTGAGTAACCTGCTCCGAACCAGAATCCCCGTTAGCGGTATATATCTACGGGTCAATGTTACAATTAGGGGCGTAACAGTAAGCCTATAAGCGTTGCAAAAATGTGTTCCTAAGCCTAAGCCTAGGCCTAAGCCTAAGCGTTGCAAACATGTGTTCCTAAGCCTAAGCCTAAGCCTAATTCTAAGCCTAAGCCTAAGCCTAATCCTAAGCCTAATAGCCTATAAGCGTTGCAAAAATGTGTTCCTAAGCCTACGCCTAGGCGTAAGCCTAAGCGTTGCAAACATGTGTTCCTAAGCCTAAGCCTAAGCCTAAGCCTAAGCCTAAGCAAAAAATGTAATCTAGAATGCAAACCGACTCTTTACCCACCAGAAACTTGAACGCCCCTTAAAGTAACATGGGCCTATCTGTGTAGGTATACGCTGTGTATATTGCGTGCCATTGTCAACAAACCCATAATCATAGCGACCGAACAACGAAAGAAGACAAAACGGTTGAACAACGCCAATTCGAACAACATCAACTGAATGATCCAAGAGTTCGCCGAAGTTACTTTCTTGACCAGTTTCACGGGCGTGAACACCATCCAGGGCATCTAAAATATTGGCTTGAATTATAAATATTAACACTTCTTTACCAATAAATTTAGCTTTCTGCTTCGCAATCAAGAATTCGTCCTATCGGTAGTTGCACACTCTTGTTAAAGTGATCATCCACTCTTGATTTAGTTAATCTCTAAAGTTAGTTTAATGCCGGATTAGCTAAGCTCAAATCAAGTTAGTTTAAGCTTTTGAGAGTACCCATGGGTTTTTAACCGGTTTACTGAGTCCTGGAGTCGATAAAAATTTAGTAGGGACTACACGCAAAGCGTTTTTGTACGGTAGGCCTATTTGCAACAACATATAAACCTAAGCATATATAAAATATACACTGCAAAAAATGGTGAGTCAAAAAGTAACATGGGCCACATGAATGATCGATAATAATCTTATGTGGCTTTTCGCCGATTTCGCTCGCGAAGTTTCCTATACCATCATACAATTTGCCACTCAGCGTATATGAATCGTCTTGTTTTTCAACCGAGCCAGCTACGAAGACAACTTAACTACAATAAATTCAGCAATGTTTGCAATCAACGCTGCAATCCAAACCCATCGCGGTATTTCGCGTGCATTTGGCTTTGCCGAGGTCGACGCTAAAAAATTCCAATCGTAAAACGCGAATATTGTGAATGTTGACAACGATAATGTCAGAGTAATCAACGTCAAATAGTTTGGATGTACTTGTCGTGGAATGAACTGAAATTTCAAAATTGTTTTTCGTTTCACTGCAAAAAATTGATGAGTCAAATTGACTCTCTCCGAAATATGCTATACGGAAGTACACAAACTGAGTCAAATTCGACTCCGCCAGAGTCAAATTCGACTCGCTTTAGTCGCATGTTTGATTCCGGCGGAGTCCAAGTAAATTTGTATAGTCCCGTAGAGCATACTTCGGAGAGAGTAAATTTGACTCACCATTTTTTGCAGTGTTTGTTTCCTCAATATACTCCTACAACCTTTGTAATTGTGCACTATGTTTTATGATTTCTTGATTTTACGCAGCTATTCGTTTTGATTATTTTTTGTAGCCAAAGCCTATTTTTTAAATATCGCCTTTACTTCCACAACTTTCGTGTACTGTGATTTGGCCGTAGTCAAAGGAAGGTAAGCGGGTTTCATCGGCCTATAGGACTTTTGCCCCCCCTTCATCTATAAAAGTAATAAGTTTGAGTTCGAAGAGGATACTTAAGTTTTGAAAGTATGTTATTCAGTATAAACCTTGCATTATCGCTCAAACTTTTTATACAAGACAAGAAACCGTTTTAATTCAACCAATAGTTGAAATACCGTATATATCAGCAACGAAAAACAGTGGAGGGCGGGTTAAAAATATACATTTCCAACGTGCCCAAAATGTTTATTCGTTCGCGAATTGGGGGTCTAGTGCCTCACAGCCCTCCTGCCAACGTGCCTGTGTTTAGCAAACACTGGGACATATAAAACAGAGCGGTGATTTCCTCAAAAAATTAAGTTATTTTCAAATATATATTAGATTTAATAGCTTTTACCTGCGCTAAGTATTTATAAAACTTCTTCGACAGTCTTTCGGCCGGACTTAATTCTTTAAATCGATACTAGAATATATAAACAGATCACGGCTAGGTTGAGGAGTGACGTTTGGTTTTACAAGCGTTCCAGTATAGAAAAAGGGGCCCATGTAAAATTCAGGGGCGGAACGTTTTTATGTGGGATTAGAATAGTGTAAGCTTAAGGTTTTGACCAATTTTTTGCCTTGCTTAGGCTTAGGCTTAGGTTTAAGCGCATTCTTAGGTTTAAGCTCATTCTTACGCTTAGGCTTAGACTTTTAGGGTAAGCTTAGCAATATGCTGATACCAGTGTAGCGGTCCCATTCTTACGCTTAGGTTTAGGCTTATGCTTATAATACTGTTCCGCCCCTATTCTTTACATTGGCCGAAAAAGGCTAACATTCTGAATTAAAATCAATTCAATCGAATTTTTATAGTAAAATTTAACTTTTTTCGGTGTTTGAGTTTCAGAAGAATTTTTCAGTTTTTGAATTTCACCGACTGCGGAGTACTCTTAGTGCTAAATTGCATTTGTTGAAGCAGTTTAACTGCTGTTAAAGCACGCATGGAAGCTTCAACGTTGGAAAATTTCGAACAAATCGATCATAAGAGTTAAATATTTGAACGCATTGCTATCAAAATTCTGTGTTTAAAAATAAAATTGCAAAATTGAATAAAGTAAAAGTAAGTACCAAACACAAAATTACAACGGTACAAACAAACAGCTCTGTAAATTCCAATGAGTTGATTAATCAATTCAGCTTGCGAATCGGTTATTTCTGTATTAATATCAGTAAAGTTTAACTCACTCTGCAGTTGAGATGATTCTCACTCTGCGTTGAGTTGATTCTGTGTTTAGTTGATTAATTAGGTCAGGATGATTTAAATCAACCAACCCAAACTTCTGAGTTCTGATAGTCCTAACTCGGACTGAATGATTCAACTCTCATTCTGAGTTAAAGACAATTCACTGAAATTTACAGTCAGTAAACAAACGTTCATTTTCACTCTGCGTTGAGTTGATTCTGTGTTAGTTGATTAATTAGCTCAGAATGAATTGCATCAACCAACCCAAACTTCTGAGTTCTGATAGTCCTAACTCGGACTGAATGGTTCAACTCATTCTGAGTTAAAGACAATTCACTGAAATTTTTACAGTGAGTAAACAAACGGTCATTTTAAGTTTAAGTATTAAATTCACGCTTTTGTATAGGGTCCCCTGCTTCGGATGACAGCCAATTTATTGCTGGATGTATACCTTGTATTCGCCACGAAAAGCGCAAAGCTTAACAGAGGATTGATCATCACAGCTGACCATTGTTAAACGTCAAAAACGTGATTTTCTAGATCATAAATGAAGTGTTGTATTATGATTCGATTCAACATTACATTAATATTCAAACAAACCAACTTAAAGCTTTAAAATTTACAGAGTTGTAGCGTCCAGAATGTAACCGAACTTTAGGTTTCATTTTCAGTAAACAACGGAGTTCGTTTCCGTAAATACAGAAATACCAAAAATTCCGTTAATATTTTTGTACTCAAAATTAAATTTAAAATCGTGTGTAAATAGCGCAATTTCTCAGTTCTGATATGCTGCAATTGGTCGGCATGAAACAAAAATACTTTTTTTGTAAATCTTTGAAATTTCGGTTGCTTGCGCAATGTTTTATATAATAAAATTATGAATAGTTCTATGAATATTTGCATGCCTCAATTGTATTTAATAGCAAAATATAACATCTTTGCAACTATAATTTATATACTTCAATATCGGTTTTTCATTTTTGTTATTTTGCTCAGCGTCAGTTTTCGTTTTGGCTATTTTTGCTATTTGTTTACTTTACATCCTGGCAGGGACTAAACAAAAACAGGGCTTGCTTAAAAGGCAAAATCTACTAAAACACTTTAATCCTGATTTATCCAGATTCGCAGCTACCTGAGAAAAAGGGGGCGGGGCAGGGGCGACACCTCCCTGACGTCAAATTTCTTAAACAGAATCAAAAGAATTCTGTCAAAGAGTAATTTTTCTTGCTCCATCTCAGAATTTTTTGCCATCTTGTGTAAAAATTAACGGTTGCCCGGCTGGAGTTAGCGCAGGTGATATATACATATTCAATATCTTAATAAGAATATTTAGGCTTATACAATATATATTTATATAATCTACGACAATTCGTACACTGCAAAAAATGGTGAGTCAAATTGACTCTTTCCGAAATAGGCTTTTCCGGTCTACACAAACTGAGTCAAAATTCGACGCCGATAGAGTCAAATTGAGTCGAGTTTGACTCAGGCGGAGTCGAATTTTGACTCAGTTTGTGTAGTCCAAAAAAGCCTATTTCGGAGATATTCAATTTGACTCACAATTTTTTGCAGTGTAGCCCGACAACTTGTCGCTCAACAGTTTTCTAAAGCCAAAGAATAAATCTGTGCATAATCCTAAGCGTGATCCGAAGCCTAAAACCTAAGCATAAACGGTGAGCAAAGAATTGTCGACTCGATGAAATTTCGGATTATATCGGGCGGCGAATTGTCGTGATGCCATATTTATAAGCCGAAACGGCTAGAATTTTAGGAAAAAACACTAAAAATAAAGGCATCGAATCTCGAATGTGTGTCCTACGCACCATTAATGCAATACGAATGTATCAACTGTTTTTTAGATCGCCACGAAGCAAAAGTCATTTAATAATTTCAAGTTTATGTTCAAATTTACACTGTGGACAGAGGAAAACAGCTTTAAAAGCAAAACAAATATTGAAAAAAAGTCTTATTTCAGTGGTTTATAAGCATTGCTTGTTATACACTCAAAATTTAATTGCTACATTTTAAAAAAACGTGTCCGCAATGCGCTTTGCCACCAGTGTACTGACGTAGACGCAATTCCGGTTGAAAAGATTGCGCAATTTGTCCGTGTCTTGTACACTTCCCCTCACATTTAATGCTATAGCTTTAGGATTTAGGCTTAGGTGGAGGCAACCAGGGTGGAACTGGAATCATAAAATACCGGAACTAGAACCGGAAAGTTGGAGAAATACCGGAACCGGAAAATGAAAAATATTTGTTACCGAAAAGTTTATTTTGAGCGCTATTTTATCGCTTTTAATGCTGTAAACACACCATATAGAATGCCAAAATCCTGAACCAAATACAGTAGGTGGAAAACTGGAAACATATGCTAAATTTAATGGAGTATGGCACAAATTGAAATTTTTGGCAACGCACGCTCGGACAAGATAAATAAGTTAGAATAATATGCCAATTTTTCTAAAATTTTCGAATGAGAACAATTTTTAATACCGAAAATACCGGAAAATTCAGATAAAAAAATACCGCATTTCTTACCGTTACCGGATGGTGAAAAATACCGGAGTTCCCTACCGGAACCGGAATTCCGGTCGCACCCTGGAGGCAACGGTTCAGTCAAAGACCTAGGCAAACGATTATTGCTCGCGCAATCGATTAGGCAAAGGCTTAGGTAAGTTTCAATCCTAAACATAAACCAAAACCTAAACGTAAGTAAACGCATTAGGTTAAAGTGTACAAGAGCGCTGTTGCTCTGAAAAACGTTACAATGGTTCTATAGGATAAAAGCCGGTTGATTTCAAATTGTAGATCTACTGAAAGTTCGACGACCCCCCGAGGAGCGGGGGTGCGGAACTGTTGGCCTTGGGACGGCATAAACTGCGCAGACAAGCCGATTTTGTAAAAACGACAAGTTTTAGTTTTTGTGCTGTTTTCGTTTATATATATTCATATGCTCATTCTTGCGCGAATTAAAGGCTTACGCTATATATACTGTAAACTCCTGGTTGCCTAAATACCTCCGGCCTATGTAAAGATCAGGGACGGAACGTTTTTCTGTGGGACTAGAAAAGAGTAAGCTTAAAGCTTTAGACTATTTTTTGCTTGGCTTAGGCTTAGGCAAAGGGATATGCTTATAATACTGTTCCGCTCCTGTTCTTTACAATGGCCACACCTCCAAATAAAAATAATCCCGGAGGTATGCTCCCGGCTCCGGCAGAAAATCGGCCTCCGGCGCCGGTAGAATTTTTGCCTGAAGTTCTGTCAATTTTGGTAGTAAATTTTGCAAACTTTTGCTAAATTTATTTAACGCGTTTCGTTTTACCTTTGTCACAATTTTCAGGCAAGAATTTCCAAAATTTCGCAAAAAATTAGCGTAAAACCAAACAACTTAACAACGTATTGTAGATATTGGCTAAAATTAACTAATTAACCATCATTTTATACAACCTAATTTCAAGTCACCTCCGGCTCCAGTATTTTACACCTCCGGTTGCACCCTGCTGCACAGTGCACAAATTACTGTACACAAATCATTATTTAGTCCTATTTTTTCGAAATAAAAATTTAAATCGTATAAAGCAGAGATTACTTGTATAACTTTTAAATTTGACTACGGTGTTTTGAAATTACCATTAAAACGAGGTTAAACAATTTAAGTCAGGTCAATTGTTGTGACACCGTAGTCAAATGTTACTATTGACAAATTGCGACACCAAAACTTTGTGTACGAGTTAAACAAAACATAGAAAGAACTTATTTTAATGAAAAATGCTTAGGACCCGAACTTAAACAAATTAATTCAATTGCGTCAAACTGTTGGGAGTCCGCCGAGGTTAATTTCCTGCGGCACTGCAGGTTCTGGGCAGACATCTGGTTGTAGTGATTTATTTTCGTGTTTTAAATCTTTAGTTTGCGTAAATTTCTTGTTTGACAAACGCCGATTAATATGAATAATAAACAGAAGATATATAACCAAGAGTGCATAGTACAAGAGTGTGCAACATTTGCGGTTTCGCATGATACAAAATGTACCACCGGGCGTTGCATTTTTGGCCGATCCCCCTTGTTTACCGGGGGTCGTTGTCACATGTAATAACCCTAAACTAAACAATAAGAGGATCATTTTATTGCCGGATACATAAAGTGTCATAGTTCGCACCGGTTGTACCCCCTATAAATAAAGGGGGGTGGGGGTACGGATGGCATTCTTGATAAACGATAAAAAGCATTAATACGTCATAGTTTATCAGGTAACACGTGTGATCTGTATTTACAGCTTTGAAAGCAACATTAGCCAAAATTGCAGTGTATAGAAGCAGGGGCTGAGGATGTATAATCTTCGGGCAATTAATACAATTAATAAATTCTACATTAACGAAAAATTTGGCTTAAAACGCCGCTTTAAAACAGTAAAATTTAAAAACATAAAAGTATCCTCTCACGCCTAAAACCGCTGGATCCGTCAGTGTATGCGCTATATTCAGTGAATCGAATTTGACTCTGGCGAAGTCGAATTTGACTCAATTTGTGTAGTCCGGAAAAGCCTATGTCCGTGAGAGACAGTTTGACTCACCATTTTTGCAGTGTGTGAGTGAAAAGCCAAATGCCGCCTTACTGCTATATAATATTATACAAAATTTTCGTTTTGATTCGTGTTTAGGGACGAGGCGTGGATGACCCCCTCATGATCAGCCAGTGACTCCAAATTCTACCGGTGTTAAAATTTCAGACTTACAATATTTACAACGAAAATAAACACATTGCTTAAATCCAATGACTGTTATTGGTCGGTCGGCATTAACCAAAGATTGAAAAAATTTTAAAAAATGATTCACGTTCAAATGTATTCTACACAAATCGAAAAACGTAACACAAATACGACAAAATGAAATGTCGTTGTTAAATCACAAGAAAACTTGTTAAAATTGAATAATTTAAATTTGGGTTATCTGGGTCGTTATAGTACTTTACTACTCTCGTTTCACCCAAAATTGATGGGGCGACATTCTTAACGTTACGGTCAGCACATAGTATAAATTTTAAAAACTAATCAAGTGCTTTTTTTATCCTAGAACCAAAGCGTATCCGGATATCCGTTTCCATTTCCGGTAAAAATCAGTGTCCATTTGCGTTATAGAAATAACAGAAATTGTGTTATTTTTTCACGTCCAAACTTAGTCATAAATCACGTATATATCTAGCAATTTTACGTTACAGATATGTTGCAACTGTCTGACATGGAATAAGAATTATATACGAAATTCATCCAAAATCTTAAAAAAATTTCGATGTATCCGCCATTTTTTTTCTATTATAAATTTGAAAGACCGGAGAATATTTGCACGCCTCAATTTTGTTAGCTGAAAAATAGAACGTTTTTGAAACTTTTATACTTCAATATCCGTTTTCCGTTTTCGTTATTTTGATCACTACCTGCTCCAATTATTTCTACTATCCATTATCATCCTGCCTAGAACGGAGCATCAGTATTTCTGAAGAAAACCAGGGTTTGATCAGCCATAAAAAACACCTAATCTTCAAAGTGTTTTCAGAACTTTGAGGTTTAAACTCCTTTTTAAGGAGACTAAGTAATCGAAGGTGCCAAAATAGCCCCATAAAACAACTAACTGAAGCACACAATGTTTACAAAAACGCGATAAAGATCTCGGCCCTGATCAGGGCGGAACGTTTCGGTGCGGCACTGCAATGGAGTAAGTTTAAGCTTTACACTAATTTTTCTGCTTAGACTTAGGAATATGCTTATACTACTGTTACGGCCCTGTTTCGTTTCTCAAGCACTTGCTTTAACTTGTTGCTCTAAGGGAAGTATACTCTGACCAAAAACTGATTGCTATGAGCGTAAAACGTACAATTCTAAAAATAGTTATTTATTACGCAACTACTTCAATAATGCTGGGTATTCGGTTTAGAAGATTGCTACTGACTAATAAATACTTGGTTGGCCACCTGAGATTGAGTTGATTTGTCTCCGTCTGATTGAACCACTGCAACAGAGATTCTATCGAATGTATACTTGAGTCGTTTTACGTTCCAAGAAGAAGAACCACTTTAAAATATACTTACTCTAAATCGTTCAAACATCAGTCCATGTTACTTTTAGTGGTGCCCTGCTTTTACCGGCGGATCAAGAAATTTCTCACGGGGTAAGCTTGTAAATGTTTTGAAACGCAATTTTTCTCCAAAATTTTTCCGATGAGGCAAAATTGTAAGGTAGGGATTTAACCATTTTGGTACCAAATAACTTTCTGATTGAGGACAATTGCAAGTTAGAGACTAGAGACCACGTCATTTTATCACAAGAAAAAATTTCTGAGGGAAAAGTTGTAATCAGAAAAAATTTCAAATGGGGCCGTACGCCCGCCCGTCAAGCTTTGGATCCGCTATTGCCCGCCTTCTTACTAGACGGAAATAGACAAGGCTTAATTTTAGACTATTTTTCGCTTGAGCTTACGCTAAGCATTGTTTTAGACTTGTGTGTATTATGCAGAGCTGGCTTAAACTTAGGAATATGTTTTGGTTGCTAGATTTTTAAAGTAATATTAGTCCAAATATTCAGGACCCGTTTTAAGACTTGAATATACTTTCACTTTTTATGATCGTATGGACTATTGCGGAACCGAAAAGGTACCTGGCATCTATATTTTTTCAGGTATATCGTATAAAAGCGACGCACTGAGTTGAATTGCGTCATTTTTTTGCGTTTGATGACTGGATTAGCACACCTACTACTATTAATTTCACGACACAAATGGAGGAAACGTTTTCTGCAACATCCAAACTTTTTAAATCAATTTGTGCCTTTTCTCTCAGGGGAAGGCTGCGGCTTCATCGAACCTTCCACATTTTGAAAGAACACTAAGCAGTATGGAGGTGTCACCCCAACCCCACACTAAGCTGTTCTTTATTCAGACAGCTAGAATCGCTGATAAACTACTTTTGGTCTGTTTTGGTGTGATAAGGAAATCGTTTAGCGTGGGCAGTTTGAATTCAAAAGTTATGAGCTCATGGGTTCTGTCTTGGAAATTCAAATGCGCCCTTCACGGATTGCCAGATTTGCAAGCTAGCCTTTTACTAATTAGCATCACACTCAGTTAGGCTTGGCGTCTTATTAAATCAAGATCGCTCAGAATTTAAAATGACGCTCATTACGTATCTCGCGATGCGAATTGGTTAAGGTATATTTCGGATATCCAGATACATATCCGGATACGCGGTGCTCATCTTTATTCTAAACTCATTAAGCGTATACGTTTAGGGGCTCTGTTTTAGACCTTAATATTAAACAATATTGAACTACTAACAGGGATAAGACGTAAAGCACACTATTGTCGGCCGATGTATAGAACAGGCCCGGAACTGTAGTATAAACATAGTCCTAAGCCTAAGCAAATTAGTCCAAAGCTTAAACTGACTCTATTATAGCCCCTGAGGAAAACGATCTGGCCCTGTTCTATACATGGGCACTATTGTCTTTATTGTTGAATTTTGAGCATATCAAACGGAAAGCAAACTCAGTAACAAACCCATTATTTTTAACAAACTATACAAAATAACAAAACTTTTCTTTGAAGCACTGTATATTGCTCATAAATAAAAAGAAACACTCCAAAATGTAAAAGGAATGTTTTACTATCAAGCTATAGAATTATGAACACAAGAATAATGTAGTTTATACAAAAATTACAATGGCAACCAAGTTTGAAATCGAATTTTATTTTACACATCACCTGTTATCACATTATAGGTCATGGAACAATTTCTAGTACACTACTAAAGAGAATTCAATTCGCAAGTTTTATGTGGTGGTTGAAACTTCAAGCTAAATTAAAGCATTTCAAGTTTCATTTATACACTCGTAAAACTTAAAACCTTTAGTTTGATGGCTCGAAGGATACATTAATCTTATTAAGATTCGACTGCAATCTACTATGTTCACTCGATCACAGTTTCGCGTCATATGTAAAAATAAACTACGTATATATAAATTAAATTGCGTCATTATACCAGAGCCCGTATTTTCAAATATGTATAGCACCAATCACCAATTACACATAGGTACTAGGTACTGTAACTTTAGATTTAGTGAATGCTTCGCTTCAAAGCTGAGCAAACTTTTAGCGTTTGATCTTCTCTACTGCTGTGCGAAAGACTTATTACTACTGACAATAGGTGCTACACACAGTTGAGAACACGGCCGGCTACAGATACTCACTGATGCAGTAACAGCGCTTGAAGTAGCACAACAACAACAACAAGCGAGCCGTACCGATGCACCATGTAATTAAAATCAAGCGAAATGTTTTCATCAAGCTCCTGTAACTCAAGTACAGATGTCCAGATAATCAACAGCATAAATTCTTTCTTTTAGGTGTATTGGAAGGAGTAGCTAACTCATCAGAAGTGTCATCTGCTGCCAAAACAAGGGTATTTCCAGTAGATCTTCCGGAATGTCCATCATTTGAGTTCGAGAGCAACTGTTCGGCAGCGTTTGATTCTGTTTTCCTTTTTTCCAACATCCCTTGGAAGAGTGTGAACGTTAATATATTTCTCAAAATCAAATCCACAAATTCAATCATTTTAATCTAAGAACTATGGCACGTTAAGCAAGTCCGGTTTTCAACAAAATTTATTATCATACAGAAAAATATTCGTGAAACCGACGTACTGATTTCTCTCAATATGTTCCGTTTCGGTTCATAACATTTTTAAGTACCGCCATTATTACAGTTGCATCCGGATAACGATATTCCGCTATTCTGTGTATTTTCACCCAAAAATTAGAAAGCCGATTCCAGGCACGTATTTATTTAGATACGTTGCGAGTCTAAATTGTCTGATGACGATCATAACGTAAATAAATAGATTGCTTACTTTTTGTCAGTTCGAGAAAAGCAGCATCTAAACCTTCCCCGGTTTTCGCCGATGTTTCCACGTGTATCGCAGAAACATCACTGGCGTACTGTTGAGCATCAGGTTTTGACACAGCACGATCTTTGGCTAAATCAAGTTTATTGCCTGCAATAACTAGCACTATATCGTCGCTGAGCATTCGTCGCAATTCGGTTACCCATTTCTTTACCTAAATTCGAAAATAATAATAATAATAATAATAATAAGCGACTAATATGTTTTTCATTACTGAACAAAATGTCTCGCGAACAGGAATGGGCGGTCTCGGTCGAAAAAGCGAGGCCGAAACCAAGACCCAACCTACCGAGACCGACACTTTTGGTCTCGGTCTCGGTCAATTTTTAACCGATGCTAAAAATAAAATAAGATTATTTAACAAAAGTTTTGAATATTTCTATCTGCTCTGAATTGCGGTTTCATACAATTAGACCAATCAATCGCCGCCAAACTTTATATTTATACTTTATTTTTCACCTGGCTACTGTCCCCTTCCCTTGGAACAGACTCGGGACAAATCCCGCTGTCTCAAAACACCCTCAGTACAACCCTAATTCAAAGCTATAGTGTTTGTTTTGATCCCGGGCAAACAGAATAGACTGGAGAATTTTTTAACATAGCGTGGACGTTAAAAATGTGGATGATGACCCATAATTTTTACACAATGCATTAAATGATTTAAACGCGAAAGTACAACTATTTGTGCTTTGTCACAATAGAACCAAAGTGCTTTGTTTCCTTTCACAAAGTAGAATTTTGGGTAAAAGGAGGGTCATTCTGTTGCTCAAATTGCTGTATAACCAGGTATCGGTGCTCCTCGTGTCTGTGTTGGTGGGCGAAATGCGCAAGTACTACCGGGACAAAGCTGCGATCCAAAGAAAATTTTTATGATTACTTATCGCTTTTTCACCAGTGAAAAAGCAAAACCGAGACCAGCCATATCGACTTGCTGAGACCAAAACCAAGATCGTCTATCAGTGCTCGAGAAAAATAAACGTAACACTTTAGTTAGCTGCGTCGATATCTAGGGAAACCGAGCCATATTTATTAATTACGCATGCGAATCTAAAAATATGGCGAAATCAATTAATGCGAAGCGCGCTACTTATATGGGTCAAAATATCACAGTCATAAACTAAGGCTAAAGAGGGTTGAAAACTAAAACGTACATACCCTTATAAAAGAATCAGCATCGGTAATATCGTACACGAGAAAAGCGCCGTGGCTGCCACGATAATATATTGGTCCAAGGGCATGAAATCTTTCTTGACCCGCAGTATCCTAAAATCAGTTGCATGAAGTAAAACTATTTTAGAAAAACAATATGTACGGCCAAAAATTCGTAACAAAATGTTTAGTTGATCAAAAAAGTAAATAATTTGAATATTCACTCATAAAAAGCTGAAAAATCGATCTCAATTAAAACCTGAAACAGGGCTATCTTCCTGAAACAAACATATTCCAGCTTTGAAATCTCTCTAACAGCCATGGACACCTGCAAACCTGCTAAAATAATATATACGACAGATGCTAAAATACAATATGCTATACACTAGATACATACCCAGAGTTGAAGCTCAACTCTTTCACTGCGGATATTCAATTTCTTCAACAAAAAGGATGCCTAAATAACAAATTTACTAAGTAGCAGCTATTTGGACAAAATTTTAAGCGCAATTACGGAACTGGACAGTGAAAAAATTCATACCGAAAAATTTATTTTAAACAGTTTAAATGACAAAACCATAGGATATCGCCTTTTTCAGGATTTGTCACCACTTTTCACCTGCAGTACACAGTTCACTAAATAAATGGCTATTTCAAACAACTTCGGTGAAATGTTTGAGTTCGCTAGCTTCGTGCTCCCACCGATTAGTAGAAAGCGAACATAATATTAGTCAATGATGTTAACCTTCAAATGTATACTCGACTCAGCAAAAATCATAAACCAATATTACACACATACATAATAAAGAATACGTATTGTACTTAAAGAAACACTTACCTGTAAAGTAGAAATATGTTTAGGGTTAAATTTATTTTCAACGTATCTTAATACAATCGACGTTTTACCCACTGCGCCTTCACCGAGCAACACAACCTTGAATTTATGCACATGTGTAGTAGCACAAGCTGAAGCTGACATTTCGGATACCTACGGCTCGGCGGACGATGTATACATCGAGCTTTAATATGATAAAAATACAAAATAACCTTAATAATGTAGTCGACGATAAAAGCAGTTGGACAGGCGGACTCGTGGCGCACTGATAAAAGCGTCTGCCTGACACGCAATTCTATAGTTCGAAACCACCGGTAACCCTTTCCAACTGCTTAATTAACAGGTTTGAAGTCCCAGTTCCTACCAAGGCTGACACGCCTAAACAAATACGTAAATAGAATTGTCGGGACTTTAAATAATTCTCATCGCTGCCGTTAAAATGAGGTGAAGGTTTGCAGAAAATCACTACCAAAAACAAAAAACGATCAGCAAGTTAATCTGTGGTTCAAACAACGTATACAGACAGAACCTGTTCTATTTCGCTTATCAGATGATATAAAAAAACCGAAAACTACGTGCCGGTGAGCGTGTGCTTACAAAAAATAACGATAAAAAAGGTATATATACAGAAGTGGTCAGTGGTCATTACATCGAGCGGTGTTTCGCTGTCCATTTAAATAGGATATTGATGGTATATCATGCGTTGCTGATTTATAAGTCTTATTAATCTTTAATGTGATTTAACAAATGATAATGTTCTTATACACCTAGCTACTTAATTTCTTCTGCAGGAAATCTTGAAAACGAAAATAATGGCACAGTTGAAGAGACATGTTTTAACTCTCATTTTGAGTTAAGTCCAGATTTGATTGAAATCTGCGGTTTTCGATAAGTTTTTAACTTGCCAGTTTAGTGAATCCTGGCGGAAACTGCACCAATTTACAGTTTCTAGTCTTGATTTTGCAGTGAAATAATCAATGCTCCAAACGCAACTGGTTTGGTGTTCAAATGTTTGGCTTTACAACAAATTCTAAGTCGGTTGCCCGCTTAAAGGTGTGACAACCCGAAGTTTGTGTAAGGCGCGTCTTCTGTTTCACTTTACTTTTCCAATTGCCACTGCGTAGTCAATAATCGACTTTTAACATAAAATAGTTTACGTTGAGGGAAACCTGTTGTGAGGGTCACCGAATAACCAAAACATATTAAGTTTAACGCATGAGAAAAAATTGTTCTAAACCATTTAAGTTACTTTGTTAGAATCCACGCCAAAGCGGTCTCTCAAACTAAACATGGGTGGCAGATTTGAGTGCAGAACAACAGCAAAATACTAGGCCTTTTGTAAAACCAGCCAGCCAAACCTTAAAAACGAAAAACTGATGGGCCGGAAACTTAGAACCGAATCAGTAGAAAATATTTTATAACTTAATTCAGCAGACTTCTACCTATATGTGTTTTTTCGTTTTGAAAACCTTTTGGAAAAGTGAACTAGGGACAGCTTTTATTCTATATTAATCACATAACTAGTCTCAGGACAAACGTCATTTTTTCCTAGAACATTCGAACATCAAAATTTTGAAGGAAAGAAAACGAGTTTTTAAAAATATTTTTGTCAGTGTCAGATAATCGCAAACTGAATTTTTATAGAGGTTCATTTATTGCACTCTGTATGACTTTGATTTATATAAATCAGATTTGTAGAATCATTGATATTTTATTTTGTCTTGATTGAAATGACGTCATTTCCAGGATGCCATCAACTGTTGATTTGTAGTGTCAGGTTGAGAAAATTGTTAAAAAATTCTTCCTTTTTTTGGTTTTTACACTGGCCGTATTTGAATATTGTATTGCAAGCATGTTGGAATGTGTATACATCTGGGTGCTGGTTTAATATCCGGAAAAAACCAATATCCATGCCGGTTCCGGTATTTGCTTTTAACCAAATACCAGATATTTACAGTGGTGGTTTCAATGCTTCTTTCAAGTGAGTGTCTGTGATGTTTTGCTGCAATTGCATTTTTGGGCAAGTGAAGAAGTTCGAGGTTTGATACACTGAAGTGAAAACGAATAATTCAAGCTAACGCTGACAGTTATACACTTCTAATTCAATGGGCATAATCTATTGCTCGACTCAAGTTTTTAAACTTCGTAAATTTACTTATATGTCCGCTTACATTCTGTTCCGATTCCTGTAAGAATTTGCTACCTGGCTATGGAATCCGGTATATTAGAATTTTTATTGTTTAAAAACGAAAAAACTTGTTTGATTCGGTTTTTAGATCTTGTTCGCAACCGAATCGGAATCTGAAACACATTTTTAGCTAAATCTGAATCGAAACCTTTGTTGCCACCCTGATCAACTAGTCGTATAGTCACTAAATTTGTTATGCCGATTCTGATTCCATTATAATTTCGCTGTTCCGATTACGGTATAATCTAGTTCCGCTTTATATCCTAATAGTCGGTAGCATTTTCCTTCTCACCTGCTTTTCTAGCTTCATGTTTGGAAAACGTTTTGGGTTCCGGTGCGTCGCCTTAAATTAGTACCGTAACCATTGCCCATTAAATCCACATACAAATTGGACTCTATGCATATATCGACAGATCCCCACGCCTATATACTGCAGGGAAACATGTTACATAACAAACAATGCACTGTATAAATAGCATAAACATCGCTAAGTTGCCATTTCACTAAAATGTTAAGTATTTTAATATTTTAGCTAATGCAACATCCATTAAATATAAATTTGTTTGCCTTCGATATGCCCTGTAAAGCGATATAACCAATTATATTTTGCCGAAGTTGTAATATTCGCACACTTATTTCAAAAAGTATGTTATATGTTTACATTGATTTGTTTCTACGAGTTTTACAGTGATTAAATCATTGGACTTCATGTTGTGTGCTTGCCTTACGTATGTATTTATTTATCTATGAAATATTGGCTACTGGCTAGGTTTCTAGAAACCTACTGTCAAAAGTTGTAACAAAATTTATTATATATCAACTATATATTTATGAAACTAGTGTTTCAGAAACCCAGCCATTGGTACCAAAATTCTCGTTGTTTTTGTCTGTGCTTAGTACTCAGTCCAAATCGTCATGTGTATGTTATTATATTATATCGTACCGTACGTACGTTCTGAATACACTGATCAGCTTAGTGCAACCGGAATTCTGGTTTCGACAGAGAAATCGTGGTTTTTTCACTATCCAGTTTCCACAGAAAATCCGGTAACATTTTTACTTTTCGGTTTTGTTTTCGCCACAATAGTTTTTCGGTTGCTCCTGCTCCAACTAGTCAGTTATGATGTTCTAGTGTCTACAACTCTTGTCGGTATATGGGCATTGTAAATATATGTAAAAACAAAACGCTGCCATACATGTGCATTGCAGGTACTTTGTTCCAACCACCCTGTTTACGGAGCGGTGGCACAGAATCCAAGATTTGACCAAATCCGATTTTATTGCTCAGTTGCCGAATCTGAATGCAAACCTTGCATTTTGCAAATGTCAGATATATCTGTCGATAATTTATTTCAGAATACAAACGTAATAAAATTAGAACATTGCTTTTCGACCTGCAAAATGAGTAACATGTATTATTCGAGTACATCAACGTTTTTCGCAAACGCAGCTATTTCGTGACCGATATCAGGTTCTGAGATTGATGACCTAAAACAAAAATATTTATTTATATATGTTAGAACATATTTATATAAAAATTTTATGCCGAACACTGTTCATTTCGGCTTTTCCACAACCGAAACCGAATCCGAACCGCAAATTTGCCGAATCTGATCCGAACTTTTGTTGCCATCCTGGCTTACGAGCATTGATTTCGTTCATATGTATCATAATCAATAAGTGTTTTTATAATGCATTTGGGTTTTAGTGTTTGTGTATTGGTTTTAGTGTTGCAAATCCTCTAGCAATTTCTCCTGCGAACCCTCATCCGAGGGTCTGCGAGACGTGTTTGCGATGGGGGAGTATATCGAGGTGGAGAAATTGGCTGAAATGGTTGATAAGGGTGAACCTGGAAGTGGCGATGGTTTGTCAAGAGTATGTTTTGGCTGTGAACAAATGTTGCTATGTATTATATTTCATTAGTTTAGAATATTTCGTTGTTTTGTTGTATGGTACTCTGCGTTTTGCCTGCGCTAAATACCATCACGTGTATTTAAGGGCTTGATATTAAGTTTACTAGAAGGAATGCTTTAACTGTTACCGTTAGGGTGGTGCTGTACTTTTTAACAATTTTAACGTCGCCCGTTCGGTGTCCGGTGGCAAATATCGCTATCCAAAATCATATCACACGTTCTACAATAGTCATTTATTTGTTTAAAACGCTTCAGCTTGTTGTTATTGATTGCCGCCGATTTTTGGATTATAATACTGCGCGAATTAGAGGAGCTGTCAATGTTTGTTGTTCAAAGCTAATTCGCAGACGCTTGGTTGAAAACAAGGTGGGTTATATTCAGGTATTCAGGCGCGTACCCAGGAATTGATTTCGGAAGGGGTCCGCCCTCATATAAATACAAGTCGGATGGGGTCGGGTCGGGGGTCGTAGAGGATTTTTAAATTGTCCACAAATAAAAACAATGGTCGACTACTACAGTAGTGTTCAGGTTTTCGGAAAATATGCATTTAGTTCTAATTTTAGCGCTGGCACAATTTGTGCTGATTCTTGCAAAATTGGCGTGTCAGGGCGGTATTGTGCCATATTTTCACCATGCCATATTGCTCCCATTGCCATTTCCCCCACATTGCCATATTTTCTGCTTTTTCGTGCAAGGTAAAACCCGATGTCGAAATACGGGATACCATAATCAGAGCCAGATATTAAGTTTCTGTGGGGTGGGGACCATAACCAAATGTCTTGCCACAAAATGCATTTTGAATGCAGGAAGGAACAGGAATTGAATTTTTGCAGTAATTCCGGCCGGAACAGGAATTCCGGCCGGAACAGGAATTCCGGCCGAACCCTGCCGTGTACATATTGATTAAAATCGTTGTAAGGTGGGTGAGTACGTACAATAAGAAATTAGACAAATCTCAAGCTAGGCCGTGCTACCGTGGGTTAAATTCGAAAAATATGTAGTATTTTCTTTCTAAGTTGAAGAGTCTATAAATTCTGAATGTGAGAAATTTGGTAGGGTGAAAATATGGTACTTGGAAAGGGGAAAATGAGCTAGATGAAAATATGGCACGACAGCGGTAGGAAACCCTCGTGTATACGCCTATGGTTATATTAACTGCTACGTGGTTTGAATTATTCATTATACTATAATTATTAAATTATTTACCACGTATGCTTGACAGTGAGATTTGTGTTTGAAAAACTGTCGATTACTGTACATTAATTTTATTGAAATTGTATGTACAAAAACAAGGTTATGTGATACCTATTACGTATGCATGGTATGCTCTAATCTATCAAATGGGAAACGTTTCAGGACGGCTTCCACTGTCAGACAAACAACCAAATTGTCAGCAGTTCAACCGAAACCATACTAATTCCGGTTCCGTTGCCGTCTACCGAATGTCGTATCAGTTCCCAGTTATTACCTTTCTAGTTACCATTTCAAGAAACAACTGTTTTAAGCCTTAAGGCCCTGTAAATGCCAGAATTAGATGTGTATGTTTCGTTATTATTCTCGTGCGTCTATCCGGTCGAAATGTTAATTTGTCTATTATGCGTATAAGTTTAGTGTAACTAATGTTGGAAGGATACTACAGCTGTGTGGCATCTACGCTGATTAACATGTCGTTTTGATCGTTAACCCTAACCACAAGATAACCATACTTTCATTTTGGTAACAATGAAAGAAAAAACATGGGAACAGGAATAATTTTATTACTCAACAGATGTGTGTGCTTGATCTGCTATCGCAACAGTTACCAGACAGTGAATGGGTTAGTCATGAGCCTCAACAGCTGAACGTAGTGTTGTACGATGACAGCTCAGAGGCGTTGAGCGGAGGGCTTGATCTGGCGAAATCGCCAGCTGCCAGTAGATGCCCTGTTGCGTCGAAGTGCAGGTAAAGAAATCTATCGCTGAGTGGCAGAAAGTGTATCCAAGGTTAAAGTAGCTTAGTGGAAACAATTTTAAGTTTATGCTTTTCTTTTTCGTTGTCCCCAAGGTTGATACCACCATCCACTTGTTTCAGAGTGATGGGGTCATCATTTATTCCTTATGTAATGTTCACCTTAAAATTTTTCTACCCAGCTAAAAGTCTTTAAGGTATCGTGAATACACCACTTCTGCGAGCACATGTGTGTCAAAAATATCGCTAAAATGATTTCTGAAATGGATATCATATACTGAAAGTTAACGCAACTGCAGTATGTAACGTACAACACTGCCCACAAGGTCAGGTTGAACCTGGGTAAATCGCCTCCCGCGCTAAAATGCCCGTAGATTTAACTTGGAACCCTCCTCAAATCAAAAAATGGGAATGAATAAAAGACCATTTAGTAGCAGGTCTTCATTCATACTCTGATTCTGTTGTGAAAACAGTGATGATATACATCATAAGCTTAGCCTGGAAATTGTTGGGAAAATGAAAATCGAGCATATATTGGTTTACATACGCTTAATAGTTATTTATTGAGCGAAGGTTTTTGGGTGCGATAATGTGAATGAATATAAACCTCCAAAACCGATCAATGAATAGTAGGCTAATAACTAAGCTCATTCATTTATTCTTTATAAGTATCGAATGCTTCACTAGACTGATTTAAAAGTACATATGTCCCAGCTTCGCTCAATACATGTAGTTCTACTACGACTGGTTTATTTAGGTTTCAAAAAAAGTGCCCGCTGGCAGGCGGTGATTCAAGCAAAAATGCTGCTGGTCGCACCGTCACCGACCAATCTTTTATGACGATATTACTTGGCAAACTTTCAACATGCCATTTCCGAAAACTTGTTGTGTTGAAAGGTAAGTTATTTACCGTTTTCTTAGGTATATTAATTTTTTGGTGACTCGTGAAATCAGAATTATAGTGAGCAATATTTTAGTGTCTGTTTGCCTCCTAGTAGTTGAAACTTGGACCATTGCTTTTATATAGGTTCTATTTGCTTTTGTTCGTTTCTTAATCTTTCGTTGTTTGTTTGTTTATTTCCTTCTTTTTTGAGCGAAACGAAACTTCGAGCGACGCTCGGAGTTTAGTGAAGCGTTTTATATTTTGTGCTGCTCGGGGGTAGAAAGGTGGATGTCCGTCCGTCCGTCCGAAAAGGATCTCAGGAACCGTTGAACCGATTTTGATAAACATTTTTTGTTTGAAAGCCTATCATGCTGAGGTGTTAACCTCGGATTGGTGTTTTAAAATTGTAAACCGTTTTTAGCTACAGGCTAATTTGCATAATTGGTTAAACCTGGGACTTTTTAAGATATCTCACTAGTTATTACGGTTACAAGCAATGCAATTTTAGTACTAAAGGGTTTTGGGACGCGAGGAATTTGAATTAATTGTCCACAAATCTTCAAAACCGATATTTGAATACTTAGCTAATTTGCATATTAGCATAATTGATAAGCCTAAATTATGACTTTTTGCTGTATTTCATTAATTTATTTTCAAAGTTACAAGCAATCAAATTTCATAAATTGTTTACAAACATCCAAAACCGATAAATGAATAGTAAGCTAATAACTAAGTTGCATATTAGCATAATTGCTTAAAAGTGTTCGAGCTTCGCTCAACACAGTCCCACTACGACTGGTTTAATGAGCTGATGTTAAATGTACGTACTATATGCTTTATTGAACTTTAAGGAACTAAATGTATATACAGTTTTAGAAATTCGCTGAAAACTGAGTTAAAGTACATAGGACTTAACGTAATAAGGTCCACGTGCAGCACTGTGGGTGGCAGTACATCTGACATGTGCTGGTCAAGGGACTAGCCAGGAGGTGTTTTTAGTGGTCAAAGTTCTGTCGGTGAGTTTACTCATAGATTTTCGACGAAGTTTTACAGTCAGTAACACAAGAACTTTCTCTTCTGAGTCATATTATAGCGCCACTCTTTCCACTTTCGAAGTCTTAAAATGACATCATTTCCAAATTGCTGTCTGCGGCTACACCCCAGGTGTTGATGACTACATCTTAAGTTATTTAATCCACATAGACCATTTCATTTTATTGCCATAAAAGGTTAATGTTCGTCTAATTAGAAACTTTTAAAATGTAAGCTGTAAACCCGATGATGTTTAGTCAACTTGTACTAACTCCACGGCTTATTCAGCGAAGCTCGGAGTTTCGCGAAGCGTTTTATGTTTTGTACTTGGGGGTCGAAAGGTGGATTTCCGTCCGTCCGTCTATTACCTGGGGTGTCAGCCTCGCATTGGGGTTATAAAATTTTAAGCCGTTTATTAGCTTAGCTACAGGCTAATTTGCATAATTAATTAAGCCTAAATTAGGACTTTCCACAATATTTCACTAATTATTACAGTTAGAAGCAATCTAATTTTAACGTTAAAGGGTTTTTGAGTGCAAGAATTTGCATAATTAATTAAGCCTAAATTAGGACTTTCCACAATATTTCACTAATTATTACAGTTAGAAGCAATCTAATTTTAACGTTAAAGGGTTTTTGAGTGCAAGGAATCTGCGTAGACTGTTTACAAACCTCCAAAACCGATAATTGAGCAGTTAGCTAATAGATAATTTGCATATTAGCAAAGTTTATAAGCCTAAATTAGGACTTTTTACAATATTTCACTAATTATTAAGGTTAAAAGCAATATAATTTCAGCACTAAAGGGTTTTCTGGTGCAAGGAATTTGAATAAATAGTTTACAAACATCCAAAACCGATAATTGAATAGTTAGCTAATAGCTAATTTGCATATTAGCTTAATTGACGAGACAAAACTAAAACTTTTTAAATTATTTCAATAATTATTAGGGTTTACTGAAGGTTTTTGGGTGAGAAGAATCTGAATAAATTATTTACAAACCTCCAAAACCGATAATTGAATAGTTAGCTAATAGCTAATTTGCATATTAGCTTAATTGACAAGGCAAAACTAAAACTTTTTGAATTATTTCAATAATTATTAGGGTTTACTGAAGGTTTTTGGGTGCGAAGAATCTGAATAAATTGTTTACAAACCTACAAAACCGATAATTGAATAGTTAGCTAATAACTAATTTGCATATTAGCTTAATTGACAAAACAAAATTAGGAGTTTTTAAATTATTCCAAAAATTATTAGAGTGGCAGAAAGGTTTTTGGGTGCGAGGAATCTGAGGAAATTGTTTACAAACCTCCAAAACCGATAAATGAATAGTTAGCTAACAACTAATTTGCATATTAACTTAATTGCTTACGTGCGTTCGAGCTTCGCTCAATAAATGTAGTCCCACTACGACTGGTTGTAGTTCTGATATGCGGCCAGTATAAGTCGTTGTTTGTATTGCGCGTGAATTGAATTTACATAGCAGTGTTTGTGAACGTCAATTTTAGACAATGTTTACTGGCTTCGAGGCACCGGAGGTTAATTGGCGATCTGATTGAACTTTTCGGTGGCATGTATTTTTCATTTTTCGGTTCCGGTTACTTCAAATTCCGTTTTTGCTCGGGGTGTAACCGGAATAACAATTTACCGGAACCGGAATTTGAAATATTATCCGGAAACGGAACTGGAACCGGAAAATGGAAAATACATGCCACCGAAAAGTTCATTTTATTTTTTTTAAATAACCCTAGTTGGTGGAAATAGCTATTCAGTTTTTCTGCTGTAGTTTAGATTTTCATATTCCACGGAAGCGCAATCTACTTTCGATGGTTTATTTTGGCGTTTGTCAAGGTTTATATACTGTACGAATGACACTGGTCAATTTTTATCGTCATTTTTAGCAAAATACCTTAATTTCTAACCTTAACTGAATTTCGGGGTTGCGCCATAAAATAACTGTCCTTCCTGATTTTTTAAACTTTCGTGTTAAGGTCTTTGTTTCCGACTGTGAAAAAGCAAAGATCATTGTTTTGAAACGTTCAAACCTTTGTGAAGCGGACCTATATAAAGATCATGGGCGGAACGTTTTTTCTGTGGGACTGCAATGGAATAAGCTTAAACATAAACAGATTTTTCGCTTAGGTTAAATCTTCGGTACAATATCATTTTTACGCTTATACAACACTTAGAAATATGCTTATACTACTGCTACGGCCTTGTTCTATATATTAGCCGTGAAACGCATTGATACTAGTGTAATAATGTTAAACATTGCCGTACTTCAGATTTTCAAGAGTGCAAATTTAAAAGCTGAAGCAATGCGTACGAATTACTCTCTACAATATTCGCATACGGTTCCGCTATTTACGGTTTAGTCACTGTTACGGTGTATAATAATAGTTCTTTACGGGTTGAACTATTAGCAGCTGCTATTTCGGTTTCTCATATGTTCTTTGAAACGCCAAGCGGAAACAGTACAATTAAAATGGTTTTCTTGAACGAGAGAGAGAGTCGTGTTGGCCTAGGTAGGTTTTTTAGAGTTTGACGTCAGCAAAGCCAGTGCTTGCAATCGTTTATGGGGCTGTAAGAGGAAATTACGCACGTATGATCTCGACAAGGTTAATGATTGAACGTTGCTGTTCTTTTTCGTATACGTGGCTTTATACAGCATTTTGTATTTATCGAAGTAACCAGCCTGGTTGTTGTTATAGTTTTTAGATGGGCTGTGTAAGCGGAATAAACGCAACGTGCTAACCTTAGGTTTTTTCGGCATTTATAGAGATACTGAAGGATTCTATTTTGATTTTGACGAGTTTTAGTTGTCATTTATTTGAGCTATTATTTTTCAGTATACATGAGAACGGAATGCTACTGCAATCGAAGTTGCAGATTAAACCTATTAAAGATGCTAAGCCAAGAAAGGAAATAGAGCGTATGTGAGCGGTCCCCACCGCTAATCTCTAACTGGCAATGACAATACCGGGTAATGACGTACCCGTGACTTAAACCAATTCACTCAAAGAAGTTAACTCAAGAGAGAAAAACACTGGTTTTCCTCTCAAAACGTTGTAATTTCGAAAAGGATTGTTTTTGCAATAAATTAGTTCAATTTTGTTAACAAACTGTTAGATTAACAATGTAATGTTTTCGCAAAACTTGCTGATGAAATAGCTGAAAATTCGTATAAGCCACTTGTTTGTTGGCTAGTTTTTTCTAAAAAGTTTTAACAGTAATTATCTGACGAAAATTATTCCAAATTTCGGTTCCTTGTTCTGGCAAAACTTGGTTCCTGTTGGAACCCTGTCTGTTCAGGCCCGTAGCTAGCTCACCTTGCTTGTGGGGCCAAAACTTATCAGTAGGGGCATTCAATGGTTTTCAATGACTTACAAGCAAAATTGAAAATCTTCTAGGGGGGGCCAAAGTTTTTCCAGGGGGGCTGAGCCCCCCGGCCCCCCTTGGCTACAAGCCCGTATCTGTTACATACCTGTTGAGTGTGTGCTTAAACATCGTGTTTAGATTTTTATAATCTGAACATTTCAATCAGTTCTTCAAACGAGGTTTATGTCCTGTGCTTTTCGCTTTGCTTAAAGTTGTATTCAAATTTTCAAGTTTAAATTTTCGAAAAATGGCTAAAATTGGGAAACATTTTGTGTATATTTATTTTGTATTCTCGTGACCAGTATTTTCGATCAGTATTTTTAAATTCAAAATCGGTCGACGCGGCTTGATGAACAGAGTTGAGCGTTGTTTGTTTGTCGCGCTGGTTATCGAATTAGAAAATAGTAGTACCAAAATCAGAAAAATCAACACCGATCATCAAGCTGCGTATGCAAGGCTTTTAAATCTCTAAATTTACGAAAAATAGTTTTTTTCGATTATTGTCAAATTTTAGAATGATCTCAATCAATCTCAAACAGTTTAATATTTGAGAAATTTAAATTTGTTGAAGGTGATCGGGGAAAAAGTAATGAAAAGTCGAAAAAGTGCAACGTTTTTTTAATTCGGAGCATTTTTGGGCAACCGCATGTCTGGATCGACTACTTTTTTTAAATCGTTAGCACCCTTTGGTGCATCTTTTAGAACGATGGGGGGGGTCGGCCGTTCGAATGTTGATGAAATGTTTTGTTTGGAAATGTTTGGTTTAGTAGACGTTGTCGAGCAAGATTTTCAAAGAACTATAGGCGCAAAAACTGAAATCCAAGCGGTGTGAGCAAATTTATTTGATGCGTTGCTCAGTGGCCAGTTTTGCTGTCGTGTTGCGTCTTTCGTGTATGTGTCGTAGGCCGATCTGCTATTCGTGCCAATTACTAATTGGCCTAGGCCAGTCTGCTATTTTATGTAATAGCCGTTTGGCGTGGGCTTAGGGCTAAACTGCTATTGAAATTATAGATCAATCAGACTTGATTATTTAGGTAGACACAATACCGTTAACCAATCAGCGTTGGTCGTACATCATTGTTGTTTGCGACATCTCGCAATCGCTATTTCGTCTAGGCCAAACTGCTATTTGCGTCGAAGAGCAGATTGGCCTAGGCCAGTTGGTAATTGACCGGAATACCAGATTGGCCTACGACATATTATGTATGTATTCTTTTTTTAACTACAACCGATGTAAAAACAAGTTTGAAGAAATCTGGAAGTAAATGGGACGACAATCACGACAATTCATCGACCGACATTTCATCGACCACCAGTAGGTTGATGTACGACAACTCGCCGACTAGACAATTTTTTGGCCAGCATAACATGGCGGAGGTACGCAATTAGGACACCCCTAGGATTTTGATAAAAAGGGTCCATCCTGTAGATCTGGACGAGCTGAATTCAACGGTACCATTTTTATGACTGCATGACCAACGGTTCAGAATTAGGCAGATCGGTCTACAAGATTTTGGGGCGACTAGATGAGGGGCTTATGAGATTATTAGGGCGACGAGTTGTCGGAGTCGACGAAATGCCTTAATAAAAGCTGTCGGAGCGACGTATGTTTCTCTCATGTGTTTTGTATTTTATTTATTTTTCTTATTTTTAGCGATAGACATTTTTCCGTTGCAGTGTAACACTGTTTTTGGAGTTTGCTCAAACGCACTTCTAAGCTACAATTTGGTCATAAAATGACTCAGGCCTGAAATTCTTTGCTGTATTTGTGTATTTTAATGTTTTTGTTTCGGATTATTGACTTTTTTGGTTACAAATGTGTTTTGCTCAATTTTACATGTTTATAAGCATTTGTTTTCAAATTTTGTGTGAAAAAATTGGTCATAATTCACATGTCGCCGAAATGTCTGACGATTTGTGTTGTGATGTAAGCAGTCACCGAGAGAGAAAGAATATGTGCGTTGTTCAGTCATATGAGGGGCGGGGGCCGTATAGAAAATTAACGTTCGGGGGGTAGACATTAGTGACAATGTTGTTTTGTAAGCGTTTGAGGGGATTGAGTGTTCGATTTTCGGAGATAAAAGCCAGCTGTGTGTATATGATATTATTGACCTTTTGGAAATGTATATTTTCGTCTTTTTTGGTGATGTCTACAGCAGACATTCGTTCAAAATTGGGTGAATTTTGGAAGTTTTTGCTACGGTTCGACCGGATATCCGGTTCCGGTTTACTATCCGGCAAAAAACCCGCATCCGGTTCTGGTATCCGGTATAAGCCTACCGGATACCGGATTTCGGTGATGATTTCGTAAATGTCAAATTATTGCAAATTATGTTGTGAGATGCTATGTTTTCAGTCCCATTACATGCAAGTATACAGTAGTCTAACAGAACCGAGAAGGTATTTGAGCATACTTTGATTGTCCGAACATGGTTTGGTTAGTAACGTGGCGATTATGATGGGAATTTGTAAGATGTACAGTATTTTACTGTGATATTTCGGTGAGTTTTCTTTATATAAACGCAGTATTCCGTTTACTAAAGGTAAATTAACATTTACTGACGCATTAACGTGCTAAAAATTGATTTATTTAAAAAATACTATCCGGTTAACATCCGGTTCCGGTAAAAAATCACTATCCGGGTCCGGTTCCGGCATACGGGTTTTTTGCGATCCGGTCGCATTCTGGTTTTTGTATATTTGACCTTGGTCATCATGGTCGCTCCCGACAGATCTCAGTCGACTTTCAAATTTGAATTAAAAACAAGTTTTTTTTAAGTTCATAAATTTACGCATCTTCAAAATGTTTAACAATTTAAATATCATTTGACGCGTTTTGAGCAGCCGAGTCGAACGAAATGGTGGTGTTACATTGTTCGCGATTCGGCTAATAATCAATTTCACTATGACTATATTTATCAAGTAGTGACTGGGTTGTGCAGAAACATGACTTAAGTGTCGACCTTTTGACTCAAGTCCGAAATGACTTGAGTCGAAAAGTTTTCAGTATGTTTTTGGCGTGCCACTTATGCTGATGGCAGCAGACGCTATATTATATAATTACAGCTTCTAGTTCTGGTTTTTGAAGTGAGGTAAATATACTCGAATGAGAACACGGTGCTCTTGTCAAAGCGTTTGAGTTTTTAAACTTTAATTCCGCTGCTCATTTTAAGTTCGAGTACGACTCTTAAGTCTAAGGTTGACTTAAGTAACGTCTCTGCAACCCAGCTATACGTATGTTTAACTTTTAGTAACCTTAAGCCCTTTGTTAAGTTTTCCGTTATAAATCTTACCATTCAACGTTGAAATGCTTAAGATTTATCCTGATCAGTACATAAGTCGTAGACCAAGCAATTTCAGTTGCTTTAGCTACGACTTAAGACCTAGGCCCATATTCTCAAATGCGTATAGCACCTATCATCAGTTAGCGATAGGTTTTCAAACTGACGAACACATGTATATAACTGCAGATTTCAAAATTTGTACAGAAGTAGTGCAAGTCAACAGCGAACAGTGTGCTGACTGTTCGACCCACACATGCGCTGGTTCCAAAGTTACAGGAACTATCACCAACTGGCAGGGTGCAACCGGAATTCCGGTTCCGGCATATTTTCACCTTCCGGTTCCGGTTCCAATTTTTACCGGATTTAAAAATTCCGTTATAATTTGGCCGTTTTCTTAACTTTGCTAATTTTTAAGAATCTCTTTTGAAAGCCACTTGTACTCCGAATATATGCCATTGATGGTGGATTTCACGTCAGTCGATGATGAAAATCTAAAATACAACAAATAAAATAAATACCTATGTTCGACTAAGGTTGTTTCACAAATAATAGAGCAAAAATAAGATTAAATGAAATTTTTGGTGAAATGCATTTTTCACTTTCCGGTTTCGGTTCCGGTAAATTGTAATTCCGGTTGCACTCTGCCAACTGGTGATAGGTGCTACACACATTTGAGAATACGGGCTCTAAATTGACTTAAGTCTCAAAGGACGACTTAAATTATGGTTCTACAACCAACCCAGTCAGCGACTGGTTTGAAGTCAAAAAATAGCAGGTTTGATTGTACCGGTGTAACTGACGATGAATGAACGTTGTCTGTATGAAAACTATGAGTTTGTACCTATTTTGTGTGGTGTTCATTGACCGTCAGAGTCGAATGGGTAGGGTGATTCTGTACGTTTAGCCAGCGCTACAGCAGCGCAACTGTGAGCGTAGCAAAGCTATCAGTTACTTTAGATATGGTTCGAACGGGTAAAGTTAGGTACGTTTAGCTAAATGCGATAGTCTTTGTATTGTGTTCGGCGTGACTGTGGTCATGTGACTTACATATACACGAACACGACAGGCAGGCTATCGCATATTTCATTACTGGTCGAAGGAAAGTTTTGAAAGTTAGGCTTCTGTTGTGGATGAATGTAGAGAATGATTCAACCGCTGGGTTGTTGTTGTTGGTGTTGTTGTTGTTGTTTGTTGTTGTCGTTGTTTGTTGTTGTTGGTGTTGGAATTGTTGTTGTTTGTTGTTGTTTGTTGTTGTTGTTGGTGGTGGTGTTGGTGTTGTTGTTTGTTGTTGTTGTTGTTGTTGTTGTTGTTGTTGTTGTTGGTGTTGTTGTTGTTGTTGTTGCTGGTGGTGTTGGTGTTGTTGTTGTTGGTGGTGTTGTTGTTGTTGTTGTTATTGTTGTTGTTGTTGTTTAGCATTCCACATGTGGTACATGTGTGTGTAATTTTTGTGTCAGACTTTATTTCAGTTGGAGACTCGATCCTGATTTTGGTTTTTTAGGCAGTTCAAATTGCTAAACGTCGGTCGTTTTCCGCCCTGCTACTCAATGCAATTTCAAACAGCTGTTATCGCTAGGGCTGTTTGTTTCAATAATTCTACTACACTTTTTGGGTGTTTTCCATTATCGCGCAGCCGGCGTTTGCCCAAAAATGGTTTGAGTTTGGAAATTTTTGCATATTCGAGCTTCTCATGACGTCGTTTACGCTAAAATTTGAATTTTTGAAAAAAATTAATGTTAAACCTTCCATGGTTCCCCTTTGTATTCGATTTTGATTACTTGAGCTGAGTCGAACGGTGTAACAGTTTCCGAAATCGGACGTTTGGTGAACGAGTTATTGTCAAATAGCTGATTTGGCGCGCTACCAACGTTTGATTTGAAACGCTAGTGAGTTATAACGTGTGTAGATTTTTGATAAAACAACTTTTTTATTCCCAAGGAAAAGATTTTGGGTCCTTAAAAACCGAATTTTTCAAAAATTCAAATTTAGGGGTGGGATGATTAGGAGAGGTCACGAGAATCAAATTGGTAGATATATAAGTGCTGACGTGTATAGAATTCAGATGCTTAACATTGAAAACGGCAAACTATATTTCATTCACGGAAATATGTAGTTTCAAATTTCGGATGTTGTTGCTTCGTGGTAAAAGAAAAATTCAGCCTTTGTTTTCTCAAAGTTTAGTGTTTTTGGAATGGAAATTCCAATAACGAGTGTAGATTTTTGATAAAACAACTTTTTTATTCCCAAGGAAAAGATTTTGGGTCCTTAAAAACCGAATTTTTCAAAAATTCAAATTTAGGGGTGGGATGATTAGGAGAGGTCACGAGAATCAAATTGGTAGATATATATAAGTGCTGACGTGTATAGAATTCAGATGCTTAACATTGAAAACGGCAAACTATATTTCATTCACGGAAATATGTAGTTTCAAATTTCGGATGTTGTTGCTTCGTGGTAAAAGAAAAATTCAGCCTTTGTTTTCTCAAAGTTTAGTGTTTTTGGAATTGAAATTCCAATTGCGCAATCAGTCGGAGTTGGAATTTTAATGTTTTAAATTTAATCCTACTTGTTGTGATACGTTGCGTTAAAAATTCTGTATCATTTATCTGTTAAATTGATTTCGATGACTTAACTTGTCAATAATAGATTGTAGTTTAGCTTTAACGAAGCAAAAATCATCGCCAATTTGTTGATGCAACGTTTTTGAAAATTGTTGCCAGCCACCAAACGTCTTAAATCAGTATTATATTTGTCAATACAAATTATCCGTTCAGTTACAAAATTTTTAGTTTTCATCATTCCGGTATAATCCAGTTCCGATTTGCACCCAGTTTACACTGTTTTTGTAGACGTTTGTAGTAATAAATGCCTTGTTGGTAACAGCGGTTACGTCTATCCTGCATAAACGCATGGGTGGTCTTGTAATGGCTTTTTGGGCCGAGTCTAAGAATGAAATCGGTTTGTTCAACGAGTGTGTCATAAGTAGGGTATTTTACATGCTGGTGGCTGGTGTGTTTCAAGCCGATTCTTATGCTCTATTTGGGTCATTTGAGTTTGCCGTATGTTGTATGTTGTGTTCGCCGTTCATGACTCATTCATGGGTAGCAAGGTTTCAGTAGTAGGTATATTGGCAGCAGTAGTTAGCACATGCGGGTGGATCCAAGAAATTTTGACGGGGGGCGGGCTTGCGGACTGACAAATGTTGTGAAACGCAAAAATTGTAAGGTAGGGACATTATCATTTTAATGCAAATAATTGCGGACGTGGGTGGGAGTACGTATGCCCCACCTTTGGATCCGATAGTGGTAGTTTGTAGATTTGCATGAGCAGAAGCCATGGAGTAATTATTACGTATACTGGCGCGTGTTGAAATTGGCTTAAAGATTACGTCATTTATAATATAGGTATGACGTATATGGCCTATAGGTGGAGGTTAAGTGAGTCTATAGTACTTCGTTTCATTTCTTGGGTAGTTTTGAGTGAGTGTTGTATAATTAGATTCGACGCTTACTGAGGTGTTTAGTTTGAAAATATTCGAATGTAGCCACTGGCACATTTGAAAGCGAGTTGCCATACAGGCCTACGCCCCACAACGAATAAAAATCAATATTTAGAGGTTAACGTTTGGTACTAAAATTTCCGTGGCTTTTTGATTGCTTCGCTCGCGAGATTTGTTCACTGTTGTATATCAGGGTCGCGTGTGTGGCGGGTCCGTTTCAGAAATTGGCGGATATGCTACGCCAGTGAATGGTCCCAGTTGGTTCACGGTGGCAACAAAGGTTCGGATTCGGATTCGGTTGTGAAAAAGCCGAATCCAACAGTGTTCGGCGATATGTTTTTTAGTTTTAAACAATAAAAAATTTAAACATCTTGTTTTGTTAATAAAAAATTTATGTTTCAGGTGACAAATCTCAAAACTGAGGACGGCACGAAATATATTAACGTTGAAAAGTTATGCGGCTGGCATCGCGTTGATATTCTGAAACAAATTATTTAGATATAGCTGAAATTTGTAATATGCAAGATTCCGATTCGGATTCGGCAAATGAGCAATGGATTCGGATTCGGCAAATTAGCAATGGATTCGGATTCGGCAAATTAGCAATCGATTCGGATTCGGCAAATTAGCAATGGATTTGGATTCGGCAAATTAGCAATGGATTCGGATTCGGCAAATTAGCAGTGGATTCGGATTCGGCAAATTAGCAGTGGATTCGGATTCGGCAAATTAGCAATGGATTTGGATTCGGCAAATTAGCAATGGATTCGGATTCGGCAAATTAGCAGTGGATTCGGATTCGGCAAATTAGCAATGGATTCGGATTCGGCAAATTAGCAATCGATTCGGATTCGGCAAATTAGCAATGGATTCGGATTCGGCAAATTAGCAATGGATTCGGATTCGGCAAATTAGCAATCGATTCGGATTCGGCAAATTAGCAATCGATTCGGATTCGGCAAATTAGCAATCGATTCGGATTCGGCAAATCGGCAAATTAGCAATCGATTTGGATTCGGCAAATTAGCAATCGATTCGGATTCGGCAAATTAGCGATCGATTCGGATTCGGCAAATTAGCAATCGATTCGGATTCGGCAAATTAGCAATGGATTCGGATTCGGCAAATTAGCAATCGATTCGGAACCGGTCAAATCGTAGATTCGGTGTCATCCTGATTTTTTTTGAATGCTTACTTACAACGGTTGACAAAAGAATGGTGGATGAGATGAGCAGGTTGACTTTTGTACACAGCTGCGTTCGTGTTTAATCGTTTTTGGCGAATCAAAGTTTTCAGCGTTGAAACATTGATTTTTTTGGTATCACGACAATTCGTCGACCGACAACTTGTAAATGCATGACGTCATCGATTAGACAATTTGTCATCCATGTTTAGGCTTGGCTGAGTATTATGCTAGGTTTTGGCGTTGGATACTGTCGGTGACGTATTGTGGTAGATTCATTGTTTTTGGTTTTGGTATTATTCTTAGTAAATTTTGCTTCAAGTAGAATGATAACTGGAACTAATTTGGCCAGCAATATTTGATGCAAATCAATTTTATCAAGTGATATGTCTGTGCTAAAAATCATCAGGCATTCGTAGAATACTAGTGGTCCATGTATAGAACAGAGCCGGAATAGTAGTATAAAACCATGTTCCTAAGCCTAAGCCTAAGCGTAAGGACGAGCCTATTCCTAAGCCTAAGCGTAAACCTAAGCTTAAGTCTAAATATAAAATTTAGTCTAAACCTTAAACTGACTGTACTACAGCCTCTCCGGTAAACGATCCGGCCCTGTTCTATACATGGGCCATACTAGTAATCCGTAGTTGAACACATGTGTAAGTCTGCTATTATACTGGGTTTTGGCGTATGTTCAAGAGTATTTGTTTTTAAGCAAGTCTTGTCTAAGCTTTGAAGCTTTAGTGACAACTCAAACTATCAAATCATCATTTTAATGTATATGGAGTCCTTGGTTCGGTACTGCATCCATTCCTAATAAAGGAAGGATTCAACCGGGATTCACTTGTGTAGTGGAAAATACACTTCGCAACTTGAGCATAGCTAAAGACTACGTATAAATATCATATCGAAACACCAAACTGCATTTGTCTAATAGAACAAACCACAAAACATCTAAACAATTATATTTACTAAAAACATCGAAATAACAGCTTTATATCTATGCAAACATCTATTAATTTGCATAGTGTGATTTTGCTGTAACGTTGCCCAAAATACATAATTAGGCTTTCCAGCTTTAATATATAGATATATGTTTTTCTAGCAAACATTCGTATTGCTTCGTTTTCGCCGCAAGGGTTATGGTCAAAACGTTTGAACCATATGTAACCCAAGCAGGTTCAGGGATCGCATTCCATGTCAGCGATCATTCATTAATTGCTCGGAATTGTAGTCGCTTCAGAATATCTAGTATTTTGACGTGCAAAAACAGTTTTATGATATTTGGAACAACAACCACAAACATGCGGCATCCGGTAGGTTTATACCGAACACCGGAACCGGATACGGATGTCGCATTTTACCGGATATTAAACTGGGGGGGGAAAATGCATTTCACCAAAAATTTCATTAATCTATTTTTTGCTCTATTATTTGTGAAATAACCTTAGTCGAACATAGGTATTTATTTTATTTGTTGTATTTTAGATTTTCATCATCACTGAGTGAAATCATAATGGCTTTTTTTGGGTGTGGCTTTGATTTTAATTAGCAAAGTTAAGAAAACGGCCAAATTATATATAATACCGGAATTTTTAAATCCGGTAAAAATTTACCGGAACCGGAAGGTGAAAAAATGCCGGAACCGGAACCGGAATTCCGGTTGCACCCTGGTTATAGTGTAGTTGATTCAGATTGTTTTGATTCATTAAGTTTATCACCGTAGGCACATATTTGAATTGCCATTCTAACCGCACGCAGACACAGCTTTGCGCAACGGATATTTTCGCATGTGACTATATTTTGATGCGGTTTTTCTTTTAGGGTACCTTGTGAATATTGAATATGGCTGTCTGTGGGTTGGGTAATATATATACACATAGTATCTCGATGGATTGCTAGGCTGTTCGTATGAAACTTGACGCTGGTAAGCATACACGCCACAGAAACTGTGCTTAGCTGGTGTGTTGTGCTTGAACCATGATGTACCTACCCCTGCGGATTCGTAGCTAATCGGATGGGGGTGTCTGAGTCATAGTATGTTAAATGTATACTTATATATAGTAGTTGGTATGCCGTTGGCAGTTGTAAATTGTGAATTTTCTGACGGTACTGCGCCGTATATAAAATAGTAAAAATGGCTTACCAACGATAAGTTAACGTTCAATTTGAACACTAAATCTTAAAACAAAATTGTGGGTTTCATCTGTATTGGTTGCGCTTGGGCATAGCCATGACGCGGGTAAGCATCCGAACGCTGGGGGTAAGCTATTTTTGCCGTTTTATACCGGTCCCAATTTAACTGGTCGGCGTGCAAGGGAGCTGCCAGGACCGTGGTTATAGTAGTAGACGTGTATTCCAACTGGCTGTCAATTCATAATATTGTTGTTGTTGTTGGTGTTGTTTTTTCGCGAAATGAACGTAATTTATTAAGAACACAAACTACTGTCTATGGTTCGTCGGTCCCGTGTGGTTTGCGTATTGCGGGAATGGGCTCTAGAGTTGTTAGGCTGCGATTCAGTGATATATGCGCCGGTTTTCTGTGCCTTGTGAAAAACGGGTTATTTTATGTTTATGCGAGCCTGAGTTTGTTTGCTAGAGGTAATGGTTGATAATAGACGTATGTTTCGCTAGGCTGGGCAGAATGGTTCGATTGGGAGTCCTTGATTGCGGTAATGCTTGAGCGTAGTTGTGTGTGTTTGATTGTCATATATATATTATATATATTATATATGTATATGTGTATATATAATATATAACATATATTTGTTTATTTATTTATTTATTTTTATATATCAGGTGCAACAGGAATTACAATTTTTCTGAACCTGAATTTGAAATAATTTCCGGAAACGTAACCGGAAAATGTGAAAATACATGCCGTAGCTATGTTGTTGATTTTAATTTTTTTGCAATATTATTGGTGATTTGGTGAAATAACCCTTAGTTGGAGATAGCTATTCAGTAAATCTGCTGTATTTTAGATTTTCATAATATAGGTATATATGTATTTTTATAGATTCGAACTTGTACGAGCTCGCTACGGCAGTTTAGGTTTAGTGGAATAACGTCATTGGTTTCGTTTAGTGTAGGATGGATCGAGATACGTTTTCAGTTTGCCCAGTGATCTGACTTGCCAGTGAAACCACGGACGAATAGAGAGTAGACGAAACAGTTACCAATTCCGCGTAAAATTGGCTGTGAATGAGTTTTGGTTGTAAAAACAATTACGTTGTAGGTTTACAGGCAATTTTTACGTAAGATTTGAGATTTTATTTTAAGGGTAACAAAACAGCAAACATCGATGCAAGTATACATTGCAATTAGAAGATTTGTGGCGCTGTAATAGGTTGTAAACAGGGTGCGACCGGATATCCGATTCCGGTTTATTATCCGGCAAAACTGATTTCCGGTTCCGGTGTCAGCGGTATAAACTTACCGGATACCGGATATCTACGGTTGTGGTGCCGATTGTCATAAAATTGCATTTTACAAGTAAGCGTATTTAATATCTGGCTGCAATTACGTTTCTGGACAATTCAGGAAGTTCAAGTTTCGATACGTTTTAGCTATTTTAACTTAAGCGCGCGATAGTTAAACGCATTTTTGTATTATTCAGTATATCAGCAGCAATTATTACGTTTGTAATAGACGAAAACCTTAAGCACGCTAAAAATACCGCGAAAAATAAATTATTTCAATATATACAATATCCGGTTCTTGTACCCGGTAAATTAATATCCGGTCGCACCCTGGTTGTAAGAGGTCTGCAGCGGCTGATTTGAATATTGTGGACGTGTCGAAAACAGTAAATCCATGCTTAGCTTGCGCATGCTTTGATGATCCCAGATGTTTGGGGAACTTCGACTCCGAGTTATTGGTCGCTTATTGCTTATGATGTTTTGTGGAGCAAATCGGCTCATGTACATTTCTCCTGGCCACGGGTTTTAAAGTTTTCATTGTTTGACATACTTGCCTTAGGATATTAACAGGGGCGTCCGCAGAAAATTATATTTGGGAGTATCGACCCGTTTTAAATTCTTAGGAGGGTCCAGATTCCGTACCTCCGCCACAAATTTTATTACCTAATTACCAGGGCGCAACCGGAATTCCGGCTCCGGTTCCGGCATTTTTTCACTTTCCGGTTCCGGCATTTTTTCACCTTCCGGTTCCGGTAAATTTTTACCGGATTTAAAAATTCCGGTGTTACAAGTTGGCCGTTTTCTTAACTTTGCTAATTTTTAAGAATCTCTTTTGAAAACCATTTGTACTCCGAATATAAGCCATTGATGGTGGATTTCACTTCAGTCGATGATGAAAATCTAAAATACAACAAATAAAATAAATACCTATGTTCGACTAAGGTTATTTCACAAATAATAGAGCAAAAAATACGATTAAAATGAAATTTTTGGTGAAATGCATTTTTCACTTTCCGGTTCCGATAAAATTTTCAAATTCCGGTTCCGGTAAATTGTAATTCTTTTTGCACTTGCTGATTACTACACCTAAGCGTGTTCACTTATTGAATAAGTATACAAATTGAATTATATTTTAAATTAATAAATTAAATCCAGCTGAATGATTCACGATGCTGAGTGATCACGAAATAGTTTTGGGGGGCACCCTTCAATTGCAATTCAAGATTGTTTACTTTTAAGCCGAGTCTGTCGGGGGGTGGCACCGGTTTCCAGTGCCCCCGTATGGACGTCCCTGGGTAATAATAAAGGCTTAGATTCAGGCTAATGCTTGTGGGGCAAGAAGCGTACAAATGACAGAAAAGCTGCCTGAAACATGACTTTACCACAAGAAGTGAGTTGTTGAGTCGATCCAGCTAAACGAAACCGACATTTTTATCATATTTCATTCGTTCAGTTCTGTTTTGTTATTTTTTCGCCTTATTGCGTAAGCTTGTAATCAACAGAGAAAAACAGCTGTATATTATATTTTTGTCATCTTAACACAAACCGGACGCCATTTAAAAGGTTTATTGGAGCGGAGCCACATTGCCCGCTGACTGAACAACTGACGTGGATTTTTGTTTACGAAATTACCACATTTGTCGATGTGTACAGACGCGCGTGCAACATGGCGAAGCTGGTGCTAGCAGGATGCGACCGGATATTAATTAACCGGAAACTCGAACCGGATCCGGATATTGAATTTTTTACCTGAACAGGAACCGAATACCGGATACGGTATATGTTGAAATAATTGATTTTTTCCCTATATTTTTAACATGCTGCTTAAGGTTTTTGTCTGTTATAAAGTGAATAATTGCTGCTGATAGACTGTAAGTACTTAAATACAAAAAATGCGTTTAGTTCTCGCTCGCTTACAGCAGTTAAAACTAGCTGAAACGTATCAAAGTTTGAACTTCTTGATTTGCCCAGAAATATAATCGCAGCAAGATATTAAAGATGCTCACTTGTAAAAAGCAGATTTATGATATTGGGCGCCACAATCGTAAATATCCGGTATCCGGTAGGTTTATACCGGATACTGGAACCGGATATCCGGTAGCACTCTGGGTGGTAGGTATTAAAAATACGAAGTATGGATAAACTCTTATGGGCGTGGATTTTGGCCCAGTCAATAAAGTGAACAGTCTTGGTTATGTCTCATAGTCAGTGTGGTGAGTCGGTTCATATCAAAAAGCCAATCAGCGTCGATTTTTAGTGCCAGTCCAGCCCTTGGCTATTATACACTCTCCCACATTTAAAGTAAGAGCCCGTATTCTCAAATGTGTGTAGCACCGATCACCAGTTGGCGATAGGTCCTGTAACTTTGGAACCAGCGTATGGTGAGGGTCGAAATTGAGCACATTGTTCGCGTTTGATTTGCCCTACTTCTGTATATACTAATTTTGAGATCTATAACTGCAGGTATTCGTCAGTTTGAAAACCTATCGCTAACTACGGATAGGTGCTGTACGCATTTGAGAATATGTGCCAAGGCTTTAGCTTAGACTTAGGTGTATGCATGCTTATATACAAACGCTTAAACAAAGGGTTAAGCTAAGGCTTAGAAAAGGCTTAATTACGTAAGCTGTTCTGCTCAGCCCACGCGTTACAGAAAATATACGCCAATAGTTTGTTTACCGACTAAGTTACCAAAACCAGTGTCATTGATTTACAGTACAGGTTGTCGTGGTTGTTGGCACGCGTGGCCGATACAGTACAGTCTGTCCAAATGTCCATAATCTCGCTGCATTCGAATGCTTTTCGGGCAAAATTCGCTATTTCTACACCAGACATTTAAAAAATGAGCATCATGGGTTTTCCTAAACTGGCAATAGATCGATTAGGTTTGATATATATTTTTATTTATATATTGTATACATTGTATATATATGTGTGTGTAACATATACTGCATGTGCTTGTAGGTGTATGAACATAATATATAATATGTTTAAGGTATGGGTTTGTTTATATATCAAACATATGGTTTTGGTTTCCTAGGTTATTTTTTGCCAATCTGGTTGTGATTGCTGCGTATGATACCGGTGAGAGCGAAAAAAGGTTGTTACTGTTTGCCTAAACTGGCATACCGAGTAGTTTGTTGTTTTGTACACGCAATAGGAACGAGTTAAGCATTGAAATTGTGTGTAATACTAGCAGATAATTTTGGATTCGATGACAGAAGCTAAAAGTGTCATTGTGTAGTAACATAAGTCCGGATTCGGTCGAACAAAATACGAAGTTTTTCAGTATTTGTACGGGAGTACTAAAGTGTATCATTAACCGCATGTGAAGTGGTATTCCAGCTTTAATTATATTGATATTGAACTCGCAGCACATTCTGTTCACGGGATTATACGTTACAATGCTGAACGGCATAGGGGTTGCGTGCAGGGGTCGAAATCTTTTTTTCGAGATGGTGAAGCGAATAGACAGACATTTTTAGCCGTTTCCAACAACTTTTTCGTTTTTCAAACTTGCCAGGCCTGTAGGTATATGTATTGTTTATTAAGGTAAATTACCTATATTTATTGGTATTAATGGAGTGAATACCTGAAACGGTGGTAAGGTGGTGTTTCCATTATATATAAAGCAAATTAATATTATGTAAGCACAACAGAACAGAATGGTCATATGGTGCCATATGTGGGGCCATTCGGAATAATTATTCTTTGGTAATCGGCGTGATGTGCCGACTCACTTTAATATATATATACATATATACATATATAAACAATTTTTATAGGCCAATGTATAGAACAAGGACGCAACAGTAGTATAAGCATATTCCTAAGCCTAAGCCTAATCCTAACCGTAAGGATGAGCCTATTCCTAAGCCTAAGCCAAAAAAATTAGTCTAAAGCTTAAACTGACTATATTACAGCGCCGCCCGGAAAACGACCCGGCCCAGTTCTATACATGGACCATTTTAGATATATATCTACATATAAACAATTTAAGCATGTTAGCTATTAATTTAGACTATGTTTTGACCAGGTATACTAATAACAGCAGCAGTAGTAGTAGTAGTAGTAGTAGCTATATGACCTTACCGGCTTCGTTACCGAACGATTGCAATTTGATGTGAATTTCTACAATTATATATATATTTGAATTGAATTCTGATCTCATTTGGTTTGTGTTGTGACGACCGTTTCGCTTCAGTATACAGTTTTTTAAAAAGTGTTTTCGGTATTTTCTTTTGGACTGAACGGAATTTAATTTCGTTTACTGTATTTGCTGTATGGTCTACGATTCTATTTGATTGCTATTAACGTACGCAAAGATGTGGTTGATAGATACGTATTTGCTAAATTGGTTATGGCAATAAATGAATTGCTCGCACGTCGCGTGTTGGAGTAATTCGTCTGGCGAGTAAATACAAAAAATCCGGATTGACTCGGCGTTATTTTTTTGTGTGCCAGTCTGGCCAATCAGAAGCGTGTGTTTGTTTGCCTAATCAAAGCTACTTGAGGAAAATCAACTGGTGAAGGAAACCTATCACTGGAGTACGTACTATTAACATATTGGGTTTTATTGCTATTCGATTGGGTTATTGTATCTGGTTCGTCAGTTTGAGTTCGACGGGTTACTATGATAATGGTTGTGGCACTGGTTCAAGCGGTTATAATGTTACAGACAGGTTGATGGCGAATACTGACGTTCGATTGTTAAAACGCTGTGTTGCGTTATAGATCGGAAAATAATCGGATTGTGTTATGGAACAGATGGCGGCTTATATGTATGTATGTCGGCGAAGCAAAGATTAATTGTGTAATAAACTGTCCAAAAATGTTTTGAACGAAAGAACGTGAGCCATTGTTTATGGTTTGATTAATATTGAAATCTATGCGATATGAAATCTCGTCCAAATCAGTTGTCGTTTGTGCGTAGCAGTAACGGTGAGCCGCCTAAGAAACGGCCCGAGCGGCCTTCGTTCTTTTCGTCGGCGCCACGCAGCCAGCGAACCGGTAAGTTTTGGTTTGGCATGGTTGTGTCGTTGTTGTATATACATGTTTATATTCAATGTATTACGTATATGTACGCTTTTATATATATATGTCGTGCACCAAACAGCAATTTACCCCAGTTGGCAACTTAATTATTTGTATTTGCCTTCACCCTATTTGCAAACTGTAAATTAAACACGGCTTATATGGGTTTAAGGATTAGACATTCACGATTTGATTGGCTAATCAAAACAACAGAAATAAAAGCACTATTATTCACATAACGTTGTATTCGATTACACATTTCGGCACACGCTCACACAGCTTTGTTCGTATACTATATAAACCTAGTTTAATTTATAGTTTGGAAATAGGGTGTTGGCAAATAATTATTGTGCAAATCAATTTTAGTTCATTTTATAGATTTCTACGCGTTGAGTTCAACGGTGACATTTTAAAACGCTGTAGGGTCCTCGGTTCATATGATCCTTTAAATTTTAACTTTTTACCATATAAAACATGTACAAACAGCAGTCAAATTTGTGTAAGGAATAAATCTGGTTAGGCTTATATTTTACGAACACATGAATGATAAATACTTCCTGTTCCAATCTGTGCGAGTTAGCACTATAATTTCGAGCACCAAAACTTCTGAACCGTTGGTCATGCAGCCATAAATATGGTACCGTTGAAGTCAGCTCGTCGAGATCTATAGTATCGACCACGTTTTATCAAAATCCTACGGGAGGTCCAGATTCCATACCTCCGCCACAAATTTGATTACCTAATTACTACACCTAAGCGTGTTCACTTATTGAATAAGTATACAAATTAAATTATATTTTAAATTAAATCAGGCCGAATGATTCACGATGCTGAGTTATTGGTAATGTGAGATTTTGTGGTATGAGTCAAACCCTGACCAACCTTGTTGAACTGCGTCATAATTATATTATGGGTTAATCGAGCTGTTTTATTGTTGAATTTGATGATTTAAAATGGTCGTTGGCTGTTTGATGTTTGCAGCACAATTACCCTTATATGGCTTTTATAGCATTGATACCTATTGAATTTTGCACGGATGTGATTGCTAAGAATTTTAAACTCCACCACCTACGGCAAATTGTCGTCCGGAGTCTCATCGAGATCGATCCCGTTTCGTTAATCCCTGATCCCTGTAGGTGCCAATCATTCGGCGGTGAATTGTGATACACAGATACCATTATTATATCGGTCAATGTTACTTTATGTGGCGTACCAGTAGATTAACCGTATTCCTAAGCCTAAACCTAAGCCTAAAACCATTTAATCTAGAATCTAAAACCTACTCTTTTATAGACCCACCAGAAACCTGGACGCCCCTTAAAGTAACATGGGCCATTTTTATCTGTAATGATTGAAGAAGCATGTATTAAACCTGTGACTTAATGGCACTTAACCTTGTGGATTGTTATTTACCGGTTTGTGAGGTTTTGGAGTGGTCAAAGAAATTAGTGTCACCTTTTCAAAAGAGAGTCAACAATTCGGACGGTCTGGGTTCTCTGTACAGCTATCGTGTGAAGCCACTTTTGTGGACAATGTTGAAAACTCTATAGCTGAAATTACAGTGAAGTAAAACATGCATATACGAGCTCAGTGACACTTGAGCAGGATGCGACCGGATATTAATGCGCCGGATACTGAAACTAGAGCCGGATATTGAATTTTTTTACAGAAACCGGATATTATAACTGGATATAGCGTGAAAATATGAATACTGTTGGCAGTAGTTGAGTCGCACAAAAGGTTTACGTTTTTATTTACAGAATTAAAGTTAATTGTTAGTTTGGATTTTTCATTCTAATTCTAGTGATAAAATACTTAACAGCTTTAAGTGCCCAGAAAGGTAATTGCAGCAACGTGTTGAATAAATATGTCCACGGGTCAAAAAAAGCTGTTTTATGGTATTCGGGACCACAACCGTCAATATCCAGCATCCGCTAGTTTTATACCGGAACCGGATACGAATATCGGGTTTGCCGGCTCGCATATGAATGTCGGGTTTGCCGGATATTAAACCGTAACCAGATATCCGGTCGCAGCCTGTTCTTCAAAACCTACTTTTGCCAAAATTTGTGAAAATTCGAAATTGTACAAACGCCAGGAACAATTGCAGGCCGTTCAAAATTAAATTCTACGGGCACTTCTGAATAAACGGGTTTGATCGAAAGTTACACCCCCTGATGTATTTATTCTGTGAAAAAAATTCTCATTTGACACGAAACAACAACAACAACAGTTATGAATCTATTTTTTTGACTGCGACCAGAATCGACATTTTCATGCGTTGCGATGTGTATGAAATGTTATTTAAACGACCGAAGATATAAATCGGACCCGTAGCCAAGGGTGGGGCCAGGGGGGCTCAACCGCCCTTGGAACAATTTAGGCCCCCCTAGAGAATTTTCAACCTTGCTTGTAACTCATCTCGAAAACCCTTGCATGCCCTGCTGAAAATTTTTTAGCCCCGCCCCCCTTAGCAGCAAGGTGAGCTGGCGGCGGGCGTGAGATAAACAAAGTCGATTTTAACGAAATTTGATTTGACAGACAAGAATATTTTTTCAAGCAAAAAAAATACATTTAATTTAAGGAGAAAAACACGAATTGTAAAGTTTTGAGTCATTCGTTGTCTCAGTCTATGAAATACTCTGGTGAATGTTGTGTGCCGTTCGTCGTTGTGAACGGATTCATCGGCATCGGTGAATCACAGTATCGCCGCGGATGGGGCGCCCATTTATAGAACAGGGCCGGATCGTTTTCTGGAGGGGCTATAATAGAGTCAGTTTAAGATGTAGACAAATTTTTGTGCTTAGGCTTAGGCTTAGGCTTATGAATAGGCTCATCCATATGCTTAGGCTTATGAATAGGCTCATCCGTATGCTTAGGCTTAGGCTTAGGCTTATGAATTGGCTCATCCATATGCTTAGGCTTATGAATAGGCTCATCCGTATGCTTAGGCTTAGGCTTATGAATTGGCTCATCCATATGCTTAGGCTTATGAATATGCTCATCCGTATGCTTAGGCTTGGGTTTATGAATTGGCTCATCCATATGCTTAGGCTTAGGCTTATGAATAGGCTGATCCATATGCGTAGGCTTAGGCTTATGAATAGGCTCATCCATATGCTTAGGCTTAGGCTTAGGCTTAGGAATAGGCTCATTCATACGTTTAGGCTTAGGAATAGGCTCATCCATATGCTTAGGCTTAGGAATAGGATCATCCATATGCTTAGGCTTAGGCTTAGGCTTAGGAATAGGCTCATTCATACGTTTAGGCTTAGGAATAGGCTCATCCATATGCTTAGGCTTAGGAATAGGATCATCCATACGGTTAGACTTAGGCTTAGGCTTAGGAATATGCTGCCACTACTGGTCCGGCCCTGTTCTTCCATGCATGGGCCGCGATTGGTATCGGTAGTTTTGGGAGCATACAGCTACCGACACGTTTATTTTCACTATATCTACAGATGAGTTGAGCTTAATAATTGCATGACATTTAAGAAAAAATATACAAATACTGTTTATTAAGAAGTGGTTGCAAATGATGAGCGACGCATAGCTGATGCAGCAGGCAGGGTGTACATCCGGAATTACAATTTACCGGAACCGGAACTTGAAAAAGTTACCGGAAACACAAGCGGAACCGGATGCAAAAAGTTTCAAAATCGCAACCGTTTTTGAGCGAACGCGAGGTTTTCGTTGAGTTTTTAAAATTACAATATTTTTTGTTTTCGCTGTGAACGAGTTTTGTTTCACTGTAAAATTTGTCCACTATAGTCAAGTGTTTGTCGTCTGTCCTCTGAAAATTGTGTTTCTGCGAAATCTGATGTCGTCATAGTGACGTACTAGTGATGTTTTTTGATTGGCCGATGATGATAATGGCCAGTGTTACTTTAAGGGGCGTAACAGTAAATTAAGCGTATTCCTAAGCCTAAGTCTAAGCAAAAAAATGTCATTTAGAATCTAAACCTAATCTTTTATGGACCCATCAGAAACAGAAACCTGGACGCCATTTAAAGTAACATGGGCCATGATAATGATGATGATGATGCTGCTATGGTTGCATTGTGAGTATGAACAGTTAAAAGTTCTGCCATTCACTTTGTCTTTCGGTGTTGTTTGTATTTATTGTTCGTGTATGTTTTGTTGTTGTCGAGGTTGTCCTATGTTTTTGAGACGAAATGTTTGTATTGGGTGACCGCTGATGACTCAGCGTAGGGTCACGGGTTTGTCTCTGGTGTCAGGATCGAGGCCAATGGTCACGATTAGAGCTTGTATTCTCAAATGTGTATAGCATTTGTTACCAGTTGGCGATAGGTCCTGTAACGTTGGTACCAACGTATGGTGAGATTTGAAATTCAGCACATTGTTCGCGTTTGATTTGCCCAACTTCGGTATAAAATTTTGAGATCTGCAACTGCAGATGTTGGTCAGTTTGAAAACCTGTCGCTAACTGATGATATTTGCTATACGCATTTGAGAATATGGGCCCAGGACGTAGGGGAAAAGGAAACTGAAACGGTTGTAGGTACTTGTCCCCGTGTTTGTTGCTCAAATTAATTTTTGTCAAAAAGTCAGACAAATTATATATCATTCGACGCAGCTTGTGGAGCTGAGTTGATTGGTGTTCAATTTTCATTGATTGACCTGTCAATGTTTAAGTTGAAGCTGAAACTTGGACTAAACCAAGGTCTGGCCTAAACTAAACCCTAAGCCTAAATTTTAGCTAATTTAATCGTGATGGTCATTTGGTTTAGAAAAGTAAACATATGGAACAATTCGCCGTTAAAGTCTGTTACGCCATTTGTACGGACCCGTTTGTGTATTGAATGAAGTTTCCAGTTTTTAAATATACTACATAATTTGCCAGCTTTGCGCAATGCGTAAAAGTTCCAACTAGGGTTATTTATTTCATCATTAATATTGCGAAAATGAAAAATAAAATCAATTTTTCGGTGGCATGTAATTTTACTTTTCCGGTTCCGTTTCCGGTAAATATTTCAGGTTCCAGTTCCGGTAAATTGTAATTCCGGTTGCAGCCTGCCAGGGACGTATATAAGGACAGGAATAGAGACGGATATATCGTCTCTCGAAATGCCGTACCGAAATCTGATCCTAGCTACATCCTAGTCACTATTATATCCTCCCGACATGTAATGCAAGCTACGTCCTCGGGCCCGTAGCCAAGGGGGGTGGGGCTCTGCCCCTCCTGGAAACATTTTGACCACCCTAGAAGATTTTCAATCTTGTTTGTAAGTCATTGAATACTCTTGAACGCTCCTCCTGGCATAGTTTTAGCTTCCCCTAGCAAGGTGAGCTGGCTACGGCCCTGTACATCCCCCCAGTAGTCGCTCGTTTGTATTCCCAAATGAAAGCTGTCCAATCAAATGCGTTGTTTTCTGCGACGTCAGTACTGTGTTTGCTCTATAGTGTAGACAACAACACTGTGTATGACGTCATAGTTTAGTAGTTTTATGAATGAGTCATGTTTGTTGACGATTTTTTATATACAACTTCCTTTCGTTGACCGAAGTGAAACTCCGAGCGAAGCTCGGAGTATCGCGAAGCGTTTTATGTTTTGTACTTGGGGGTCGAATCGAAAGGTGGATGTCCGTCCGTCCGACTGTCCGTCCGAAAAGAATCTCAGGAACGGCTAAACCGATTTTGATAAACTTTTTTTGTTTGAAAGCCAATTATCCTGGGGTGTTAACCTTGCATTGGGGTTTTAAAATTTTAAGCCGTTTATTAGCTACAGGCTAATTTGCATAATTAATTAAGCCTAAATTAGGACTTTCCACAATATTTTACTAATTATTACAGTTAGAAGCAATCTAATTTTAGCATTAAAGGGTTTTTGAGTGCAAGGAATCTGCGTAGACTGTTTACAAACCTCCAAAACCGATAATTGAGCAGTTAACTAATAGATAATTTGCATATTAGCATAGTTTATAAGCCTAAATTAGGACTTTTTACAATATTTCACTAATTGTTAAGATTAAAAGCAATATAATTTCAGCACTAAAGGGTTTTCAAGTGCGAGGAATTTGAATCAATTGTTTACGATCGTCTAAAATCGATAATTGATTAGTTAGTTAATAGATAATTTGCATATAAGCAATAATTCTAAAAATGATGTAAATATGCTCGGAAACGAACTTTTGTACGTTCCTCGTTTTGGAACTTGACGGATTTTGGTATTCAGACGCGGAGCAGACAGGGGTGGGTGATCCCAAACTCGCAAGCGAAACGAGCGAGAAGAAAGACGCATTTTAAAACTTCGGCGGTTTTTGTTTCGTACGGTTAAGATTGGGTCGCTTTAGGGATGGGGCCTTCCAAAATGAGGGTATGTGGGTGCCTGTTCCGGCCCTGTTGTTATTTTTTATACTTGGGTTACCGTTTGGCTTCGTCTTGAGCATAAACTTTGGGGGAAGTTTACGCGTGCCGGAAGACAGCGGCGGATCCATTAATTCTCTGACGGGGTTATTATTTAAATTTTTCTATTGTTTAAAAAAAGTAAGCATATATTGTTAAACATTGTTGGATTCGGCATTTGCCAATTGAAGTCGTATCGGAGCCGCTAATTGGGCCGAATTCGGAACGGAATCGCTATTGTTTTTGCCGAATTTGTTCAACTTTTGCTCAAACCTTGATGTTGTTGTATTAATTTTAATATTTTTCGTTCGTTATTGGTTTTGAAATGGATTTAACTGTGTACATATGACGGGCTGGTTGAAATGGCTGTATTCGGCCTTGGTGATTTTTTTAATAAAATAATGAACATAAATGTTTTTATCCATTAAATTGAATTTTGATGGATGCTGGTGTGTTTGTAAAGTTTTATATGAATAATTTTTTGTCCCAATTGTTTAACAGAGACAATTTTGTAGGAATATTAAAATTCGTCGGTATTTTGTGGTATGAGTCAGACACTGTGTGCTTTAACCCTTTCTCACATGAATATTTTCGATTTCCCCGGAGACCTACTTTTATGCTAGGATTCGAACTCCAGTGACTGGAGTGGGAGGCGTATACCATCACCATTCAGCTATAGGAGCTTAACGCTCGAGCCCGAGGGGGCTCTCACGTCTTGTGGTGATTTAGTACGTGTACGTGTTGCAATTGTTAAACACGGTGCGATATATACTATTTAACGTATATACACTGCGCTGAGTTGCCTACAGGCAACTCAATGTGAGAAGGGGTTATAGATAGTAAACTGAAAATTTTTCGTTTAAAGATAGTAAACTGAAAATTTTTCGTTTAACACTTCCTCACATGAATAGTTTCTATTTCCCCTGAGACCTACTTTTATGCTAGGATTCGAATTCCAGTGACTGGAGTGGGAGGCGTACACCATCACCACTCAGCTGTAGGAGCTTGACGCTCGAGCCCGAGGGGGCTCTCACGTCTTGTGGTGATTTAGTTCTATGTATACGTGTTGCAATTTATTGTTAAACGCGGTGCGATATATACTATTTAACGTATATACACTGCACTGAGTTGCCTATAGGCAACTCAATGTGAGAAGGGGTGAAGGTCTTTTTTACGTATGAACGCCGATTGCGGTCAGTATTGTAAATGCACTGTTGTAGTTCGAGGTTATGCCTGTAGCCAGAATTATGCTGCTCCAATCAAGTTTTACATCGTCAAAGTAGGATGCGACCGGATTGCCGGATCCGGTTTAATATCCGGCAATACGATAGTTGTTTCCGGTATTCGGTATAAACCGAATAGGATACGGGATATTTACGGTTGTGCTCGTGAATTTTATCAAATTGTGCAATACTGCGCAAGTCAAGAAGTGCAATGAAGTAAAAAATAAAGAAAAAAACAAGCTAACAATTAATTGTAATTCAGTAAACATATAAGTAGTTATAACGCTTAGTTGCTGAATAACATATGTATTAAATTAAATTGATCTCAACGGGGCGTAGGGGTCGAAACTTGTTTCCTATTTGTGATTTGTGTCCTTTTTTCCTAATTGTGATTTCTGTCCTTGTTTCCTATTTGTGATTTGTGTCCTTGTTTCCTATTTGTGATTTCTGTCCTTGTTTCCTATTTGTGATTTCTGTCCTTGTTTACTATTTGTGATTTCTGTCCTTGTTTCCTATTTGTGATTTCTGTCCTTTTTTTCCTAATTTCTGTCCTTTTTTTCCTATTTGTGATTTCTGTCCAGAGTATTAAAGAAGATTTTCAGTTTGGTAAAACAAGAAATACTCGTTCCTTTGACAATTTTTATGGAACCCAGCCAACCAACCCCCGTTTCCAATTTTTGGTTACGACTCTGGCTGTCCAGTCTGGATATATTTACTTTGCTAATGATTCATCATGAGCAATAATAGGTTGTTATGATGACTATATTGATGTTGTGTGTCGCCACCGGATATAAGATGAATCAAACTAGGATATGCTGTAAACACTAAGATTAGTTTGATAGTTGCGTTTAGTTATCGTTGACGGACGGCTGTTCGTAAAATAACTCTTAATTGAGCTTGTTGAGTTGAACGGCGGGTCGTTTGAGTGTCAACTGAAGATTTAAAATTAAAATTCAACTCCTGTGATTGCTCGAATGCTAACGAGATGTGTTTCGATTAAGAGCATATATATACATACATACATACCTAAAAATTCATTGTTAAGCGCTATTTTATTGCTTTTAATGCTGTAAACACCCCATTTAGAATGCCAAAATCTTGAAACAAGTGCAGTAGGTGGAAACATACGAGATAAATTATGGAGTGTGGCACAAATTGAAAATTTTGGGAATGCACGCTCGGACAATTTGAGATAAATAAGTTCGAATAATATGCCAATTTTTCGTAAATTTTCGAATGAGAAATAATTTTCAATACTGAAAATACCGGAAAATTCCGGTGAAAAAATACCGGATTTCTTACCGGAACCGGATAGTGAAAAATACCGGATTTCCCTACCGGAACCGGAATTCCGGTTGCACCCTGATATATGTAATACAAACTTGTGTTTGTTTTCATTGAATGATTTTGTGCTATACGTATATATTTATTTTTACATCACAATCCCGTTGTGAAAGTTGTGTTCGATGTAAAAATTTTTTAGTCAGCTTTAATATTAAGCCCCATTCACACGTGTAAGTTTTTGCAGCGAGAACTCGCAGCTGCAACTTGCACGAAATCCTTGTAGCTGTAAGCATATTCAAAGGAACCTTTCGACTGACCAATCAAATTGCAGGTGGAAGAAATTCAAACGACTTGCAACTGCGTTCACAGGTGCGAATTAAATTCAATAGCATGAACTTCAGTGAATAATTTGATGCGGCAAGAACTTTTTTGTTTACTGACAAAACTTGAACGTGTGAATTGGGCTTTAGCTGATAATCATTTATGACGTAAATGAAATATTTATACTTCTGTGTTGCTATTTTGATAAGCCAAATGAATCATTGACGAGCATGACGTGCAATCAATCCCTACTGTAAAGATTATAGGCTGACTGCTGACATCATTTCTGCGGTTTACTTCTGTATCCGAATCGCTGTTGTGTATTGAAATTGACTAATTGCAATGTATGGATTGAGATTCAAAGTTGAATATCAGTTGAGGGTTGAAACCTTTTTATTTTGGTTTTGTTTTCAATTTGAGTTCAACTTTTAACTCAGGTGGAGTAATGAGTTAGATTGCGTTTGACGATGGACGTTGTTGTTGTTGTTGTTGTTGTTGTTGTTGTTGTTGTTGTTGTTGTTGTTGTTGTTGTTGTTTTTGTTGTTGTTGGTGTTGTTTTTGTTGTTGTTGTGGTTGTTGTTAACTTTGTGTTTTTACCAATACGTGCGGAGAATACGGAAAAATTACCGGTTTTCAATTACAGTGTTCGCCTGTCATCATTTTTACCGGGCCAGGGTTCCAGAATAATTCGTAGTTGTGGTTGATCGAGTTTGAGTCATATGAAACAAAGAAATGTACCGATTTTTCCGGTCGCGTAGCCACAATTATCAATTGGGACAGATGTGTTTCGGCCAACGAAGAGTTGAAATGAAGATTGAATTTTGAAAAATTGGCATGCGACGCCAATGGACATTTAAAACTGGCTGGTGTGAGTCTAATGACAAGATCCTTAGAACCCTACATCCGATCTGGCCAACGTTACTTTTAAGCTGAAGTGTTGTGCAAAAGCGTACTCCTAAGCCTAAGCCTAAGCAAAAAAATGCAGTCTAGAATCTAAACCTACTCTTTTGTAGACCCACTAAAAACCGGCATGGCACTAAAAGTAACACGGGTCTCGGATCTTATGGTGTGTAAAATTGTAAAAAGAAAACTTTGCGAGCGAGATGCTACACGCTATTTTTTCCGTGAAATCTTTCTATAATACTCATATAAAATGTTCCTTTGATCGTGGTTCTGGGGTCCGGACCCATCGACCCTCCTTGGCTTTTTGTATGTATACAAATTCATATGTTCAAAACCTGCATGACGTCATATAAATTTCGGTCCATGACGTCATATAAATTGCAGTATTACGACCTCGGGTGTGTGTGCTGGTTGATCATGGTCAAGTGGGGTCTACTTTTCTAGGCTGTGGCGCAGTCGAATGAGTCACGCCGTGGTCAAATGCAAACGGTCTTATACTCGTATATACCATATGTCCTAACGCATTTGAACGTTGAATGAGATGACTGAGCGTGGAAGCTGTATGGATGAATGAGTCATTCAATGTGATTTAAGTCTGCTCAGACTCGAGTATAATCACCCATTGTCACCAGCGGTGCCGGTGTAAGCTTAGTCGCGCCATTCATGTTGACGCTTTGTGACGGGCATAAGTTCTGGTGTGTGTGAAACTAGCGAAAGGGTAACGCAGCGTCGGTGTGGTCGGCTATTTCTTGAAGCCGGCAATTGCGTCAAAATGGTGTGCGTTTGAAAATATTGTTTGCATATACTTTTAATTTTTTGCTTTTCAATACTTGATTCAGCGGAATAAGATAACACGAGAGGGATCCTGGTTTTGGACCCCCAAAAATGTACCATAACGTTTCGGGTTAATCGCTAGAAGCAATAACGCTTGTTCAAAATTTTAACCATACCTCCCGCCGTAGCCAGTTCATGTTTGCTAGTGAATGGCTAAAAATGTGATCAGCAAGGGGCGCACAAGGGTTTTCGTTGACTTAATACAAGCAAAGTTGAACATTTTATGGTGACGGGGGTATAATTTTTGTCCAGGTGGGGCTTGAGCCGCCCCCCTGTAGCTACGCGCCCGGTTTTAACGCTAAGTTTGTGCCAGTAAATGTTGTCAGACCGATGCTCTGAAAGTGTTTGGTTAAAATAAAAATGTGGACATTTGCGTAATTATCCTTTGGTTGTCAATTTCAGGCTATATAGAACACGTATAGTACTTAAATAGGTTAGCCAGTGAATGCTTACATTATAAACTAATATCAGTTATATAATACGTCTTGCCAACAGTAGTAGTATATTAACTATTATACAAGCTGACAAATTTTCGCAGTATTTTTGAGGTGTGATTCGGCTACTAAACATGATCTCTGATGTTTTGTGGATCAATGGATCAAATTTTTGTGTGTGTGATTATTTAACGTCTTAGTATATACCTGTCAATATATGCTGACTTGATTGAAATCTGGTGAATACGCCGGCATATAAATTTAAACATTTGGTACAAAATACATATATTGAAGTGTTACTACTTAACAGTAGCAATATTGTTGCTTCCGGTCTGTGTGCTGCAAGCAATAATGTTGCTAGAAATCATTCCGTCACGACCATCGTTGCCGGCGTGTTCTGGGGTCAATAATGGTAAGTTGTGTATGGGCAATTGTCAGCGGCGTTGTGGGGGGACTGGGGCTGGGACGTAGGTATCCCCGTGGGGGGTTGGGATCGATTAAATTGTGGCGGTGATTTTGATCTTGTTGTTGGGTTGGAAATTTTTGTATAATTTACACTTTAGTGTATGTAGTTTATACGATTTAGCAATGAGGTAACGGGGGTTTAGTAACAAGCGGGATTTAGCTTCTTGCGTACTAAAGATGATTTAGTTTACTATGGCGAGTTAAAGAAATGCAGCTTTGTCATCAGTGGGACGCTGTCTGCTCTCTAAAAACTAACACTTAAATTATAGCTTAGCTAAACTTGAAAATTAGTTTTAGTAAAACTTACAATGGCTGGACGGACTAACTAAACTAGAATTTTTAAGTTTTACTTAAATTAACATGTTTTTTAAGTTTAACACGAGTTTCAGTAAAGTTTATGTCTAGTTTAAGTAACAAGTGCAGCCCAGAAATGACGTGTATCTAAGAGTTCGTTAAGCTGAGCTTAAACTGAAAATATGTAACATTTAAAATGAGTTTAAACGTAAACCTACCGGCTATGAGTTTAAACGTAAACCTACCGGCTAGTTTAGTTAATCTAAAAAGTTAGTTTAATACTCGAGGATTACCTTAAGCTGAATTCAAATTAGTTTTAGACAGTGTGAAGGTAAACTGAAATACCTTTTTGACAGTTGCTACAATGTACTAAATATAGGCTTTCAATTCAATCTGTAATTCATATATATACGAGTTTAGAACATTCGAAACGAAATAATTCAAAATTTTTTTTGCCGATTCGCGTAAATTGGGCGTATCGTATGCTCTCTCCACAACCAAGAGTTGTTGTCTTGCATTTAGCTCGACTGATCTGGTTATATGAGCACCCCCGTAGCCAGCCAGCTCACCTTGCTGGGGGAGGGGGGTTAAAAAATTTTCAGGAGGGGCATTTAAAGGTTTTTAATGACTTACAAGCAAGGTTTAACATCTTTATAGGGGAGCAAAATGTTTCCAGGGTGGACTGAGCCCCTCTGCCCGCCCCCTGGCTACGGGCCCGTCGCGACGCTATATTATGTTTAGTAAGATTTATAAAAGAGTGTAGCTATGGTGCCAAGGGGGTGGGGGGTCAGGGGTCCAGGTGGTGTTTTTTGTCCATGGCTTTTAGTAACTTTTTCAAATCGGAATACAACAAACTGCCGTTTTTGGAATTTAGCTGTAGAACGAGTAACGCAACCACCCCGGTTTCAAAACCTTGGCAACCAGCTATGGGGTTTGTTGTACAATTATTCGGTTGATGATTCATTCAGGTACGCTGCGGTTGTTTGTTTACTGCTGCGCGCAGTCGAGATTGGTGGTGGCAGTAGCCAAGTAGGCCGCCCTGTTAATGATTATACATACTGGCACGTAAATATACAGAATTATTACTCAGGTGAATGGTTGAAATTGTATTATGTATGAACCTAGAATATATCAACTCAGACTGGTAGCCAGCTTACCTTGCTAGGGGGGGGGCTAAAATTTTTTTTTCAATTTTTCGCATTTAATGGTTTTCGATGACTTACAAGCAAGGTTGCAAATCTTGCAGGGGGGTTGCAAATCTTGCAGGGGGGCCATAATTTCTCCAGGTGGGCTGAGCAATCCCTGACCGCCCCCTCCGGGTGTGGGCTCGAACCAACTGCATAACCAGAAATTATTATTAAAGGGTGCAAGAAGCTTCCAGGTGGGGCAACGCAAATTTTCCTTATTCTTTTAATGAAGTTGAAAAAATGTTGGTCGGGGAATCGACGTTATCGGTGGGGCGGGGATGTCTGTTCTCGCTCGCCCCCCCCCCGCGTTTCTGTAGTTGCATGATGCCTATCTGTAACCACCAAGCGGTTTGCTTATAATTTGTGTAAAAATCGGCATAATTTTACGAATGTAAATGGTTTTAATTGTCGAATTTGTGTGCGTTATTTCGATGGAAATATGAATTTTGTACAAGGTTGTGTTTCAAGACAGCAGCGGATGTTAAATACGGGAACGGGGGGGGGGTGATGTCGATACTTAACAGCCAATTTTTTCATTTATTACATCCTTGGATTTAAGGTATGGTCACAGGAAACGGATTGCCTTTCCGCACACTGTCTTCTGCTGGCACGCCAGTGTATGTAGTGTCTTGCTAAGTATTTTCAAGATTATATATATGTTATATATTTTATATATATATATATATTTGAATTAGTTTGTTTTGTTGCTGGCTGATGATTCAGTTGTGGGTTTGACCTGAAGCGATTTTGGCTAATTTGATCGGCATTTTAAGCAACAAGATCTGTTTGTTTTCGAGTGCTTTTTGAATTAGCTGTAGGTTTTGATGGTCTATTATGCATGGAACCAGGTAAATTCATCGCCCGATAACTTGTGACCTGGATATCTCTCTAGACGGGTCACGCAATTGGTCAACCCGAAAATACCTAAAGCAGATGTCGGAGTGGCAAGTTATCGGAGTGGACACAGTGTCGAAATGACCAATTGTCAAGCAATAACAACGAGTTTAGTGATCTTGTCAGATTTGTCCATTGTTGTTATACTTGATGCCAGGGTGCAACGCGGAACTGGATTATACCGAAATCGGAACTGGAAATTTTGTGACTGTACGGATAATTTGTATTGACAAGTATCAGGTCAATTTAGGGTGTCTGTTGGCTGGCAACAATTTGTAAACACAGGTTGTACGAACAAGTTGGCGATGATTTTTGGACACGGAATCGGAACTCGTTTTGAATCGTAATTGTGATCGGAATCGGGATTCTGGTTGCACCCTGCTTGATAGGTAACAACTTGAAGAAACGTCATAAATTGAAAATAATCGTCATAAATTGAAACAATCGTCATAAATTGAAAACAAACGTCATAAATTTAAAATAATCGTCATAAATTTAAAAAAATCGTCATAAACTGAAAATAATCGTCATCAATTGAAAATAGTCGTCAGCAGGGTGCAACCGGAATTCCGGTTCCGGTTCCGGCATTTTTTCACCTTCCGGTTCCGGTTCCGGTAAATTTTTACCGGATTTAAAAATTCCGGTGTTATAATTTGGCCGTTTTTTTAACTTTGCTAATCTTTAAGAATCTCTTTAGAAAGCCACTTGTATTCCGAATATAAGCCATTGATGGTGGATTTCACTTCAGTCGACGACGAAAATCTAAAATACAACAAATAAAATAAATACCTATGTTCGACTAAGGTTATTTCACAAATAATAGAGCAAAAAATAAGATTAAAATGAAATTTTTGGTGAAATGCATTTTTCACTTTCCGGTTCCGGTTCCGGTAAAATTTTCAAATTCCGGTTCCGGTTCCGGTAAATTGTAATTCCGGTTGCACCCTGGTCGTCAGAGTTTCTTAGATAGTCGAACTATTTCTACAAATAAGCCACAGTTATCACATATATTTAGTTCAATGAAGTCGGATGAGTCTCAGTCATTGATATAACTGTAATCCTAAAACTCGCGTATATGTTTGTTGAAATGAATAATTTAAAATTATTTACAATCATTGACGCTTTATACAGTCATTTTAACATTCCACAGTCTCGGGTTTGATAGCCGTAATAGCACACTGATGAATTCTTCAGTCTGTTTGGTTTGTGCTATTCACAGAATTGAACTGTTTAGACGAAGTTTGTTTGCGTTTACTGTGGACATAAAAGCGGCCGACAAATGTCACGCGGAAAAAACGGCTTCCGCCGGACATAATGTCGGCTAAAATTGAGTTTGGCTTCTCGTTCGCGAGGTTTTGTTTTTCGCCTGTTACGTATATGTTTCACGCGGGTTCCGTGTCAAAAATTTCTATATCCGCCACGCCGTGCCGCTGGTGGTGTTTGTTTTGTGATCCAAAGCTGTTATGTTTCACACATATATATTGTGTTATTAAAAATGTTCAGTGTGTTTTCTCAAATATTCGAGTACGGTAAGCAACAGAGAAATACGACTGAAATTCCGGCACAATTTCTGGTGTCCGGTTCCGGTTCCATCCGACGGTTATTAGGATGTCAGAAATATACCTCAGCGTAATTTATACAATTTTGGCATATTAAAGCGTGACAGAATATTGTTGGTTTATAATAGACTGTGGATACTGAATTAAAATTCGCATCCGGACACAAACACTGATGTAGTTCAGAAAAAGAAAATTAAAATCATAATCAACAGAGAGGTTAAAGTTGAAATTCGGGCTCTGACAAGAAAATTCAATTGAGGTTGCGAACAATATTTTGGATTCAGCTTTGAACGCTGCTAATCGCTCAGACTCGTAGTCGGCGGGTAAATAAGAGGCTGTGCAAGTTTCTTATTTGCAGTCCCACATGATGCCCAAACACGTGTGTTTCGGTTTGTGTTGGGTCCAAAAACGGCAACGAGTATTCGCGGTGCAAAACTGGTTAATCTCGTGATTGTAAGAGATGAAAGATAGGTTTTAACTGGAACGCTAGGGGCAGTATTGTACATATGAGGGTGCCACGTGTTCGGTACGGCTTTAACTGCCTTAAGCAAGAAGCATGTGAGCTTGGGAAATTTTGCGTGGCGATTGAAAGTAGTGCTTCTATTGGAGCATATATAATGGGGTTTTGGTTTCAACCTGTGTACAGTTTGTTGAATAAGTCTTGATTGTATTTATAAGCCTACTGATATACGCGTCAATGTTACTTTTAGGAGCGTAACAGTCGATTAAGCGTATTTAAGTAACATGGGCCGACCATACGTATATGCTTCTATCTGGTTGGCTGTGCCCATTTTCAGTTTTGTTCTGAAATATATTTTTTGCGACAAAACCTAGTTTGTATACGTATTTAATGTGACAAAACAACAGCCGATGCGTTAGTTTAATTCTGTGTGTGTCATGGATTTTTAGGCTGTAAGTATAATTGAAATAGTACACCGTTTTTGGGTCCATGTTACACTTAAATATGTGATTTGGTGTAATTAGCTGTATTTCCACTGAGTCTAATAAGTAAACTCTTTGTGAATATGAGTAAATAAAAACCCTGAAGTTAATACTGCGATGGCTGGGAGCCGGACGTAATTTATCTTGGTTTGCGAAGTATTTACGGGTTTATACGACTGTTTCGGTTTAAATTTGAATCGTTAAAAACTCTGTTCTATGGGTGGGATGTGATAGGTATCACGGCACGACAATTTGTTATTCGAACTTTTATCGTTTGGACAATTCGCCGCCCGTCATTCTGCGTAGGTCTAGTGCTCGTATTCTCAAATGTGTGTAGCACCTGTTACCAGTTGGTGATCGATCCTGTAACTTTGGAACCAGCGCATGGTGAGGGTCGAAATTCAGCGCATGGTTTGCGTTCGATTTGCCCAACTTCTGTATCAAATTTTGAGATCTGCAACTGCAGATGTTGGTCAGTTTGAAAACCTATTGCTAACTGATGATAGTTGCTATACGCATTTGAGAATATGGGTTTAGGTTTCAAATTAGGATGTCGCTTAAGATCATGCAGTAATATATTAATAGGCGAAGTGAAAACGTTTTTTTTTGATGCAGTAATATATTAATAGGCGAAGTGAAAACGTTTTTTTTTTTGATGCAGTAATATATTAATAGGCGAAGTGAAAACGTTTTTTTTTGATGCAGTAATATATTAATAGGCGAAGTGAAAAAGTTTTTTTGATATTTGGGGAAGTGAAAACGTTTTTTTTTGATGCAGTAATATATTAATAGGCGAAGTGAAAACGTTTTTTTTTGATGCAGTAATATATTAATAGGCGAAGTGAAAACGTTTTTTTTGATGCAGTAATATATTAATAGGCGAAGTGAAAACGTTTTTTTTTTTGATGCAGTAATATATTAATAGGCGAAGTGAAAACGTTTTTTTTGATGCAGTAATATATTAATAGGCGAAGTGAAAACGTTTTTTTTTTGATGCAGTAATATATTAATAGGCGAAGTGAAAACGTTTTTTTTTGATGCAGTAATATATTAATAGGCGAAGTGAAAACGTTTTTTTTTGATGCAGTAATATATTAATAGGCGAAGTGAAAACGTTTTTTTTGATGCAGTAATATATTAATAGGCGAAGTGAAAACGTTTTTTTTTGATGCAGTAATATATTAATAGGCGAAGTGAAAACGTTTTTTTTTGATGCAGTAATATATTAATAGGCGAAGTGAAAACGTTTTTTTTTGATGCAGTAATATATTAATAGGCGAAGTGAAAACGTTTTTTTTTGATGCAGTAATATATTAATAGGCGAAGTGAAAACGTTTTTTTTGATGCAGTAATATATTAATAGGCGAAGTGAAAACGTTTTTTTTTGATGCAGTAATATATTAATAGGCGAAGTGAAAACGTTTTTTTTTGATGCAGTAATATATTAATAGGCGAAGTGAAAACGTTTTTTTTTATGCAGTATATAATATATTAATAGGCGAAGTGAAAACGTTTTTTTTTTGATTTAACACAAGTTTTATCAAACGTTCGATACGTTCAGTATCGATTGTGTTTGTGAAAGAAACTGGTAATAATTGCGTTCGTAGTGTGTTTTTTTGCTTCAGGAGGTTTTTTGGAGTTCCAATCGGCGTTTCCGGATCTATGCGAAGGACCTGCGACCGTTGCTGGTGCGGCGTCACATTTGCCAGTTGGTAACATTGGGTCGCAAAATGATATTGGTAAAGCTGGTGACTTTGCGAATCATGAGAATCGCCACATTGTTGACGTACCGAAAATCCATCAGTCACAACAACAACAGCAACAACAAAAGCAACAACAACAACAACAACAGCAACAACAAAAGCAACAACAACAACAACAACAGCAACAACAAAAACAAAAACAACAACAACAACATTTTAACGTAATGTCGTGTTCAACTTCAACTGTATTTACATCGCGAGACCCTGAGTTGAGTTTAACTGCAACTAATTTTTGCAACAACTCAACCGCGCTCTTAACTCCAGGCGGTGGACCAACGTCGGCGGCGACTGCTCGCAGTTGTCTGTTGTCTCTGTCTCAGCCTTGTATGCCGATATCGAATCAAGGGCCGACATTAATTTTGCCGTTTTTATACCTTGGATCGCAACATGACGTCATGGATCGTGAAACGCTGAATGTAAGAGTGTATGTACTGGCGGTTAAAGTGTCGCGAACGTACCATGAAAACAAAAGAATATGTTTCCAAACTGCACCAGAAACAAATTGGTCAAGTTGATAAGCAAAGTTGAAATAAAGTTTTAGTGTTGAGTTTAATTTTTTACAGGTCAGGAAAACTGTTATCTCTTTTGCGTTTGTGTTTGAAAAAATTAACTAAAACGAACCGCTTTCTTGTACAATTGTAATCGGTTACGATGGTCAGGATTTAAATCTTCATAATATAATGATGTAGTGTAGTATCCTATCTGTTAATTAAGCAGGTGTGCTAAAGTTGGAATCGGTTCGGCATCGGCAAGAATTCTGGTATCGGCACATGCCTAGAAATTTGTTTTACAAAGATCTTCTGGCGTATCTTCGTATATACGTAATATTTTCGTAGTTTTTCATTTGTACTATAGCAGTATGCCTGTTCATTTAAATTTAATCGACTCGTATAACTTAATTTCGAATTTATTTAGCTAAATTTACAGTGTTTTAATTGTTTGTACCTGGTGACTGAAAGCTATTGTGAAAAATCAAAACTACTGTTTAATTTCTTGGCGAACGCAGTTCAACAAGAAAGGTTTGGTTTAATGTAAACTTCGAAATTGGCTGCTGACACTATCAGGGTGCAACCTGAATTATAAAATATCGGGACTGGAAAGTTAAAAAATACCGAGAGCGGAGCCGGAAAACAAAAAATTTTCGTTACCGAAACATTCATTTTTAACGCTATTTTATCGCTTTGACCTTTGTAAACACACCATTTAGGATGTAAAAATCCTGAAACAAATGCAGTAGCTGAAAACGTATGATCATTTATAAAGTATGAAACAAATTTAAAATTTTGTCAATAAGTACACGCTCAGACAATTTTAGAAAAAAGTTACAATAATATGTCAATTTTTCTCAGAATGGGAAAAAATTTTCAATACCGAAAATACTGGAAAATTCTGGTGAAAATTACCACATTTTTTACTGGAACCGGATAGTGAAAAATACCGGATTTCCCTGCCGGAACCGCAATTCCGGTTGCACCGTGGACACTATATAAGTAATTCTCCAAACTAGAACGCAGCGAATATCGTTTCAGTGGCAGATGTCACATGTTCAGCAGGATTTAGAGTGCATTTTTGCCATTTTGCTAAAAAATTAAACTCAACACTAAAAATTTATTTCAACCTTGTTTATACACTTGACCAATTTGTTTCTGGCGCAGTTTGGAAACATATTCTTTTTTCTGATGGCACTTTCGGGGCACTTTAACTTTTAGCTTCATACCTTTACAAGATATGCTTTCAAACACCGCCTGAAGACGGCAGAAAGCGATCAAAACTCATAGACATAATCATGCTAATCACTCGCGTATAATTGTCAACTTTAAGAGATTTACTGACGCCGAATATGTAGACAAATGGCAAAATTAACTGTACAAACTAAACAAAAACACAACTGCCGAAATGATAACAAAGACACAATTGTGCGAAATTAACGACTGATTTTCGTGCATTAATTTGCGGATACGCTGAATTTTTTGTTGTTTGTGAAATTTTGCCAAAACAATAATATTTTGCGTTAAGCATACCAACTGTCATTTTAGTCAAATTTTTTGTAACCGACTACATCAGCTCATATTCTCAAATGTATATAGCATCTATCATCAGTAATAGAAGGTTTTCAATCTCATTAACTAATTGCAGTACTTGTTGAAGTTAAAATTGGTACAAGCGTAGAGTAAATCATATGCGAAAAATGTGCTGTATTTTGCGCATTAGCATTCGCTGGTTCGAAAGTTACAAGACGTATCATCAACTGGTGATGGGTGCTATACACATTTGAGAATACGGGTCCATAGATTTAGGTTAGCGCTCCGCAACTCGTGGGTTGGATCGCACTTGTGCGATTGAGGAAAAATGACAGTGCGAACCAACATTGGAGTGCCAGAACGATCTGTGAAGCTTGATAAACTTGCATATCGAGATTAATCGGAAACTTTACTGAATGACCCGAATACTAAAACTTACGACCGGATTCTTGTTCATGTCGTTCACAAGCTAATTCGCGAAGTTCAATGTGAAAAAAAATTGCTAAGAAATAAGCAAAAAGGCTTCAGGAGCGGAACCAAATTGTGTTCTGTTTAATAAATATATATTATTTACACCGGTACTTTTAAACTTTTTCCGCGGTATATTATTTAAAATACTTTAACGCGGCACCAACGGTTCCGTAATTTCATGAAAAGTACAAAAAATGGGGTTTTTTCGTTGATCATAACGAGTTCTCAAATGGGACACATTTATTCAGGCGGTAGTATTGTTGGTGTGAACATCTCTGGAAAACGTTGTGGAGTACTAGTGATTTAGGTATTTCGAAAAGCATATAAAATTTTAAGGTATATTGGTCAAATCATCTGGCAAGACCTTGAATACCTGCCGACAATATACTCGAATATAACACAGTATTTACGAACGCTGTGCTTATTAATACCTCTTATCTTTGCCATTCTTCAAAGCTTTATTTATATTTATTGTATATATTGGTTTACTTTTGGCCTGGACAGAGATTATATATGTGTTGGAGCTACACAAGGTCTATGGATAATTAAATATATATTGTAATTGGACGAGCTATCTCCTAGAATGCGTTTTCAATTTCGTTGGGTGGCCCCAATTCCAGCCAGTTATACCCGATGACCAGTTACCACTGGCCGCAAACGTGATGGAGCGGCTCATAGAGTCTGTACAAATAAGTAACGAGTATTAACAGTAGTTTTGAAAGAAATATTACTTGTGTATATTTATTGTTGATACGGTTTATGTTTTCAGAAACGCGGCATTCAATACGTTTTGAACATGAGCACAAGCTGTCCAAAGCCTGACTTTTTACCGGACGAAAAATTTATGCGCATACCAGTTGCAGACTCGTACACTGAAAAGTTGTTGCCGTATTTTGAAAAAGCATTCGATTTCCTGGGTAAGTTCGTGTTACGGTGTTTTCATTCGTTGCGTTTAAAATATTTTCTCTTGAGTTCAGCTGGGTCATGTGCAACTTTTCGTTCACAAGGTTATTAAGACTAAAGCCCCATTCACATACGTGGAAGTTTTTGCTGCGAGAACTTGCAGCTGCAGCTTGCATACACTTGCTAATTTTGTCCAAAATCCCGTTCGAAAAACTTGCAGCTGCAAATAATTCATTAAAAAATAATGGCTAGCAATATTAGTTTACATGTGTGAACAACCATGCAAATTTACTGAAGTTATTGTAGCCGCTTTCGTATTGGCTGATCAAAAAATGCAAGTTTTGCGCGCAATTTGCAGCTGCAAGTTCTCGCAGCAAAAACTTGCTCGTGTGAATAGGGCTTTAGGCTTTTTGTGTGGTGTTAAATTTAATTTTTATTTTATTTTCCAGATAAGGTACGTGATTCGAAGACAAAAGTAATTGTTCATTGCTTGGCCGGGATATCTCGAAGTCCAACTGTTGCGATCGCTTATGTGATGAAATATTTTCATATGACGTCTGAAGAAGCGTACAAGTATGTTTTAAAATATATTCTGGAATATGTGGAACGGGAATTTTTATTTCGTCGGAATCGGAACATGGATTAATTGCAAAAATAAAATATGTTGTGTAATGCTTATATATAACCCGTTTGGTTTTTTTCTTCAGTTGTTTTTCCAAGTTCTATAGATAACATAACTCAGGTAATAAATTATGAGCAATTTGCTGACCAAACACAAGCTACGAATTAAGTTTTCGTAGTGAAGACCAACCCAAAAATTTCTATTCCTGCATAATATTAGAATGTCGAAAAAGAAATCGATTTTCTGCAGGAATTCTGGCAGCAGCAATCGGAATTTTGGTCGAACCATGATTAATACATTATTTGAGTGTTTTTTTAAGATTTGTCAAAGAAAAGCGACCGTCCATATCGCCTAATTTCAATTTTCTCGGTCAACTGCTCGAGTATGAAAAGTTGTTAAAATCAATCAAAACTCGTTCGCTCAATGATCAAGAACGCAGTACGTGTTCGCCGTTGTTTGAAACGCCGTTTTTTGGCACTTCGCCGCTGTACGCACAACTTGGCGACCATTCTTTGAGATACTCAACCACTGATAGCGGCAATGGTCATAATGATTGTGGTGCCATATTCCGTACAACAGCAACTACTACTGCTACTACTACAACTACTACTACTACTAATACTACACTTCCGACACGGAAATTAGAAGAATTTGCCGATGGTAGTAACAACGAAAACGCAGATCCTGAGTCGCGGTCTATGATGGAAATTGAGCCAGATGGTGTAGCACTGAAAAACCGGACGGGCTTGGACGCGGTGATTACTTTGTCTGGAGGAGCCAGTGATCCGGTTCAAAAAATCGCAACATCTGGACTTGGATTTCAGTGTGAAACTGGGCATGCTAGACCGGCACAGCTCGATCTGGACTGTATCAAACGGTCAGTGTCGTGCCCTACGGTTGATTGCCATAATCCCACAGTTGGTGGTCCGAGTTTGCCAGTTGCAAGTGTATGCGAGCAGACACTCAGCCAGACGTCGCGATGTAGTAGCGTTATCGGCGGCCGGATGACCCGATATCCAGCGGATAAATCGAAGCTACGTCTTGATTTGATGTCGAAATCCTTACCTGGACCTCCAACTGATAAGTTATCTAGCATATCTGATCTAGCTACCACCACGGCTGTTCGGAATCGACATTCGAATATATCGAGTCAACGTAATGGAACAACAAGTGGTGTCAAAATAGCGCTGAGACGGAATACGATTGCACAGCTGGCAACAGCAACAACAGTATCGTGCACAGCGCTACAAAGCCAACCAAATACACTGCATGCAGCTGAAAAAACGATGCCACTTATTGCTGCACCGTCAGTATACCGTAGTGTGACAACTGCAACCGCAAACAGCAATAGTTGCAACGCGAAATTGAGCGCAGTCGCAGCGTACATGGCAAACGTCCTACCGGAAGTAGACGAGTCTGCGTTGTCATCGTCGGCGAGCCCGTCTCCAGTTTCGCCTCCCACCGGATTCTTAATGTGTGCACGTAACCGGAACGAAACTGACCTGCGGAACAGGACTACAACAGACGCGAACGCTACGAAAAGTTCCTTTGGTTTTGCTATGGGGCAACAGACTGTGAAAAGCCCACTCGCACGAATGTCACCAACGTCAAGTTTTGATATTTATCCACAAAAGATGTCGACAGGAAGTTCTAGTTGTGGTGCTAGTTGCAGCATTACAAGCAACGATAGTCGCAGTGCATTATTGTCTGCGGCAAGCAGTACAACGAATGCACCACCACCAGCGCGTCGTTTTGCTGGTTTTGCATGGCCGAAAATAACAGCGATGGCAAACAGTACAGCAGTGACCACTACAGATTTGCCATCTCCAAGTACAGAAGTTTCGAAATTGTCTCTTGGCGGCGGCGGCAGTGGCACCGTCGCATCGCGAGATGGTAACGCGACTAATTTGTCAGTGTCACCATCCGTTGCTAATCATGGGACGATCACACCGGATACTGGCCGGTCAACGGATTCGTTCGTTAGCGCCGTCGCAACAAGTCCGAATCCAGTGGCGACTGGCTTAGTTGGCAACAATTCTGTGCGCAGGTCCTCTCACGTGAGACCTATGGACGTCGCTGGGAACGAGACTGATGACCATCATCATGCGAATGTTGTAAAGTCTAATCGACGTAATGTTGGACCAAACCAATGCTCAATGTCACCGCCTGTTATCGGACAGTCCGCTGAAGCACGTCGTAATGATGCAAGTTTTTCGTCGACATCACGAAACCATTTAGTACTACCTCAGACACAACCCGTGCGCAACGCAGTTGGCGACCAAATGTCACAGTTGGCGGCACAAGCAATTCGAACGGAGGGCAAACTGACAAACGAAGCGAATGGTTTTCCTGGTAATAAATCGCTACTTCCAATTCAGGCATCAAATCTTCAATTTAGCATTGAACAACAACAACAACAACAACAACAACAACAGCAACAACAACAACAACAACAACAACAACAACAACAACAACAACAACAGAATAAATTTGTTATAGCCGATAATAAGCAAGGTACTGCTAGAAAAGATGACATTATGAATGGGAACTTTTCGACGAGTGCTGTCAATCCTTTGTTTCATGCCTCGGCCAAGCATACAGGATCAGATCTCGCGTTGTCTCGGCTTCAAGTATGTCATGGTATCAGGGACTCGTCAATTGAAACCAGTTTGTCTCGCGTACCTGTAAGTTATGCGGCGCAAACGGGCGGCGCAAGCGCTACACCACCTTCCATTCAGTTAGTTGGAAGTGACGGGCAAGAAATGACAGCTACAGTTGAGACTACTGGACAACTTGACAATGACCTAATGGATACGGCATCGTGCTGTTCGTCAGCAGGATTTTATACTCCGGCTAGTGGCAATAGCGCACCCGAAAGTAGACGGCCATCAGCGGAAATATCCGCTTCCTCCGTAGACACTGGAGCTGCTAGTACGTCTGAAATAATTCGAAATGTAAATTCAAACGTTCTATTTCCGCCGCCACAAGACGTAAAACCGCGATGTTTTAAGCAGAATTCAAGACACTTGAGTGACAGCAGTGAACATACTGGTAGTGTGATCAAAGGACATCTGGAAGTTTCGCCTGTGCTGGAGGTACTTGGGAATCGTAGCCAGTGTGTGGGTGTAGTAGAGGAAACACAAAAACCTTGGGACGTCTCGCAATGTGAATTTATGGGTGACGATGACAAGAAAGCCATTGAAATTGAATTGAGTAATGGTACGTCAAACACTGATAGTGCGGCTGCAGTGAAAACACTTAACGCAACCGCGATGGACACTCTATGTGAAAGGTTCGGAATGCAAAAACACAGCTCGGCTGTACACCAAGGACTACAGTTCCGCAAACGCTCGGCAACACCGTTACAGCACTGCAATACACCGCCTCTAAAATCAACATATTCGTCAAGAAGTATAGGATGCGTACCGCATGCTTCCAATCGTATGAAGTCACCATCAGCAATAGGGCACATTGGAGTCGAGAATTTGGCAACAAATACTATAAACAATTTTGCATCTAAGGCTCATTCGGAAGAGAGTATAGACGAAGAAGAGAAACAGGCGAATAAGAACCACATAGATAGCCAGCTTTCTTCATCCATGTATCCAAAATTGGTGAATTTAAAAGGTTCGAACGTAAAATCATGCACTGCTAGTTGGGAAAAACGTGAAGTCGCAGTTGTATCGCCCATTCAACGGAAGACAATTGACATTAGAGATTGCGGGGATCAGACAAACGTGAGCGAAAACCCGGCGCCGCTTGCGGGATCGTGGTTGCTAGATAAACATAAACCATCAGTCATATTGGGTCATGGGTCAAACCGTAGTACAAGTGCTGCTGTCATAAAGCAGCTTGGCCCTAATTATCGCGTCAAGCTACAGCATAGTGGAGGTCGATCGAAATTTTCGCGACCACCCGAAGTCGTGTTGAGTGGTTTTGGACGCAGGTCGCCGTTTGGAGTAAAGAAACGAACGATTTCGTGGACTGAAGCTCCGATGTCAGATAGCGATGACGCTGTTGAGTTAGGTAAATCTAAAAAGTTATGCGTGTTTATTAGTTTACTGGTTCCTGTACATTAATTCTCTGGGTGCAAATGAAATTCCGATTAGAATTCCGATTAAAATCGAAAACATCGGAATCGGAATCGTAATTTATTCATCGTTTCTGCCGTGTATTATTTGCAATTTATGTGCGAAATTTGTCTGCAGTTCTGAGAGGTTTTATATCTAACCGATGCCAGTATCAGTTCTGATCGTTTTTCCTGTTCGGCAATTGGAGATCCTGAAATATTTGGGCAATATTGTGTAACCGGAGGTGAAACTCTTATACCATAGCCGGAGGTTAGCAAATTATGTCGAAGTAAGAAGTAAGACAAAATTAGTAAATCTAGAACAAATTAAAATGAAAAGCCGTACTCGGATACGAAATATTTTGGTATTAAAAGTCGGATCCGGAATGCCTAAATATATTTTGTCTTCATGTAACTTTTAGCCGCCAGGTTTGTCTGATGATGTTTGAGACCTAACAGCCGATAACTGTGGGACCCCAACGATGACGCAAAATTTTGTACAACTTTTGTTGCACCTTGCTCAATCGCAAGGCGTCATGCGAGTGGAAAGAAATGCATTTGAATTCTATTTCGGGTATTTTTTCTGGGTGTTTTTGTAATATCCGGATGCGGGATGTTTTGCTGCGAAAGCATGGTAAATGATTATGTCAGTGCTTTTGCAACAATTGATGCCAGTCCAAATAACTCGTAATTCAGTGTAAACAGGATACTAAGTTCTGTTTCATTGTTTAGAAAAGCCGTGTTTTTTTTAATTTTTAGGATCGTCAAGTAATCGTTGTTGCCGATGCGACGACGGTACTACTCCAGTGGATGTTGTAGCACCAAAGTCTTCACGAAACGCTTCCCCAGATGAAGCGCTTGACTATGATCTACTACCACCGTCTGAAGCAATCGATGCAGTAACTCCAACAGCAGACGTGAGAGACAAATTTTGTTTTACCCGTAATCGCGAAAATTGGCCTGGTGATTTTATGGAGGGCGCTTGTTACACCGATGTCAAAGAAGACACTTGCGGTCATAGTTCGTTTTCAGACACAGAGCTTTGGGCGGATAACAGCAACCAGTTGAGGGATTCTGTAGCTATCGATTCTATGATAGATACGATGACAGAACGGCCTCCGCTGCAACTGGAAAAAGGAGCGTGTTGGTCAAGTTCAAGTTGGCTGCGGAATCAAAAGTTTGCCGGTGGATGTTTTGCGGAAGAACGAAAAACAACGAAGCCGGACACGAAGGTATGTTGGATGCAAACTGCAATCGATGGTAACCGTCATCAACGAACAGCTGTTGGTCGGCAATCTCCGAATTCGTTTAGTCGCAGACGCTATAATGCTAATGGGAATTCTATAGAAAACCAGCCGGAAGTTCCGGTGAAATCGCGCACCAGAACCGTTGGTAAGCAGGTGAGTGATCGGCTTACACGGTACTACGAGCATTGTCGTATAGCTAGACATTCTCGCAATGATAATAGCACCAATTTGATGTCGTCGAGTGTTGATCGAATGTCTAACCAACATACCGGTGAGGTTTACGGTATGATGGAACCACCTCACGAGATTGGAGCAGCCAGTGGCGTATCTGATACAGGTTTTGAGCCAGATCAAACCGCGATCCCAAATCGAACACCAGTGGCGTTTCTCAGGAATGCAAATGCAAGTACAATTAGGGGGGTTTCGTGTCATATGACTGCACCGCGGACCGTAGATTGCTGTCCACCTAAACCGCCGCCACAACTATTTAACTCTGTTCATTCAATGAGAAACAGCGTCGATAATTATTCTGATTCTGATTGCAGCGTTGTGAGTAGTTGTGAAAGTTCATCTGTTGGGAGAACTGCGAGAGATGTTTGTTGCTCGCAACGTGGGAACACCAAAACCTCTCGTGGTGAATTTAGCAAACTGTTACGCCCAACCCATACCCAATGGCATCAGTCGTCTACTCGATTTGAACTACCGAAATGGTTGAAAAATAGATCGAAAAGCAACGAAGTTCTCGATTATGCGACCGGACACTGTTGTTATCCGGGCTCCCAATGGATTTGTGAGCATTCAGCGCTGCAAACTGTATGTGATGCTGCCCGTTGTAAGAGAACTTTCGTTACTCGAACTTCCAATTTCCCACGATCAGTGTCGTGTTATCATACGTCAACGTCAACGACAATGTTACCTTCAGAAATTCCGGGTTGTTTATTGATAGGTCAAGACCATGAGAAACTCCCACCGTTGAATTCAGATGTGCCTGATTATGCGTTGATTGCAATGAGTGACTCAGAGCTTGACACGGGACACGCTGCATCGGTTCCGTTGTGGTTTGATCAAGCAGCCGCTAGTGTTAGCGCTCAACAACAACAACAACGTGAGTGTCACTTTAAGACTGGCAAATTTTACCATGTGCCCTATCGAGGACGTGATTTTGATCAAGAAAGCCTTGGATCTACGTCAAGCGTTGAGATTGCGGTGTCGTAAAGATGACACTGTAAAAATCTCAGTAAACTTTTGGTTTAGCTCATCTTGTATTCGTGTTTGCTGTTTAGCTTCCGTGAAACGTTTAGTTTGTAATGGCGTGTAAGAATTGTATTGTTGGTAGTGTGCCCTGGTTAATACTTGTTTACTTTCTTCGTCGCACCAATGTTAATTAGATTAAAGTTAAAAACGTTTCCCCTTATTTTTTTGTAAAATTAAGTGTAAACCTAAATTTAAAGCCTAAGCCTGTTTTATTATTAAACTGCTTGTGCGGGGGCACATACTTTTGGGAGCGAAAAGTAAACAAGTAGGCACGCCTGTTGACTTATTTTCTGTGAGTACCACAAGGAACATGCTGTATAATATATAAATGATACATGTACGTTTGAATGCAGGGCCCATATTGTCAAATGCATATAGCACCTATCACCAGTTAGTAATAGGTTTTCAAACTAACGTACTGCTACAATTACAGATTTCAAAAATGGCACAGTAGCAGGGAAAATCGAAAGCAATAAATGTGGTGCTCAATTTCAAACCTCACTATTCCCTGGTTCGAAAGTTACAAAGCCTATGACGAACTGGTAATAGGTGCTGCACACATTTGAGAATACGGGTTTAGATAATATATGTAGCTAACGAATGCTTGCGAAAGTATGAACGCATTGTATATACTTTGTAATGTTCGAATGTCAACCATAATGGTGACGTATGTTTTCAAATCGGTTGCCAACATCGCGTGTAATGTAGATTGTATTAGACGTTTATTTAAACCATTCGTTGGTCATTTAAATATGCATTTCCGATTTTTTTGGTGTAAAAAATGTTTCCTAACGTACCTTATTACTATAACAAAAAGTGAGTTGCTACGAACTAAACGACGACACAGCCAATCGAAATTTTTACGCTGGTGAAATTTAGCAAAATTCTAGTTTTATTGTAAAAAAATTCAAACCCACAACCAGCAATTTGTTTGGTAGAGAGAGACAGTCGATTTACAGCAGGGCAACAACAAAAAAATTTCCGAATACGATAAACGTTTTCAGTTCTGGCGATAAAGTTTTGGGCCATAGGTCGAAGGCGTTAGAAGCGGAGATGGTTCCCAATCGACCCCCCTCATATTTGTATCCATGAAGGAGTTATTGGCTGCATTCAAACGTTATATACGCACATTACTGCCATTTGTCAAACTCAGCGTAACTAAAAAATTGCGCAATGAATATTACGCTAACCGTTTGAAACTAACGTTCACCTTGCATACATCACAGGCTGAGCGCATATTATGCAGTTTTATGCGTTAAAATAATATTTAATTATTTTAAGTCTTTTCGGTATCAAACCTTAATCCGCGTGTGGTTGGTAAAGTTGGATCGTAGAATTTTTGGTTCTTGTACACGTATCCATCTCGGTTTTTGAAATTGCCATTCTTTTTCACAGATTACGATTAAGCTTATGCTTATGAGGGAAAATATGCGAGTGTTGAAATTTAGATGTTTTGGTTCCTTGGCTTAAGTAAATCGAATCAATATTGGTGGAAATATATGTGTAAAAATTGGTATACATAAATATATATTATATATAAATATGCATATATATAAGTATCTATATCGTTGCGGTAACATTTCAATAGGTTACTAAGTAATGTTGTATAACTTAATTATACTGGTTTGTCCGGATCAAATTGCGGTTATCTACACAAACAGGGATTAAAATTTTACAGTAGTGCTCTTATACACTTCAGCCCACAAGTTTAAGCTTACGCCGAAGCTAAGATATGTCAAAGTTTGCAAAATTTCGAAACCTGTGGCTGGAAACTGCACAAGAGCCGGCGATGCTTTTGATTTTTTTAAAAATGTCAGGTCGAAAACGAATCATTTGTATTTGTGCGTAGTCCGTTCCCAGTTTGTTTTTTGTATTATGTCGTTTGTTTGTTTGTTTAGTTGTGTGTATTGTCCGATATGGTCTGCTATTGCTCTACATATATTAGTGTGATTGGCGTGCACCAAGTTTATTTGATACTTGGTGAGTACTGTAATGGGTGTGAATAGTATTTAGTTAGAAAAATTTAACCATCGCTTCGTTTTTGCTTTGATGTGCAAACCCATAAATGATAAATGCGGACGGGACACATGTGTCTTTGCTGAAAGGTTCGTTGACTGAATATAATGGATTTTGTTTACTACTAAACAGTCGTATTTTCTACGAAATGTTCATGATGATTTAAAGTATAAGTGTCGTAGCCACGGCACCAATTTAGCCATGTCACTAACGCCAATATGGCTTGGCACTGCACCAGTTTTTATATCCACCGATATGTTATAACCGTCATTCCAATTGTGACTCGATCAGGTAAAAGCGACTGGTTTTGTTGTTTAGCATCCGATTCTATTGTTATGCTTTTCGCGCAATTTATTTGTTGGTTATCTTATGCTGTTTACTGTTTATATTAACTTTTGCTGTCAGAACCTAAAGTACAACAATTGAAATGTATCACATAAATTTTTGAATTTTAATATTGTGAAGTATGGATATGCGAATAGATAAACGTAGATAATTTGTTGCCAGTTTATTGTGGAGCTTCTAGCAGGAAGTTATGAGAAATTCTTACCCTCATCAGTTCCAATCTAAAATTTTACGTTACCTTTTCTGATTTCCCATTAAGAAGGCAGCCGAAAATCTACTTCCAGCACGGGTGTTGATGTGGTTTCGGTTGTGTCGTTACGGTTTCGTCTGCAAACTGGGCAGCCATGGAAACACGACACCATCTTAATAAATTTGGCTCAGTTCGCATAGCTTCCCTCCGCATTTTATTTTCCCCCAATGAATGGTACGTTGTCAACTTAAAATATGTCATAATTCACAAATCGTAAAACGCTTAAGAAATCAAACGTTCCTCAGGTTTTAATGCAACCAAAATGGAAACCATTGCTAAATTGCTTTATTAAGGGCGGTGATCTGCCGAGCAAGTCAAGAGAACACCCATTCACTTATCATACGGAAGATTCGTCGCTGGTAAAGTTTTCAAGCTCATCAAATGGAACAGTTTTTACAAAACACGAAATACTTCACTGAAAATTGCTGGAATTTTCGGCAAAAATGTATCAAAGCAGGTCGATTTTCAGAACCAGAGTGCATCCGGAGGTGAAAAATACTGGAGCCAGAGGTCAACAAAACTTGCCGGAGCCGCAGCGAAAGTTAAAATGTTTAATTTGTTAGCAGTGACGTGTTTAATCGTTTGGTTTAACGCTCATTTTTTACGAAATTTCGACAATTCATTCTTCAAAACTGACAAAAGTTAAAAAGAAACGCGCTCCAAACCTTTGGTTGTACCCTGGCCAGTGCCGTTGTAACTCCTATTCTATTTTATGACCAAAACCAGACCGCACTCGGAAAGCTGCGAGCAGTAAGCGCATTATAGTTCAATATCAGTTTTCCGTTTTCATATTTTTTCACTGTTCACTATACATTTCCGTACTGTTTACTTTCCATTTACCCCTGCCAATGAACTAAATGTAGTAAATATCCGCGTTGTCAAAAATTTTTACTTTACGATTTTTTAAAACCCGGCAAAAAATTCATGTAGACTATTCGTTATAGTTTAGTGGAAAAACCGTCCACCTGTCACCTATACTTTGGCGACAGAAAGCTTTCAAAATTACAAAAGCATACAATTTGTATGAAATATTTTTCACAGGGACCAGAGGTAGCTATCGGTGGCACCATTCAAGATTAAGAATTAGCCAAAATGCTGGACAGACAATGCGTTAGTTCAATTATGAACACTATCAAACTAAAGTTGTTATAGATTGAGGTTTGGCAAACTTACAACGCGTCCGCTTTACGCCAGATAACGTTTCAGGCGACGCTTCATACACGAGAAGTCGTCAGTTTATTAAAACAATAACCTAACATTTTGTTATTGAAAATTGCAACACTAAGAAAATTAGCATAAATACAAAAAGGTACGAACACTATTTTCATAAAAGCATATTACAATATTGATCAAACGCAAACTTCCAAAACACCAATTTCAATTCTGATCCACTTTGAATCGAAATATGAATTAGTGTTGTAAATTGGAATTCTAACCGGAATAACAATTTCGTTCAAACCCTGGTAAAGCACATAATTCTACCGTTTCAATCTTCATCGGATGTTGAAGATTTATTGAACTCCTGAAAAATAACATAAACATGCTTTTATCGAATTTAAGTCGCATGCATACCGAAATGAGTGAAGGTACGCTATTTTGCTATAATGATGCTAACATGTTGGAAAACCAATCGAACTAAAATTGGTTTTACTAAGGATGTGCCGATATCAAAAATTTTGCCGATGCCGATTCTTATTTGATATTTTGCCGAATTCCGATATCCACGAAAAGTGCCGATTATTACCGATGCCGATTAATAGGCACATCCCTAGTTATAACCCTATTGTTAACCATTATGTATGTATGAAATTTGATTTGAGAGGAATAAACTCCGGTCCTAAGGAATAGGAGGTTCGGTATCTTCAAATCTCGGTATTGGCAGGTCTCGGTTTGTTGAGTCTCTGACAAAAAACTATGAAAACACAAAATAAATAAAAAACTACGAAAAACACATTAGAAATAATTAATTTTAAAAATTTTACTTTTTACGGTGATGACCAAAAAATGATTGAAACGGTCGCAAATTGTGTATTAAGTATGCACTTATTATGACAATATTTTGTATAGAATTAAAAAATAAACACCAATCAGTTGTTGTAATACAAACAACTTGGCTCACATCTAGTAAATTCTTCGGAGCAATTCGCAACGCTACCGATACCGGACTATCATCTTCTACGGACACTGGAGATGGAGACATAGAAGTAGCACGAACGCTCTGGGTTTCTGACGCGATGTCTGCTACGCTCGAAACGAAACTAAGCGCCGGTGAGCTCTTTTTGCAATTTTTTGTCGTACTATATTTTACAGATCCAATACTTCGATTGCTTAAATTGGTGGAACTGGTGCTGCGTACAGGAAGCCTAGACTTGGCTGCTGGTGATATCGTTGTTACTACCGAATTCGATGGACTGACGTCATATTCATTGAGCTGTTGCAAAAATGAGCGATTATGGCGACGAGAAGTGCATCGGCTGCTGAAATATAGCAATACGCAAGGAATACACTGCAAATTGGAAACAGACACCGCTAACATGTTACAAACTTAGCTTTGTTCAAGACTTCAGTTCAATGGCAATAAATATTATCCAGTTTTGAAGTCACAAAACCTAAAGCTTTTCCCCATACTTCAAACGACTTATATTAAAACGTTTCTACTAAACGTTTTACTGGCACAAACAGCCACTTGAGTAACAAGGAAAGGGCCAAAGAATCGCTGACACGCTTACTACAACCACAACAGATTTTGTTTTGCGCATTATTCTAAAAACCCGAATATGAAAAAGATAAAACCTGTAGATTTTTGCCGGAGCCAACAGTAACGTGTGTGTATGCTAGCAAAAGTATGTTGAATACTGAAATGGAATTGGTTGTCCATAATTTTACGGGAAGCAAACCCCACAGATCAGTTACACAGCCACATAGCATCTCATTTTGCTTACCCGCGGAGCTGTGTAGGAGATTCAGCAGCAAAAGCTAGTGTATCTCTAATATTGTTACGCACTGTACTGCCTCGGCGAGTATAAGTTTTGACTACTGGTGTTGATTTCCAAGGACGATGTGAGCTTCCCCTGAAGACATTAAGAACGCATCATATAAAATGCAACTCAAATGTAAAGGTACAAAAGCGTAGCCAGGTGGGTGGGCTTAGGTGCCAAACCCCCTTTAGAAGTTTTATAAAGATGTTTTAGATACTTATTCAGTTTATACGTGACAATAAAAACCTTGCTTTAGCATTTTTATAGAACCTAACCCCAGGATGCAAAGCGGAACTGGATTTTACCGGAATCGGAACTAGAAATTTTGTGACTATACGGATAATTTGTATTAACAAATCGTGTTGATTTAGGGTTCTTGTTGGCTGGCAACAATTTTCAAAAAGGTTGCATAACAAGTTGGTGATGATTTTTGGTTCTGCAAAAGCTAATCTACAATCAATCATTGATAAGTTATCTCATCGAAAGCAATTTAATAGACAAATAATGCAGAATTTTTATGCAACGTTTCAGATGAAGTAAGATTAAAGTTAAAATTTCACAATTCCGAGTCCGATTGAATGTGCTGATTCCGGATGCACCCTTCCTACCAGGGATGTGCGGTCTTGGTCAAAAACCGAGACCCAACAACAGAGATTGTTTGGTCTCGGTCTCCGTCAATTTTTGACCGTTACCGAGCATAAAAATAAAATTTTTTCTAACAAAAGTTTTGAATGTTTTTCGAACTTCTGTGTCATTCTAGTATGACAAAATGTTGCATCTGCTCAGAATTTATATTAAACACAAAAATTACCGCAAAATGTTATCTTTAGAAAAACACCCTAACAAACACACATGCTGGAACGTAACACAACCCCACGCCACTTGTCTTTCTCCTTTGGTCTCGGTTTGAAACCTACCGAGACTCAAAAAACCGAGACCGTGATCTCGGTTTGAAACATACCGAGACTCAAAAACCGAGACCAGCTAAATCCCGAAACTTACCGAGATCGAGACCCCACATCCAGGTTTTTTTCAAATCCCAAGGTGTGCTAATTAATGTGCAAAATAAAGTCAAGGTGTGCAAAATTAAGGCTATGTGTGCTGAATGCAGGACTGGTTATAACGGCGAATCAACGCCAATTATGATGACTCATTCTATGCGCTACGTATATTATGTATTGTATTATGTATTAGATATACATGTGTGCGTATCTATGCATTGCACCGCACATATGTACATATTATTTATGCGATATTTGCACGGTGAAACCCTGAAGATGAAATAAATGAAAGGCAACTTTCGAGGAGTTTTAAACAGGTGTTTTCAATTATTGTTCCACTGTAAGGTGTGCAAATTAATGTGCAAAATTAGGTGTGCAAAAGCACACTATTTTGCACAAAAAACCCCTGCCCACATCCCTACTGCCTACCCCGTTTCCAAATGCCTGGCTACGCCTACGATGTATAGGTGCTCGCGTCCTAGAAAAAATTAGTGGTTAAAACATTCCACAAATTTCCAAAATCACGTAATACTGGAATACATTACTTACCACTAATATCGCCCACATGACTTGAAAATTACTGTTGAAATTCGCACACACCGTTTGAAGGAAACTATAAACTACCACTGGTCAGTCTACAAAGTTAATAAAGGCTGGCTCAACTATTTTCAATGTCGACATGAAAGTAAAAAACAAAACTAAAAAGTGTTAAATATACGTATTGTCATCAATCAAAAGTCTTTGGTACGATGGCGGAAGCATGTTATGTGGAATATTTCCGTTTTCGTCATCTGTATCGCTGTTATCACAAGGATCTGATGGTATGGAACCATTGAGTTCTTGTTCATTTTTATGACCTGTAGAAGTATCATCAGCTGAAAAACAAATACAACTAGACTGGGATGGCCTGGAACCTAGCCTCGGCTCCGGTACCAGAGCCTAAGATCACGGCACCGGGGCCAGCACGTTATTTGCCGGGGCCAGTTTTTATATACGATTCTTAATTGACTGAAATGAAAAAAATCATATGACGCTGGGTTCTCGTTTCAAAAATATGAAAATCACGATACATTATTGTATACGGTATTTTGTATTTTCCCAGTTTTGCTGTACACACTACACAACATGCGGATTTCCCACTGTTAGCTACCATATACGTATTACGTATATCGTAGCTCATGAGTGATCTTTCCGTGTTCTAACTTGGCCCCGCTTGGTACCGGCCCCGATCAACATGCTGGCCCGGGGCAACTGTAAACAAAACATATCGTTGTTTCTAAAATCAGAAAAGCAGATAGAAACTTTCTTACTACACGGATAATTTGTATTAGCAAAAATATAATATTCGCCTGTTTATTGGTTGGCAACAATTTTCAAAAACGTCGGATGACCAAATTGGTAATGATCTTTTGGTGCTGCAAAGCTAAATTACAAACAGTTATTGCTAATCTTAAAATAAAACGGTTTTATGCGTGCTAAGATGTTGAGATCGAGCGATGTTAGTTTAAATACTACAGAATTTTTATGCTATATATCAGAGGTAGGCAGGTAGCATTACCAATCGGAATAGCAATTCCCGTTGTACCCTGCAACCCGGAGGCATCTTTATTAGTTTACACTTACAGCCTTATGCTAGCCTTTACTATACAATATTTACTTCTGGGATTATTCAATAGAATTTGTGACTGATAAATGGTCCAGGAAGTGGTGAATCCGAATTATAAATGGTGTATTCGAATTATATTTTAGGTTTGGAAATCGTTAACTGATCAACCAACATGCTGGCAGACCAAAAGTTGGGGGACTTGGCTGAAGAGACTAGTATATCGACCGCAAAAACAAATGAATTTCTACCAACTTCAAAACACAACAGCGAAGAAAGCTAACCTGCAACAGAACACAAAGAGTCATTGTGAAACTGTTGTACGACCCGTTCATTGAGCATAGATCTAGTGACGCGACGCAGAGGTTGTAGCTTTCCGGTACGGCAATGACCCATTGGTGAATATACCCCTCTTTGCGCAACTGGCAGTTGTAAAACTCCAGGTCGTAAGCTTGTCATAACTGTGGTTGGATTGGCATTATGCGTCGGTGAGTGTTTGAATGCTGTGTCACTTCGATTTAGTAACGAGCTTCGAGTTGAAGACGGTACTGATAAAAGCCGGGCATGAGCGTCATCATGGTTTACATCAATATCACTGTTAAATCGGTTAAAACCGTAAAACGGATACACCAAAAAGTGTATCAAGATCATCAAATAGCACCATAGAAAGTTGAACATGCTTCGGAACGCACCTATCTGAAAGAATAATTCGACTTAGTACCGACCGCGAAATGTGAAGGACCATCCGTAGTTTGTACAGCTCTTGTACATATACACTACCCCCCAAAGACTTGGCTTGGGAAAAGTCTTACTTAAGTAAGCATAAGCATTAACCTTAAATGTGGGGGAAGTATGCAACAGCGAGAGAATAACAATAATTAAAAAACGGGTGAAAGTCAAAGCAACGTCTGCACATACGGGACTAAAACAGTAGCCAGCTTACTTACCACTGACGCTCGTGCATAATACAAGCGACGCCATTTGATGTACTGTTGGACAGTGGGCAACTGTAACAACGCGTCAACACCCAGACGATGAACAGGATCAGGATTCATGCAGTCGCTTATAAAAGAAATGAGCTCTTTTGATCTTCCTGACAACAGATAAACTATTTAATAGGGGCGAGCATTTTACCAAACTATTTTTTGGCATATAGCATTGAGTAAAAAAATTGAAAAGCACGTGAGTACGTCATTTTTCGAACTGCTTTTGGTCAGTTATCGCATTTACAATAAATGAGCCGTCGTTTTATCCAGAGAATTTTCTCTCCATATACAGCACTATTGCACTTCTTGAACTATTTTTCGATAGATATTACATTGAGTAAAAGATAATTAAAAAAACAAAGTGAACTTGCATGCTCTTACCCACTAGAAATGGCTTTAGTGTAATCGGCAAATTACCCATTCGTAGCTTATGCCACCGTTCCCCAGACTGTGGTATGTCAAGATCGGTTGATAGCTCCAATACCGTCATGCCAAGCCTGAACATACGCAAGCCTCATATACACTACACCTTTAAAAATTAAACAAATCGAATAATTTTGAAACAAACATTATATTATCGTCCTGTTTTACTGTTTTAGCGCAAAAAACAAACTACAGACAGTAGTTCGCCCATCCCCAATGTTTACATGAAAACGAACCTGAATTCAGAGAAAAATTTCCTGTTAATATGAATGCACAATGTGATAGATAATGACATCCATTATGCATGTGCCAGGCTTATTATGGTACAGACGAAATTTTAAAGCTTAAATTCAGAATAAAGTCAAGTTAAATGCACATACGAAAATATGTCAGCCGCCTTCGTAAACCTTCCATTGAGGATTTCCGGAGCAATGTACTTTGAGTCCCCTTCAATCGCCACGGCACCATCCTAAAATTAAAGATGTCCCAACAGCCGTGCTTTCACTCTACTAGTCTAGAAAAAATCTATGATCAAGTAATGCTTTGGTCTCCGTTATGAACTACACGAAAGTTTCGCTCAGTCCCTGAACAGTGGAAAATAAAAATACCCTGAACAGTAATTCCTTATTAATTAATATTTTCATAGTTTTCACTGTTCAAACTTGAGCCGAGCGTGGTACGATTATTTTTCATGCTAATCAATAACAATTGTATATTAATTAGCTGCGGCAAATTAGGTGCTCGCCCCGGCCACGCCACGGGGCATATCTAATATATACTATACACCATATATACGATCAATAACGTACTGTAACGATTACTAAATGATAACAGGTTGGTTTGTTGCTGAACGGTTTAGACACAACTCACTTCATTCAAATCATGCACTAAGCCGAAATCACCCAATTTGCATATTCCATCGTGTGTGATGAAAATATTCGCTGGTTTGATGTCCGCGTGCACCAAATTTCGATCGTGTAGATGTTTAACAGCCTAGAAAAAAACAAAATAAAGTGATCAGCGGAAATTTAAACAGCTGGCCATTTACGAAATAAAAATGCATAGAACTGTTTCTCCTAAAAATAATTCGGTTTAACTCAGCGGAGAAGATATTTACACAAAACCAACAAAGACATACTCGCAGCAGATCGATAATTATGAACCATACTTGCCATTCTGGAATCTCATGATTTTGATCGCAATAATGGTACAATCTAAAACATAAAAAATATGTAATGGGCAACAGAACTTGTTTTATTAGTCGTTATCGGAAACACTGTTGTAATTCTTCGAAAATTACTTAACGGAATGTTATTATTCCATCACGATTCATGGCGAGAAGGGTACCAATATAATTTACCATTCTCATAATTAACTTGAAGCAGGAATATTATAAAATAAATTCTGATGACAGCTAAAATGCGAAACGTAGAAAACAAATGAATGATTACTACAACAACAATAGCGCACTTACGAAGTTCTACATAATTCAGTTTGAATGTAAAGAATTCCACGCTCTTCCCACGCTTGAACAAAACCAACTAAATTAGGATGAGCGGGTAGTTGTTCAAGCTTTTGTACTTCTTCAAATTTCGCTTCCCTAAATTTTTTAAAACAACTGTAAAATTCGCAACATTGTGGTTTAAACTGTAATAATCTATTAACAAACAAACACATATACTGCTTTGAACCACTGATGAACATTTCCTCAGATATAAAACAGCTGCGTGAAATATATTGCTCTTACACTTCCTAAATTAAAAACTAGATTTTCAACTTACGATTAAAATCAAAATTCTTACTGAATGAAACCTCGAAACAGAAACATACCTATCTTTCAAACTTCTAAAGGGTTCAAGAGCCCTTTTGACAGCGTACAATTTGCCATCTTCTTTACTGCGCACACGAAAAACCTGAACATATACGATACGTATACGTATATAGTACAAGCCCAAATGTGAACAAAACTTTATCCCACACAGACCTACCGACATTTACCAAAAACCAAAAACAGATCCCGTCTCATCACCAGCAAATGAATATTCTATAAAGGAAGCTTTTTCAAATTTAGATTTGCAATCTTTTGAGTCCTTGACCACAATACTGCTGCTATGAGCGGTGTAAAACAGATGAATTGTAATTTCACAAGACCACGACACACATATTTTTAGTTTACAAATTTCGACTAAAATAGGCAACACAAAGCACTTCAAAATAAATTTTTTACGACGTTGACATTCATGTTATATCATGTAAGCAATATGTAAATTGAAGCTAAAGTTTTTGAGAAGTCAACGCATTCTTTATAATTTTTATTTTCATTTCTACGGTTTACTCAACATTGGAGCTCACCTCGCCAAACGATCCGACACCAATCCTGTATTCTACGTCGAAAATCTGGTCAAAGTAGAGTTTTTGGCTTTTCTTATCGTAATTCTTGCACCGAAAAACTGAAATATGGCAATTGACGACAATACATTCTGTGAACCGCGTCTGTTATTAAAACACTTAGTTCTAGGTAAGTTAATGATTTACGTTTTAATTACGTGCTAAAGTGCGGTGCAATGCATCGAAGTGAGAACATTTACCAGCATCAGAAAGGAAAATTGACACCTACGCATACTAAGGTGCAAATTATGACAAAATAATGCAAACACTAAATTTGTGTGACTAACTGCTATTTTTACTGAATTATGCATATAATACCGGGCACGAGATTCGGCCGCATATTTTACTACCTAACACCGCATTCCATATATATACGTAATTGAGCACCCGGTGGCACTCTGCTACGTAGTCATGAACCACTTACAACTATCAGTAGACTGGTTTTTAAACGTCACAAGTTTGGGTTCATTGGTGAGGAACCTTCTTGGAAACACTCGGCTTAGTGCCGGAGCAGATTTCGGCGGCGGGCGCGGTGTAATCGCTTTTCGTAGGTTTGCAACTTGCAAATCCTGAAACCAAAACTGTAGTTTTCGCACTGTTGGACACCACATAGATATACGTATTACGTATATATATATGTCGTAGCCAGGGTGCAACCGGAATTACAATTTACCGGAACCGGAATTTGAAAATTTTACCGGAACCGGAAAATGAAAAATGCATTTCACCAAAAATTTCATTTTAATCGTATTTTTTGCTCTATTATTTGTGAAACAACCTTAGTCGAACATAGGTATTTATTTTATTTGTTGTATTTTAGATTTTCGTCGTCGACTAGAAGTGAAATCCACCATCAATGGCTTATATTCGGAGTACAAGTGGCTTTCAAAAGAGATTCTTAAAAATTAGCAAAGTTAAGAAAACGGCCAAATTATAACACCGGAATTTTTAAATCCGGTAAAAATTTACCGGAACCGGAATCGGAAGGTGAAAAAATGCCGGAACCGGAATTTCGGTTGCACCCTGACGTGCTCTAACTAGGCGCGGTACCGGGGAGGTACTCATATCATGTGGCGCTGGCATATTGAGTACGTACATCCTACGTAAATATAGTGGATTTACCGAAAAAGAAACAGGAATAAATTGATCATTTTTGTTTGTATGACCTTGCTGAAAGAATAAAAAAAATTCAAACGATTTTAATACAGAATACTCCACATTCATAAGGATTAGTGCTTCGACCTTGACGCGAAAAATACTGCGGCAAAAATTTCCTTTTTCCACTCAAATTTGAGCTAAAGTCCATATGTTTCACCACTGAAAGCGCAATTTTCTTCACAATTGTAAAATTCGGCTTAAATGCTCAGTTTCAGTTAAGTTTTGCATCCTTACTACGGTATTACAGAAGTCGGCACAAGTTTGGAGGTTTTCTTCCGAATATATATGTAAATTGCTATCGTTATAAATGTGAGACCAACCTTTTTGGTAGAAAATGTAGGTTCATCAAACACTGACGGCGAGGGTCTTGGAGACTCGTACATCATTTCCATTTCCAAAAGTAGTACCTTATTCCTGTAAGCACTAAATATAAACGGAAAGCTTAGAAGCCAACCAAACAATGTAATTAACTTTTACTTTTGTCATTGGAATACCTATTTACACTTCTATTGCTGTATCTGTCTCCTTCATGTTCTGCGAATTATATATACGACGTATATATACGTATATCAGGGTTCATCTGGATTTACAATTTACCAGAACCGGAATTTGAAAAAATTACCGGAAACGGAGCGGAAACTGAAAAATACATGCCCCAAAAAATAATTCTAATTTTATTTGGCGCAATATTCATGGTGAAATAACCCTAGTTGCAGATAGGTATTCTACTTTCCATAGTTTATTTTCGGCGATTGCCAAGGTTTGCATAATGTAGGCGCGAGATGCTAAATTCACAAAGATAATTTTATTCAGAGTATTTTTCCGCATATTTTCGAAATACCCAAACCATAAAAGTTTTGGTGAAACTTCCCGGAATAACCGGACCTGGATGGAACACTAATTTGTTAAGAACTTCATCAGCTCTTTTTGTTTATGCACGCGCAAAACTAGCTATGTATATATTTGTTAAATTCGAAACACAAAACGGTGCACATTAACGCTCACCTTCGGTGTCTGTAAAGTATTGTTGGAAAATTTAGGTTAAAGCAATGTTTTGTTTAACATCAACCAGATTTAGCGCCCGCATTTCAACTGCAATATACCGCCAGACTCTGAATGCATACAATCATACGTATTTGTTCTTCTGTTTTCTTTGTTTACACCATGGTATTTGCAATCAAGCTGGCAGTGGCGAATCCAAAAACTCAGAACACGGGGCAAACTTCCACTGGTTACGAACTTATTTTTGTTTAGCACTTTGCGGACCGTATACTTAAATAAACACACAAACCATGAATTCTTGCAAAATTGACTATGAAAGAGTACAACTTTTCAAATGAGATTATAATGTCAAATAAACAGGGTTTAACCGGACATACGTCTCCGTTTCCGGTAAAAATGGGTGTTCGTTTCCATTATATAGAAATAACGAAAATTGTGTAATTTTTACTTTCAAATATAGATGTAAATCATGTAAAGTAACCTCGCAATTTTTTTTAAAAGATATGCTGCAATTGATGAAATAAAATTCATTATGAAATTGGCCCATGTTACTATAAAGGCCGTCCCAATAACCCGGGACACAAATATATCCGGAGTGCACACTTATGCGCTCCTGTTTATATATGCACAGGCAGCTATATTTACGTAGGTATATAATATGTACATATACACAATATACACATATATGTGTATATGTATATATAATACATATATACACATATATACATATATATACATATATATGCACATATATATTATATATACATATATACCCTAAGTGTCCCAACTGTCCCATCTGTCCCAACTGTCCCAACTGTCCCATCTGTCCCAACTGTCCCAACTGTCCCATCTGTCCCGCTGTCTCAACTGTCCCAACTGTCCCAATTGTCCCAACTGTCCCAATTGTCCCAACTGTCCCATCTGTCCCAACTGTCCCATCTGTCCCGCTGTCCCATCTGTCCCATCTGTCCCAACTGTCCCATTTGTCCCAACTGTCCCAACTGTCCCATCTGTCCAACTGTCCCATCGGTCCCAACTATCCCATCTGTCCCAACTGTCCCAACTGTCCCATCTGTCCAAACTGTCCCATCTATCCCATCTGTCCCGCTGTCCCAACTGTCCCATCTGTACCACTGTCTCACCTGTCCCAACTGCCCCGCTGTCCCAATCATATTTTTGGAATGTACTCCTGGTACATTTCTGTCCCGGGAAAATGGGACGGCCTTTAAAGTAAACATTGGCCATGAAATTTATCCAAAAACTTAAAATTTTCGATGCATCCGCCATTTTTTCATTAATTTTTTGATAACAGCAAATATATGCTCACCGCAATTTTTTCGCGCAAAAATAAATCATTTTTGAAACTTTTATACTTCAATTTCGTTTTTCCGTTTCCGTTGATTTTATTCACTTAAAAGAATGAATTTAAGTGCTGCGTTAGTGCGTTAGAAGTTTTTCAGAAAAAGGCCGATACTACACTTTGGGTAACAAAGTATGAACCGCATGCCTTAGAGTTCATTTACACAACAGTTTGGCGAAGAATTCAAAAATATAAACGAAATTTTGCTGCTAAAAATTAATAATTGAGAATCTTGAGACGTAGAGAAAACACATTTATAGGGCATTTTAACCTTGTTATAGGAACTATAACAAAAAAACGTACCCCGCGCCCGACACCCGTCTCGAACTGCACGACATGATGCTTGTTCTGTAGTATAAAAATTTGCACAGAAAAATTTAAAATTAATTTTAACTTTGCTTTACTTCATCGGCATCATTAAATGTGCCAAAATCATTAAAACGACACGCGACGCCGCGGTTTCTAAATGATGTGCAGGTTTTTGCTGTCAAAAAGAAATTGTGAATATCGAGAAAAGCTCTCGAATTATTATGACCGTATATATGACTGGCTACTGCGTATTTAGATTGCTGCAAAAATAATAGCAACTGCACCAAAAAAGAAAATATAGCATTTTTATCCTTATACAAAAAACATTTAAATGAAAAAGTTTGTTGTTGACTTTAAGTGTGAGTCGTCTCCTCATTTATTTACAGTTTATTTTATCCCTATATCCTTAAAAATATATAAACATCACTACGCTGAAGCAGTATGACACTGCTTCGTTAGTTCGCATCCAGTAGCGGTTCAACCAGTTTTTGACAAGATACTCACCCTATGTATTACCTCAAAAAAGCTTCTGAGTGACAAATCGAACGCAATTTTTGCATTAATTTCAATACAATGGTTGTGAGTCCAGTTGTGGGTCCATAGCCTAGGTGCCCCTTTTGGTGCCGTTTGCATTGCCAATTCATCGTCGCAACGCGGATGTTGTTTTATTTGAACATTTTCTAAGGAACACAGGATTCTTTTAGATTTTTAAAAATTGCTGGTATGCTTATAGAATATTGATATAAACTCATTCTGAGTTTGGGTTTTAAAAACTATTTCATGAATAATTGTGTTTATATTTTGCTAGTTAAAAATAATCAGTAGTAGCTGGTGACTCTTTAGATAACTGCAGCAACTGCTAAGTACCAACGCCTTCTAATACAACAGAGTAGATTATGAGAAACAAATTGATCTGTACACACTCAGGCTTAGACGTCCCTAATTAGAATCAAAACTAAATATTATCTTATTAGATTCAGGGCAAAATTTAGCAGCAGCTGCTAAATATTAACCCCTTCCGACACAGAGTAGACTATAAAGCGACTTAGTGAACTCTGTACACACCCAGGGTTAATTCTCATAAAAATAACGGAAACGGAAAACAAATACTGAAGTATAAAAGACTCAAGATGTTTTATTTTTCTGCCAAAACAATTGAGAAACGCCAACATTCACCGAGTTTTCTAAAATTTTGCAGAAAAAACAGCGAATGCACCAAAATTTTTAAAATTATACCTGAATTTCGTAATTTTTATTTCACATCGAACAATTGCAGCATATCTGTAAACGAAAAATTGCGTGATAATTTACGTGATTTATAACTCATTCTGAGTGCAACAATAAACAGATATTCTAGTATTTCTATAACAGAATCGAAAACTGAAACATACACCGATAGAAACGGAAACGGATATTCGGTTACACCCTTGTGCTAAATACTTTGGCTAATATACACGGATTCAGTTGACTGTACCCTTGTTCTCAGGTATACAGCCATCTACTCTTGATAAACCATAAAAAGTTCAAATGAACAACGATGATAATTCACTACGATGTAACCCAAATTGTATCAACTGCCTTGTCAATATCTCATGGTGGTGGGCGGCTATTTGGATTCTTGGCCATTTTGACAAGCGTTCTTACGAAGGCAGCTTGTATACAACAATTATCTGCCTCTAATTCACACCCAACGACCGTTTATGACCAATTATTGTTGAACAATGTAGCGTTTGATAGCGCTGTGAATACTCCGTTACAGCGAGGAAGTCATGGTCAGACGGCGTCTCTGAAGTTACTGGAACTGTTTATATCACAAAATGGTTCCAAACAACTGACGTCCGCCGATGGGATATGGCTGTGTGCTGAGTGGCGCGGCAGCTGTCTGCGAGAACGCAATCAGCTGGATTGTGATTTGTTTGCGAAAAATTGTCAGCGCAATGTGAGTGTTGAACTTAAAATTTGACCAAAATTATAGTTTAAAAAATTGGTAGTTAAATTCGACAGATTTATGATTTTTACATGATTTAAACTAAATATTTGTTTCAGTTTTGGTGTAAAAATCTATTTCCGGTTTTATTTCCGCAGTGCAACTTCCGGCTGTGTATTTGTCAAATTACGTCAGTACTTACTATCGCAGACCCGTAGCGAGGTCATCATATTAGTGGAATGTTTACTTTTCGTTTTCATGAGGGTATGCAAAGATTTCAGATGATTTATTAGCAAGGTTAAAACTTTTCTAGGGGAAGGCGAAATTTTCAAGAACAATAATATATATACGTTGTCTTACTTTTTCGCAAAACGTGTTTTGAGTCCCATGTGGGATCAGGGTTCGCAGAAAATGTTCCAGGTCCCAAGGGAAGCTCTTGGAGGGACCATAAAGAGCGGTATTTTTGAAAAATTCAAATTTAGGTATAGAATAATCATCTGACGTGTACTACACTCAAAATAATATTTCTGATATTTAAGAAAAAATTTCTTACATTTGAGAAATATGATTAGCAAGGTGCACTTGAAGAGTATTTCTGTTATAACAGAAATGTTTTGAAAAACGTTTTCCAGTTATTTTTAGAAAAATTATCTTAAATATCAGCAAAACTTTTCAGATTTGCCACAGAAAACACTTTTCTGAATAAATTCAGAAATACTTTTTTGTGTGTAGAAGCTCAAATATAAATTTTTTTTATCTGACCATTTTTTGAGCAAGCACTGGCCGGAGAATGACGTAAAAAGCCAAATTGGTCGGAGACTAAAACTCAACTTGTTCGTTTTGGCCACTGGATCGTTGTTTGATTATTTTCGACGTTGGATTTTCTTCATTGTTGTTCTGGATGATTTTAAACCATACAGATAATACTGAATCCATTAAATTTTTGGGTCCATGTATAGAACAGGGCCGGAACCGTAGTAATAAGTATATTACTAAGCCTAAGCCAAGCAAAAAATTAGTCTAAAGCTTAAAACTGACTCTATTATAGCCCCTCTGGAAAACGATTCGGCCCTGTTCTATACATGGGTCAATTTTTGTGTCCAGTTTTCTGAGCGGTAAATCATGAGGCGTACTGGGGACTTGAGACTGATTTGTTTCGAGAGTATCTGTAACAGAACACCAATGGGAAACTTATATCACGGTTAGCTTTCTCTGATTTTGCAGGAATGCTTTCGTCACCACAGGGCGCTACGAACCGCGGGCATTGAAACCCACAGCGTCACTGGTCTTCATTATCATACTGTAGTGACCCGAATAAGAGAGATTGATATTTATTTGGGCTCTCCAGAGAGTACCCCCCTTGTTATTCGGTTACGCATAGTTAATTTTTTCAACCCGCCTCCGCCTCTCGTCGTTACTGATATATATCCGATACTGCAACTATCCGTTGAATTAAACGTTATTTGTCTTGTGTCAATAGCTTGAGCGATAATGCAGGGTTATACTTAGGAATGTACCTACTTTTAAAACACAAGTATGCTTTAAAGTTTCAAACTCAACTGTAATTGATCCGGCGGTCATTTATGAGCAACAATTAGGGGTAATTGACATTTATAGACTTTAATTAGGGTAGATTTACTCTACTGTATTGACCCGAATAAGAGGGGGTGAGATAATAAGAGAGGGGATTCCCATTTTGAGTCCGAATCAATTCTAGTCCGTATCCCTAATAAGAGTCCGAATCAATTCTAGTCCGTATCCCTAATAAGAGTCCGTAAGCGGATAGAGTCCCTAAACCCTAATTAGAGTCCATAAATGTCAATTAACCCTAATTGTAGCGCATAAATGACTCCAAGACCAATGAGTTCGAAACTTTAAAGCGTACTTAAGTTTTGAAAGTACATTCCTAGTATAACCTTGTATTATCGCTTAAGCTATTGACACAAGACAAATAAACGTTTAATTCAACGGATAATTGCAGTACCGGATATATATCAGTAACGAAGGGCGGCGGAGCGTGGGTTAAAAATAAATAACCGTCCGTAACCGAATAACAAGGGGGGTACCTTCTGGAGAGGCCAAATCAATATCAGTCCCCCTATTCAGGTCACTACAGTATCCGCTTACGAGCTCTTATTAGGGATGCGGACTCCTATTGATTGGGACTCAAAATGGGGACCCCCTCTTATTACCCCCTCTTGTTTGGGTCACTACAGTAAGCCTCTGACTATATTTGAAACTAAAGTATAGTATCTGAACATTTAGACTGCAAATCGAGGACTTCTATCCTCCAATGATCATGGGAAATCCGTTATGGAAGCGATGTACGAATCACTGTACGGTTACGGTGGACCTCGTTTGATTTGCGATCGACTACGGATTGGATGTTTTAACAATAATTGTCAATACTGTTGCAAGCAGTATTATCGATTTCGGTGTGGCAATGGAGAGTATATTTCGGTAACCACACTTTCTTCTGGTCACAAACCTCTTCCCCGAACTTTGCAGCTGAAAATTGACCGCAGATACGGAATGTACGGCGAGGGACGTTCTGTGGTTTGGGTGTCTTTGCCACTCCAATTAAAACTATTTTACAATGGAAAATTGTTACAGATGCGAAGATGAAACGAATTTGTGTGATTGAATTTTCATGATTGTAGAGTTTGCGGTATATATCGCATATTGTGGGATTTTCGGTTGACATTTTGTCTGCTTAGAGGTCCAATGTCATATTCAAAAGTTCAGATTTGTCTGCTATTGTGTAGGTCACCTTTTGTACTTCAGTACCATATGATTACAGAACCCGAAAATTACATGTACCGCTGAATATCATATGATATTTGTTGTAATTTTGGAATATGATATATTTGCATAAATGTCCTAAAGTATCACATGACATACCGACTCTTGTACACATTGAACATTGGTGGTTTGTAAGCTAATGTCGTATAACATTCGAGTTTTCTCTGTTGACTCGATATGAGAGTAACGTACGAATTTTAACGTTGACGTCGAATGAACATGGGACAAACCGTGACCCAATTGCCCCCCTTATAACGTGAATACCGCATATAGGAATCTTGAAAATTCGAATCACACAAATCGTTTTTTACTTACTGTATTGACCCGAATAAGAGGGGGGTAATAAGAGGGGGTCCCCATTTTGAGTCGCAATCAATAGGTGTCCGTATTCCTAATAAGAGTCCGTAAGCGGATAGAGTCCCTAAACCTTAATTAGAGTCTATAAATGTCAATTATCCCTAATTTTAGCGCATAAATGACTCCAGGACCAAATAATTTGAGTTCGAAACTTCAAAGCGTACTTAAATTTTGAATATACATTCCTAAATATAACCTTGTATTATCGCTCAAGCTATTGACACAATACAAACAAAGTTTAATTCAACGGATAGTTGCAATACCGGATATATCAGTAACGAAGGGTGGCGAAGGGCGGGATGAAAATAAATAGCAGTCCGTAACCGAATGACGGGGGGTACCCTCTGGAGAGACCAAAAAATATCAGTCCCCCCTCTTATTCGGGTCACTACAGTAAACCTCGCAGTGTTGAGAACAATGAAACCACTTTGACACATCCTTACTGCAGATTTCTACGACACAGCGACCACCCATCAGAAAAACCACACCAAAACCGTTGCGAGGCTGGGAATCGTTGGAAGATTTGAACGCTCGAATAACATTCGACGGCTATCTTGACCGCTTTGTGGCTCCTGTTACACTTGGCAACGGAACGCGTATCGCATTGCATAGTCGTAGTGCGTTAACATATGTTCATCAAATGAAACATAACATTGCTCGATCAATAGCGTTGAATCGTAATCGTGACACTTACAATCAGCAAAAGGTATGCAGTGGATTTTGGGGCAAAGTTTCAATTGCCCAGGGACACTTGGGTTCGCATTCTCAAATGGGTACTTTAAGGGGCGTCCAGGTTTCTGATGGGTCCATAAAAGAGTAGGTTTAGATTTTAGGTTACATTTTTTTGGTTAGGCTTAGGAATGCGCTTAATCTACTGTTGCGCCCCTTAAAGTATTAACATTGGTACTCAAATGTATATAAAACATCTATCCGCAATTAGCGGAAGGTTTTCAAACTGTCGAACTTTGGAAAGTGTTAATCTCAAAATTGGGCATAGAAGTGAGACAAGGATAAATTAACACGAAATTTGTGCTGAATTTCGTATCTCTTCATTCACTTGTATGACAAGTACACTCAAAATAATATTTCTGATATTTAAGAAAAAATTTCTTACATTTAAGAAATATAATTAGCAAGGTGCACTTGAAAAGTATTTCTGTTATAACAGAAAACTTTTCAAAAAAGTTTTGAAATATAGTCTGAAAATAAACGTTTTCCAGTTATTTTTAGAAAAATTGTCTTAAATATCAGAAAAAACTTTACAGATTTGACACAGAAAATACTTTTCTGAAAAAATTCAGAAATACTTTTTTGTGTGTTCAAGAGCTGTTATCAACTGCTGATAGATGTTACACACACTTGAGAATACGGGCCAAAGCTTAAAAGGATAGACACCGCTGTAACTAATCTATTGCCAATCTATAGCTTCTGCTCCGGATGTTGCCGCCTCAAGTCGTACGCTACTGTCCTCATGGCATTTAGTGAAATAAAAAATAACTTGTAAACATTCAATTCATTTCTTTAATCAGTTCAAATGCTAAATGAACAGAAACCGGCTGAATTTATACACTCGTTCTCAAGGCATCTATTTCAGCTTCAAGTCGACAACAACATGTTTTTTGGCGGTGACATGTTTCTAACGACGTCACAAGCTGATTTGATTTTTCGACGAAATTTGGTCCATGATGTTCCAGGATACGATACGGATCAAGGATCTCAGTCAACGCCTCGAGTGAAACGAAAAGTGCGATCCGAATCGAACACGCGGTGGTCGAAAGATATTCCTTTCACGTACGATGCAGTAGCAGGTAAAACACAAGAAAACTTTTGCTGAAACTTTATTAAAGTTTAACAGTTTTGCAAGGTGGGCTCAACCCCCCACCCCCCGAATAAATTGTGGCCCCTCTAAATTTTCAACCTTGCTTGCAAGTCATTAAAAACCCTTGAATACCCCTCCTGAAAATTTCTAAGCCTCACCCCAAGCAAGGTCAGCTAGCTACGGGCCTGATGGAAAAAATTGTCACCAGAAGATTTACTGCTGATGGTGTAAAAAAAGTCAGGGGGGGGGGGGGTAGAAACAGCGGTTAAAACGATACAGATGGCACAATGGATCGAAAAGGTGGTCCGAGGTGTTGCCAAGTGGCTTCATGACGCTCCGGTTTATAGCGATGGAAATATAGTAAACAACCTTAGCAATAATAAAACAAACACAAAAACAAATGCTCAATATATAAACGTACCGAGCAGGTCCTGAAATCATGCCTGACTACCAGACGAACCTATTTGATTTAACCTAAATTCCTTGTGGTATCCCAGTGTAACTGAACTATAAAAACCGATTGGGTCTGTATTTTCAAGCATGAGTAACTCCTATCACCAGTTGATGATAAATCTTGTAGCTTGTGAAGCACTGAATAATGAGGTTTGAAATTTGGCACTATTTGATTTGCTGCAACTGTTTGTTGGCCTATGACTATTGACAATAGGTGTCACACACACATTTGAGGGCCCATGTATAGAACGGCGCCGGATCGTTTTCTGGAGGGGCTATAATAAAGTCAGTTTAAGCTTTAGACTCATTTTTTGCTTATAGGCTTATGCTTAGGCTTAGGCTTAGGAATAGGCTCATCCATACGCTTAGGCTTAGGTTTAGGCTTAGGCTTAGGCTTAGGAATAGGCTCATCCATACGCTTAGGCTTACGCTTAGGTTTAGGCTTAGGCTTAGGCTTAGGAATAGGCTCATCCATACGCTTAGGCTTAGGCACAGGCTTAGGCATAGGGATTGGCTCATCCATACGCTTAGGCTTAGACTTAGGTTTAGGGATAGAAATAGGCTCATCCATACGCTTAGGCTTAGGCTTTAGGCTTAGGAATGGCTCATTCATACGCTTAGGCTTAGGCTTAGGAATAGGCTCATTCATACGCTTAGGCTTAGGCTTAGGATTTGGCTTAGGCTTAGGCTTAGGAATATGCTTATACTACTGTTCCGGCCCTGTTCTATACAAGGGCCCGTTTGAGAATATGGTCGTAGTCTTCAATCCTTCGGAGAACGCAACATTCGTTTTATGTAGCGATCAAATATTTACACAAACGTTCAATCGAATTAAACTCTGTTGTTTGCTTGAAAATCGTATTATATTTTTCCACAGGATCGCACGATTTGACAACAGCGACCGTCCAAGACGCGATCAACTTCTGGCAAGCGTTCACGTGTCTTGTTTTTCGTCAAATTGCAAACATTTCGCTAGCGCCTGATGATTTCATTATTTTTGATAAGCAGCCAGGGTACAAAATATCGCTGTTGCTATGCCATCAACATTTTTTTGACAGTTTGAGCTTATCGGCCGATCTATAGAACAGGGCCGCAACAGTATAGTATATGTATATTCCTAAGCATAAGCCTAAGACTAAGCGTAAGGATGATCTTAGTTCTAAGCCTAAGCCTAAGCCTAAACAAAAAGTTAGTCTAAAGCTTAAACTGACTCTATTACAGCAACGCCGGAAAACGATCCGGCCCTGTTCTATACATGGGCCAGTTTATGTTTTAGGTTTCGAAATTTAAATAAAAGTTTATAGCCTAAGTCACAATGTACTATGCTTTTCATATTTGAAATAAGCTTCGCATGCTTAAGACGGCAAATTGGTTGTAAAAAATGTTATGGTGTAAAACGGATAGTAAAAATAACAAAAACAACAGAATACAATACAGATGTTTAAGAATAAAAAGTTTAAAAATAATACTTTTCTGTCAACACAATTGCAGCATGCAATGATGAATACAAAGTTTTTTAAATTTTACAATAATTTTCTTTAAATTTTGGGTAAATTTCGCTATTTTATACCAAATCGAACAAATGCAGACATAGGTATTTGGGTCCATGTTACTTTTACGGGCATAAAGGTTTCTGGTGGGTCTATAAAAGAGTGGGTCTAGATTCTAGATTACAATTTTTGCTTAGGCTTAGGCTTAGGAATACGCTTAATCTACTTTTACGCCCCTAAAAGTAACATTTGCCGGTATTTGTATTGAAAAATTATATAAAAGTTTTTCAATGATTTGAGGAATATACTTGTACTACTACTGTTCCGGCCCTGTTCTGTATATGGGCAAAACCAATGGAATTTCCAGTATTTGTATACCGGAAACAAAAACGAAAACAGATATCGAATTTGCTCGCAAACAACAACGGATATCCGGTTTACACCCTGATTAGTATATTTTATATTAATATGAAATCCAAGTATTATTGTTTCAGGTGTGCATCCTATGAAGGAAGAATCGGAGGGCCCCAGCCAATCCACGTTGGTGCAAATTGCGAGAGAGTAAGAGCCTGTGTTTTATTTTTTTGAATAAAAATAGCTTATGTTTTGGCTTCGAATTTAAATCATACAACGTCGTCTTAGGTTAACAATTACCAAAAATTAGCATAGTAATTTTCGCAAAAAAAATCATAGTAGGAATTTAAAAAATATTCTATGAAAAAATAACATGGCAAAGTTTAAGCCAGTATAAAAGCGTAGTCAGGCGGGGTTCAGGTGTCATCATCCCCTTATGAGATTTTTGTACAGGTGCTTTAGACACCGTATCCGTTTTCTGTACTAGCAACCTTCTTGAAGTTTTTATAGAACGTAACACCGCTTCCGAAATTCGTACCACATCCATGAGCCTATAGTATCCTAAGTACCACGCAACTACGGCCCTGACAGGCTAATCTATATATTAAATCCGGAAGGTCCCACATACGTATTTTCGGCAAGTTTCAATAATATTTGTTAACAATTATATAATAGCACATACGTAGACGCGATTGTCCTATAAATTAGAAAATCTGCATACATCCTTTTATGTATTATTCGCTAACGCGTTTGCGCATTGCGCAAAGTTGGACGACTAGTAATGATAATAGCTAAATAAATTTGTCATCATATCAAACGCTGTCTAAAATCCATTACAAACAGGCGTTTCAAGTTCGAGAGCGAGCGACTGGACAGTCTTGTGTCACTGGCGCTTGTTGAAGCCCCATCGAAACCCCCTGTGTTGGTTTTTTATTTTAGTTTGGTGTCATGGCGCACGAAATTGGTCACGCGCTTGGTCTCGTTCATGAACAAGCGCGGCCTGATCGTAAAAATTTTGTCACAATCAACTGGCAAAATATTGACGAACGCAAACTGTCAAATTTTGATCGCTGCAGTACGTGTGAAACCGAAGAAGTGCCGTATGATTACGGTTCAGTGATGCATTACAACGCTAAGGTAAAAATAGATTTTCAAGCTTGCAATTTGTGACGCACCAGACCAATGGTTGAAATGTGGTTTAAAAGTATATTTTCAATGAATGGAAAATACAGGTCGATAGCCATATTTGTTGAAGCTGGAAATTTACGGTTGAAGTTTGAAATTTATGGTTGAAGTTTGAAATTTATGGTTGAAGCTTGAAATTTAGGGTTGAAGTTTGAAATTTATGGTTGAAGCTTGAAATTTACGGTTGAAGTTTGAAATTTACGGTTTCAGCAAGGCACAACTGCACTGAATATGAGTCGAAATCTGGTGAATATATTTTTTAATAAGTTTGAACACAAAGTGTTTCAATATTATGCATCGTCCACTTTATGACGCGTACGCTGTGTGGATTTTTGCATCGTCAATTGACGCTTGCCGTCGTTTGTTTCGTTGACGGCATCTCATTGCTTGTTTTAATAGAAGCTGTCGATACCGTTTTAACATTCACAAATTTCATTTCTGAATATTTTCAGCTTAAAATTTATGATAGTAGTTGTAAATGGGGTATCTCATAAACCGAAGTAGCTACACTTGCGGTATTTGCAAAGCCGTCTGCTCAACAACTGCCATCTGAGTATTTGTTTCAATTTACGGTTAGAGTAGCCATATTTTAGACGGTAAATGTAGATAATGATTACGTGTTCAATACAATTTACAGCTAGGCCTTCACGATAGTTTATCGGAAAGCATCTACTGTTAAATTTTGCCGTTCCATATACAACTACTTGTAACATATAAAATGTACCGCAAGCGTCAACGCTACCGACAACAATTTCAATGCAAAAGATCGCAGCCACCTTATATATTCCACCAATAACATAGATACGTCTCTGCCGAAGGGCTCCAAGTTTACTTTCAGATGGAAACCTAATGCACAGGCCTGAAAGAATGCGGCACCCAATCAAAATTGCTCCGTACACCACTATAAAAGTCCTTTTAATATGAATTAAAGTTTCAGCTGATGATTTCCGTGCTCAACCAGTTAAGGTACAAGCGACCGATTGACATGTGTTCCGCAAGCTTAAGCCACCATAGAAGCATAAAAGAAAGTGATCGGTGTTTTAATACACAGCAACGAATAATAAACTGCCAACTAGGAAGTTGTTTACAAGCAGGCGCCGCCATTAGTTAAATTGTGAGATCTAATCATGGGCACCGGTAGATACATATGTACAAAAATGGTGCAGCTTCACGCCCTTGGGTTGGCCCTATAGTTGTTGTAGAAATAGCAAGTGTAGCCTTTCGGCCCCCTGCCACACGACACATTTAAATGCTGCATGTCCTGCTTTACCGTACTACTGCAACCATACTATACGTAACAGTGTTTTTTCCTCAGAATTTTTTGTAAACAGCCAGCCTGCCAATACATCAGAAATTTCTAGATCCGCCGCAGGGCTTCCATGTATAAACCGCCTAGTTAAACAATAACCAGTATACAAAATGCTAAACGTTATGTGAACAAATGAAACAAACAAAAACATGGTGTAGCTGCAATGAAGTTTTTAAATGATGTACTGATGTTTAAGTGAGATAAGCGTGGGCACTTGATCAGAGTTTAGCTGGTGCAGTATTTGCAGTATTTGTAATTGTCCGAAAGGACCAACTTCCGAATTTACTTTGTCAATTGTCAGTAATTTATATGGTTATGCTCTCTTAATTTTACCACAGATTTTCAAGATTTTGTTAATACGAAATGTCGGCAATTTTTTTCTCAAAATGGTACGTAACAAGCTAAACTTTGGACGCATTACAAAAATTAACCTTGATTTACTTTTGCCTGCTGCTTAGCCAAAAAGATTACGCTTAGGTTTATGCTTAGTAATCAGGCAGCTACGTCCACAGTTAACGTGCTACTGTCTACGAAAGTAGGGCAATTGACAGCTACTGTCTACGAAAGTAGAGCAATTGACAGCTACTGTCTACGTAAGTAGCGCAATTGACAGCTACTGTCTACGAAAGTAGCGCAATTGACAGCTACTGTTTATGAAATTAGTGCCATTGACAGTAAGCTGTCCGTTTATATGAATAGTACTTACAGCTTCTAGTTCATCTGAATAGAGGTATGAACGGTTAGGGGATTTTCATATCAAGGCAATTGGCATTCGCTGTTTCGCAGTTAGCTTTAGTATAGCCAATTCTTTATAAACAAAACACACTGTTTACAACTACTGTTTGTTGCATAACCGCAGCTGTCAATTGAATTAATAATTTTAATGATAAATTTTTCTGAAATACACTGGCCATCTACTGTTCTGTCAATAGCAAAAGTAGACGTCAATTGACGATGCAAAAATCCACACAGCGTACGTCTTATAAAGTGGACGATGCATTACAGCGTTTCGCTGTTCAACTTTTCATTGTTTGCAATGTTTACGTCAATGCTGTTGGCCGTTGTATAGAACAATTCCGGATCGTTTTCCGGAGGGGCTATAATAGAGTCAGTTTAAGCTTTAGACTAATTTTTTTGCTTATGCTTAGGCTTAGGCTTAGAAATAGGCTAATCCATACGCTTAGGCTTACGCTCAGGATTATGCTTATACTACTGTTCCGGCCCTGTTGTATTCATGGGCCATGCTGTTCATGCTTTGATGTTTATATTTCTTGATAGAAAATATAGGATGTTGTACGAAATATTAGACACTATTTGGCTTCGAATGGTAGCAAATCTATGAGTCGGCTGGTAATAAGCTGTATTCAAATACGCTGCAAAAAATGGTGAGTGAAATTAACTAATTTAACTCAGGTGGACTCCAATTTGACTCAATTTGTGTAGTCCCGTAGAGCCTATTTCGAAGAAAGTCAATTTGACTCTGACCATTTTTTGAAGTGTAAGGCTATGGCCGCGGAAATCTTATAAGTCTAACTTGGATAAACGGCATAAGTTGAACTATAAATGTTGATGTAATTTTCTAGACATTTGCGTGGCGTGATTATACGCTAGTTCCAAAAGATCTCGCTTATTTGGCAACGATCGGAGGCAGGCTACAAGGACCAACATTTTATGACGTATTATCAATCAATAAAGCTTATTGCAAAGGTAAAACATTTAGGATCGTTGATGTTGAAAGGCGGTATGGGTAATTAAAAAAGCCAGTTTGAGAGATTCCGATGCATTAACCCTCTCACTCATAGAGTCTACTATGAGCAACTAAATACAGTAATGTACGAGCAATACACACACTGTGAGCAGTGTTTAACATTTCTAACATATATGCGCAGTACACAATCTCCACAAGACGTGATAGCCCCCTCGGGCTATAGCGTCAAGCTCCTATAACTCAGTGGTCATCGTAAACGCCTCCCACTCGTGAGGCTGGAGTTCGAATCTCACCTTGAAATTACATCTCATGTGAAATTGACAATATTCATGTGAGAAAGGGTTAATATTAATAAAAAAACTGCGCAATTTAACCATGTTTTTGAATCGTGTATATACCATTTTTAAAGCGAATAGATTCCTGGAGCACTAAAACATTCTGTTTATTCAGGAAATTCATTTATGTCATTCTTACACTTTCTGTCACTTAGGATTACGAAAACACCCACAAAATCACTCAAAAATAAAGTATTTTTTCCATAGAATTTTAATGTTTTGTCTGAATTGTTTCAATAATCATGCTGTATAAATTGCCCAAAATACGTATGTGGGACGTTCCAGATTAAATATGTGGCTCAACTTTGTAGCTGAAGGTGGTTGGCATATTCTGCTGTATTTCATGTTGACAATAAATATTTGGAATCTATTAGACATGAGTTTAAGATAACGTCTATTAACCTAAATTGAAAACGAGTGCACCTTACAGTAAGGAATTCAATATAGGATACATTAAGGATTCTGCACCCGTATTTTCAAATTTGTGTAGCACCCATCACCAGTTGATGATAGGTCCTGTAACTTTAGAACCAGCGCATGGTGAGGTTCGAAATGCAGCACATTGTTCGCGTTTGATTTGCCCTACTTCTGTACCAATTTTGAGATCTACAATTGCAGATGTTCGTCTGTTTGAAAACCTATCGTTAACTGATGATAGGTGCTGTACGCATTTGAGAATATGGGCTCTGAATTTAGTTACTTATCATTGCTGAGATAGTAAATTTGCTATATACAAGCAAGAGTTGTAATAATTATTACACTGCAAAAAACGGGGAGTCAAATTGACTCTCTGGGAAATAGGCTTTTCCTGACTACACAAACTGAGTCAAATTCGACTCCGCCAGAGTCTAATTCGATTCACTAAATCGCTGAGTGAATCGAATTTGACTCTGGCGGAGTCGCATTTTGACTCAGTTTGTGTGGTCAGGAAAAGCCTATTTCCGAGAGAGTCAATTTGACTTCCCATTTTTTACAGTGTAATAATCAAATCTGTTCCAAAGATAAAGTGAAATTTTGTTAATTATGTGAACATTTCTTACAATTTATGACAGATGAATGTCCAATCAAAACAGCTGGTTGCAAGAACGGCGGATATCCGCATCCGAAACGCTGTGACCGGTGTATTTGTCCGGAACCGTACGACGGAGCAACATGCGAAATGGTAAAACCAGGAAAACGTAAGTAGCCAAAATATAAATCGGACCTGCATATCGCATTTTCGAGCAGCTGCCGCTAGCGAAATGAAGCTGTATTATTTCTATCTGCCTATATTTGATAACAAATCGACCACTTAATTGGCAGTATGGTACAAAGTAGGGCCGTTCTGGAATGATGACCAATGTTACTTTTGCGGCCGTAACAGTAGATTAAGCGTACTCCCAAGCCTAAGCGTTGTAAAAGCGTATTCCTACGCCTATTCCTAAGCCTAAGCGTTTTAAAAGCGTATTCCTAAGCCTAAGCCTAAGCGATGTAAAAGCGTATTGCTAAGCCTAAGCTTAACGCTAAGCCTAATCCTAAGCAAGAAAAATGTAATCTACAATGTAAGTCTACTCTTTTACAGACCCAACAGAAACCGGGACGACCCTAAAAGTGACATGAGCCGGAATGATTATAATGAATAAATCTTAAACTTATTCTTAATACTGACCATGGGCCGTGTAAGTTTCATATTCAAAAGTGAATTTCTGTAAAACTTTACATTCGACATTTTAAAATATTAGTCCCTTCTCATACAGAATAGACTCTGAGGAACTTAGCGCAAACGGTGTACGTGTAACTGCAATGTGCAGTGTATAACAACTTGCATACGCCGTACAAAACCTCCACAAGAAGTAATAGCACCATCAAGCTCGAACCTTATGTTTCTATAGCTGAGTGGTGATGGTAAGCGTATCCCACGCGAGAGATTCTTAATTCGAATTTAAGCTTGAATGCATGTCTGAGAAAAATATTGGAAATAATCCGTTAACAAAGGGTTTAACTGTTATATTGGCAAAGGTACACGATGTGAACCCCATTGGAACACAATGAACAGTAGGTACACCATAGACCACGAATTGCTGAGGTCAACGCTGCTAACTTTTTAGCCAAAACTTATGGCTTTTGCAATTGTATCGCACAAACGAGCAGATTTGATGACAAAATGCCTACCATTCATATATGTGTAAATGATAGCTTTGCCAGGTTTCTCCATGAAACTAATGTTGATAAATGTTTAATATAGTGAAAATAACATTTAAAGGGCGGCCACAACTTTTGAATCAGGGGTCTTGCAGACCTCAAAATGGTACCGTTGAATTCAGCGCGTCGTGATCTATAAAAAAGCCAGTTTTCAGCGAATTCCTAGGGGTTTCATATTCCGGACCTTTGACTTCCATATATACCGGATGTCGTCATAAGGTTTAAACCGCTAAAATTTGATCGTGAAAAAATTTTCTTACTCTGCGTATCTACTACAAGCCATGAATGTTTCATGTGTATTAATGTTAAGGTTTTCGGCTTGAAATCGTATCGCTAGTTTTCGCAACGAGTCCTTTGTGGATTTAAAACGGCTCTTAAACATTTCAGCAACTCAGTGCGGTGGCAAATTTCGTGCCAATTCCGATTGGCAAATAGTGAACTCGCCAGGATATCCTGTTAAACATCCGGCGGGACAAGAATGTTCGTGGGTCATAGAGGTAAGCGTATGCTCTGAAACAGAAAACTTTTACTGACATACTGCAGCGACCTGAATAAGAGGGGGGTAATAAGAGGGGGGTTCCCGTTTTGAATCCCAATCAATAGGAGTCCGTTTCCCTAATACGAGTCCGCAAACGAAAAGAGTCCCTAAACTCTAACTAGAGTCCATAAATGTCAATTATCCCTAATTGTAGTGCATAAATGATTCCCGGACCAAATAATTTGAGTTCGAAACTTTAAAGCGTGGTTAAATTTTGGAAGTAACATTCCAAAGTATAACGTTGCATTATCGCTCAAGCTTTTCATACAAGGTAAATAAACGTTTAATTCAACGGATAGTTGCAATACCGGATATATATCCGTAACGAAGGGTGGCGGTTGGCCGGTTAAAATCCGTAACCGAATCTTATCCGAAAAAAACATTAAAATGTGTTTTATTATTTTACAAATGTTGAAAATTAACACGAAAATGATGCTTATTTTAAACCGTAATCATAAAATTTCAATGGCTGTTGCGCATACAAGGAGAGAGAGGGGATATATTCGCTAACAAAATGTCTACAAATAAGTAAAAAGTCCAGAAGTTCAGGTAACATACGTTAGGATATAAACCTTCCGAATTCGTAGATGTCAAAAAGTGTTGTTTAATAAGGATTTAACCTTGCAAAATGAAATCTTTGCTACGCCCCTGATTTCGGTCAAAAACTTCCCATAAAGGTATAAAGTTTATGGCCCATGTATAGAACAGGGCCGGATCGTTTTTTGGAGGGGCTATAATAGAGTCAGTTTAAGCTTTAGACTAATTTTTTTGCTTAGGCTAAGGCTTACGCTTAGGCTTACGAATAGGCTCATCCATACGCTTAGCCTTAGAGTTAGGCTTAGGCTTAGGAATATGCTCATCTATACGCTTAGGCTTAGGCTTAGGCTTAGGCTTAGGAATATGCTCATCTATACGCTTAGGCTTAGGCTTAGGCTTAGGAATAGGCTCATCCATGCGCTTAGGCTTACGCTTAGGCTTAGGAATATGCTCATCTATACGCTTAGGCTTAGGCTTAGGCTTAGGCTTAGGAATATGCTCATATATACGCTTAGGCTTAGGCTTAGGCTTAGGAATATGCTCATCTATACGCTTAGGCTCACGCTTAGGCTTAGGCTTAGGAATATGCTCATCCATACGCTTAGGCTTACGCTTAGGCTTAGGCTAAGGAATATGCTTATACTACTGTTCCGGCCCTGCTCTATACACGGGTCAAATTTATAAATATTGTAAATTTAGCCTGCGGCTTTTAAGTTCAAACGAACCGTTTTTTGACTTGCTTTTGAGTTCGGTTTCTAGACTTCAAATGATCTAAAAATTGAATTTGAATTCAACGGGACTGTTTTTGGGTTTATTTCGAGTCGAATTCCGTTATGTTACGCGAATTACGTTGAACTACGATACGCTGGCAACCTGATGAATACTGGGCCAAAGTTAGTCGATTTTCAACTTTAATCAGAAGTCTTTTAAGCATAATTTAATAATTATAATTGTATTTTGACAAGCTCAATTTTCCGCCTTTATGATATATAGGTATGGTGCTGCAAGAATATAGTTAAAAGTGAGGCGGAAGAGTATTATAAGCATATTGCTAAACCTAAGCCTAAGCCTAAGCCTAATTCTAAGCGTAAGAGTTTATTTCTAAGCCTAAACCTAAACCTAAGCCTAAGCGTAAGAATAAGTTTATTAATAAGCCTAAGCCTAAACCTTTTCCTAAGCGTAATAATGAGCATATTCCTAAGCCAACGCCTAAGCCTAAGCGTAAGAAAGAGTTTATTTTTAAGCCTAAGCCTAAACCTAAGCCTAAGCGTAAGAAAGAGTTTATTTTTAAGCCTAAGCCTAAACCTAAGCCTAAGCGTAAGAAAGAGTTTATTTTTAAGTCTAAGCCTAAACCTAAGCCTAAGCGTAAGAATGTTTATTCCTAAGCCTTAGCCTAAACTGTTTCCTAAGCGTAATAATGAGCATATTCCTAAGCATATGCCTAAGCCTAAGCCTTAGCCAAAGCGTAAGAATGAGTTTATTCCTAAGCCTAAGCCTAAGGCTAAGCGTAAGAAAGAGTTTATTTCTAAGCCTAAACCTAAGCCTAAGCGTAAGAATAAGTTTATTCCTAAGCCAAAGCCTAAACCTTTTCCTAAGCGTAATAATGAGCATATTCCTAAGCATATGCCTAAGCCTAAACCTTAGCCAAAGCCCTTTGTAGTCCCACAGAAAAACGTTCCGCCCTGATATTTACATGGGCCATGTCCATTATGAATTTAGTAAAAACATTCTGGCATACTTTCGCTCATTTCAAGTATTAATTTGATACAACGGAAAACTTTCTAACCATATTTCTCTTTATTAGTTTCCAAAATTCGAACTCCAAAGTCTAAGGCTAAGCCCAAGCCTAAGCCCAAGGTCCAAGCCTATTTCATTATTCCAGTAATTTTTGTAGTAGAAACTGGACGTGGGGCGAACAGCCCGCAGTAATTTTTGTAGTTTGAACTGTTTGTAGGGGAACGGCTTGTGTTACCTTTAGAGTCATCCCATTTCCGGGTGGGACTCCAAATTATCAGGGTTAGATTTTACGCTATTTTTCTGCTTAGGTTCAGGCTTAGGCAAGGTTTGTAATACTTAAGAATATGTTTAATCTACGGTTACAGACCTAAAAGTAGCATTACCCTGGGGAGCACACTACCCGAAAGCGTTGGGATCAATATAACGCTTGACAGATTTTTAGATTTTGTGGCTACGAAATTCCAAATCAACGCTACATATCACAAACTAACCAGTTTATCGTTCTGATGCGGTCGTACGATCCGGACGAATCAATGGAAGGCTTTCAAGGTCGATTTCGGTCAATAAGAGGTATTAATTAAAATATTTAGATTTACTTTTTATTAGCTAAGTAGTCTGAAGCTGTTTGTAATGAAATAAACTTTGTATTTCTGCAGCATGGGTCACAACAACGTTTGTATTTGGGTATTGGCGCAGACCTTTTGAAACATGCGAATGGTTCACCACAGACGTGATCTGTTTTATCGATGTTCAGGTTTCAGGCCTGTAATTTGAATATCAGTATCAGTGCCCGTAATTTCAAGTATAACACCTACCTACTGTAGGGACCCCCAGAGGTTACTCCCCTGTTTATTCGATTACGGACTGTTATTTATTTTTAATTCACCTTTTGTGTTAATAGTTTGACCCGACATCGTTTTTTATATATTTTTTGGGCACAACTCACTTGCTCCGAAGCATTTTTTGTTGATTGCCATGCCCGCTAATCTTTCCTCTGAACGTAATAAAGTTTATGTGAGTTGTCATCTTTTTCGGTCACTACAGTATCGTTGAACTATCGTAAGCTTCAAAATTTGGCTAATTTTTGTGTAGTAAATTTACCCTGCTGAAGTGGGGCTACATACAGTTGAGAATTCCGGTTCTTTTGATTTAGCATGAATTGTTTTCGGCTTTTCTTCAATTTTTAGAAATTTCGCACTGTTTTGACAATCCTGTACAACGGTCAATGAATCAACCGCTTCCGTTTCTTAGTCGATATTTGGTATCCGGTAATGTTGTCGACTGTCAGCGGCTTTGTTTCAATAACCCACGATGTCGGTCGTATGAGTATGGTACGTTTCAGAAACAATGCATGTTGTACTCGGCAACCTGTAACCATTCAGCAAGTCGATGTTTTTTCAAAGGAACCAGCATGTATGGTGTGAATAAATGCTTTAAAGGTACGTTGGCGTCGTGATAAAAGTAACAAATTCCAGTAGTAGTACTGTAGTGACCCGAATAACAGGAGTAATAAGAGGGGGTTCCCATTTTGAGTCTCAATAAATAGGACTCCGTATCCCTAATAAGAGTCCGTAAGCAGACAGAGTCCCTAAACCCTAATTAGAGTCAATAAATGTCAGTTATCCCTAATTGTAGCGCAAAAATGACCCCAGAACCAAATAATTTGACTTTGAAAGTTTAAAGCATACTTAAATTTTGAAAGTACAATCGTAAGTATAACTATGCATTATGGCTCAAGTTATTGATACAAGACAAATTAACGTTAAATTCAACGGATAGTTGCGTTACCGGATATCTCAGTAACGAAGGGTGGCGGAGCGTGGGTTAAAATAAATATCAGTCCGTAACCGAATAACACGGGGTACCCTCTTGAGGGGCCAAATAAATATCAGTCACCCTCCTCTTATTTCGGGTTACTACAGTAGTAGTAGTATTTTTAATAATGAATTCTACGAGTTACTGCGCGATAAAGCGTGTAACGGCGCTGTTTCCTAAAAACAACTTATAAATAATTTTCAATTTTCTGCTTGCAAGACAGATATACGTGTGAAAATGCTAGAAAGTATGACTCGTTACTGAGGTATAGTTTTTTGGCTACTTGTTTTCCACCCCCCCCCCCCCGGCAATTGAGCTAATTTCAACGAAAGTGAAAGTCTTCCCCCTAATATTTATTTTATTGTATTATCACGAATTAGGTTTAGGCTTAACGTACAAGCGATTTAGGAAATAAATAATATCAAAATAGCTGGCAATTAATATGCTATTAATGAAATTAATGGCCCATGTATAGAACAGGGCCGGAACAGTAGTATAAGCATATTCCTAAGCCTAAGCCTAAGCGTATGGATGAGTCTATTTCTAAGCCTATGCCTAAAAGCCTAAGCATAAGCAAAAAAATAGTCTAAAGCTTAAACTGACTTTATTATAGCCCCTCCGGAAAACGATCCGGCCCTGTTCTATACATGGGCCATATTAATTATAACAGAAAAGCAAATAATTATTAAGTACTTTCATATTTTAGTTGTTCAGTTTAACACTCGAACGTTTCAAGTTTTTCCTGCGAGAACTTGCACGTGTGAATAAGGCTTAACTTTTAGAACCAAAGCCTTGCTTAGTTAGCGACTGGAGCGGATGGAGTTTGTGCAGCCGTACTTGTGGTTCCGGCGGAACCAAATTACGTGGACGCCGTGTCGTTCAGTATGCCGAAGAAGGTGGCAAACCTTGTGTTGGTCCATTTCAACAAACCAGCGTTTGCAATTTGCCAGGGTGTAGCAGTACAGCAATTGACCCGAACGTAAGACCGGTGTCACGAAACAAACTGTACCCTTTGAAGGTTAAGGCTTAGGCTTAGGCTTGGGCTTAGGTTTCGGTAAAGGCATATGCAAAGGCTTAGGTTAAAGCTGAGGTTTAGGTAAAGGTATAGACAAAAGTATACGAATAGGATGAGTTTTTCCCAAACTTGGTTATGGGGTGCGGGAAGCCTAATTATGGGGTGTGGGGAGCCTAATTATGGGGTGTGGGGAGCCTAATTATGGGTTGTGGGGAGCCTAATTATGGGGTGTGGGAAGCCTAATTATGGGGTGTGGGAAGCCTAATTATGGGGTGTCGGGAGCCTAATTATGGGGTGTGGGGAACCACCTAATTATGGGGTGAGGGGAGCCTAATAATGTGGTGTGGGGAGCCTAATTATGGGGTGTGGGGAGCCTAATTATGGGGTGTGGGGAGGCTATACCATCAACCGTCTTACTAAACCGTTGTACCTTTGTTGTATCATCATAACATACAAACAATCTGGTCCAAATACTGATTATAGTTTCAATTTTAAAACCGTAGAAGATTAGCTAACTTGGTTCGAACGAATTTACATCAAACTTGAGTTCCATAATCAGGGGATATGTTAACCTATTTAGCATATATGTACATCGGTTCCATGCGCCTTTTCGAACGGCTACTGCAATTGGAACATTGGGAACCGGTTGTGGCGATTGTCATCCGCAAGCGGCGACGATGACGTAACAACCGGTATGGTTTAAACGATTAATTTTTAGACTCTGTGGTGAATATATTTTTGAACAGCTTTAGACATTACCAGATGGACAATGGCGGATCCATGGGGGGGCCACCCCGGCCGTTGCCCCCCAACAGCATCTCGACAAAAATTATATATCAATTTTATGGCAATAATTCGTGGTTTGTGTGTGGGTGAAAAAATAAGTTTATTACCTGTGAAATTTTGCCCCCCCCCATTTTGAAATCCTGGATCCGCCACTGTAGATGGATGCTAGTAGTTCGCGGTATTGGCTTTCACGGAATATAAAATACAGTGACACGCAGCGTTTGGAAACGACTATTTTACCTTATTCTTAGGCCAGTGGCAGATTTATCCGGTTCAATTCGAATGCGTTATCCTATGCTCAGAGTAAATTTAAATATATTTTGAAAGTTTGAATATCAATAATTTTACGCTTTATTTAATTATTTTTTATTCATATTTAAAGAATGCCCTGGGAATGTTCGATCAGCCGGCAGGTGCATCAATAACCTTTGCCAGCCTGGCTTTGTATGTGTTAGCGGCACGTGTTGCGAACGCCAAGTATTTTTTGATATTTCAACCAATTTAGGTTAGTTTTAACAATTTAACCAGATCTATCGATACGAGAATGGTACGGAAGGCGGCCCTCGAGCGAAAATTTTTTACACAGCATTACAAAGGTTTCGTGTGAACAATGGTTAATTGTAATGTTTGATTTTTCTACATTTTCGACATTTGTCATTAATTATTATTCAAATAATTTTCGTTGGGAAAAAACCTACTTTAAAAAATGTGGACTCAAATTGACTCTCTTGGAAATAGGCTTTTCCTGACTACACAAACTGAGTCAAATTTGACTCCGCCAGAGTCAAATTCTACTCACTCAGCGATTCAATGAATCGAATTTGCCTCTGGCGGAATCGAATTTTGACTCAGTTTGTGTAGTCAGGAAAAGCCTGTTTCCGAAAGAGTCAATTTGACTCCCCATTTTTTACAGTGTAGTTACACACATGTGCAACACTCAAATTGGCCAGCAGCTTGAGTGTTCGTGACAGAATTCTTCATAAGCAGCTCAAAGCTATCCACTACCACAAACCTTACAAACTCGAGACATGCAAGCTGAGTGACAGGTCAAAATCTCAATTACAACAAAAGAACACTAAAGTTGGAGCGAAAGCAACGTTTTATTAAGCATAGGTTACACTGACAAAAATTGGACTGATATCAGTAATCCTATACACACTAATGCTTTTTCAAACCAATTATGTAATATTTTACATTTGTGCTGGAACGATGCCTAAAATACGTATGTGGAACGATACAGCATTAATAATATAGATTGTAACTTTTTCGTTTCGCTTACTGTAGCGTCTCGAATATGAGTGGGGGACTGATATTTATTTGGCCTCTCCATAGGGCCCCCCCTTGTTATTCGGTTACGGACTGTTATTTATTTTCTACCGGCCCTCTGCCACTGTTCGTTACAAATATGTCTTCGGCATTGCAACTATACGTTGAATTAAACGTTTGTTTGTATTGTGTCAATAGGTTGTGTAATACTGCAAGGTTATACTTAGAAATGTACATTCAAAAATTTAAGTACGCTTTAAAGTTTCAAACTCGAATTATTTGGTTCTGGAGTCATTTATGCACAACAATTAGAGTTAAATCCGCTTACGGACTCTTATTAGGGATACGGACTCCTATTGATTACGACTCAAATGGGGACCCCCCTCTTATTGCCCCCCTCTTATTCGGGTCACTACAGCAAGTCTGTTAAAACTGCCGCCAGCGAAAACAAACGCCACCACCCAACGATGGTGGGAAACTAATTTCACCTAAAGTTTACAGATTTGTCCAACAATTCGCCTTTGTGTCCGAAGAATTACACTGTCATTGGTGATTGTAAGAGTGGATTATGTGCGAACAACGCACTTTGTCTCACCGGAAAATGCTGTCAGCAAGTTTTTAGATCACCAGGTACGAGAGCTTTGCTCAGTGGTTTAGTTGGTTTTCGGTCGCGATCCAGTTTAGTTTAAATTTCTCAGTACGCGACAGTGAGATTTAATATTCTTGAGTGGAGTGCTCAACCCTCTCTGGAAAAATTTCAGCCCCCCTAGAAAATTATTAACCTTGCTTGTAAGTCAACGAAAACTCTTATATGCCCCTCTTCAAAATTTTTAGCCCTCCCGTAGCACGGTGAGCTGGCTGAGGGTCTGGCCTGTACTCTCAAAACATTAGAAATTGTTGAAAATACAAGAACTTTTTCTTTCCTTTCTATTGAATGTACGCTGTAACAAGGAATTTCAAATTAATGTTGAATTTTTAACAAATTTTAACTTAAATGCAGAATTTTTAAGGGATTTCAACTTAAATGCAGAATTTTTAAGGAATTTCCACTTAAATGCAGAATTTTTAAGGAATTTCAACTTAAATGCAGAATTTTTAAGGAATTTCAACTTAAATGCAGAATTTTTAGGAGATTTCAACTTAAATGCAGAATTTTTAAGGAATTTCAACTTAAATGCAGAAATTTTAAGGAATTTCAACTTAAATGCAAAATTTTTAAGGAATTTCAACTTAAATGCAGAATTTTTAAGGAATTTCAACTTAAATGCAGAATTTTAAACGAATTTCAACTTAAATGCAGAATTTTTAAGGAATTTCATCTTAAATGCAGAAATTTTAAGGAATTTCAATCTAATGCAGAATTTTTAAGAAATATTTGCTTAAATGCAGTATTATTATTATTATTATTATTGTTATTCTTATTCTTATTATTATTTTATTTCACTTTTGCAAGTTTTAACTTTTCATACTCAAATATTCATACGACCAACTTGTAAGCTGATGCTTAGATTATGACATCACAATTAAGACAGCAATTACTTCGGTTTCTGTACGCTGTCTCCAACACTTAAGCTTAGGCTTAGGTTAAGAGGCAAGTTTTTCTATGCCTAACCCTAAAGCCTTTGGGTTAAGTCTGAGCCGACGCCTTAACCTTAAACGCGCGTTTAAAAATATACGAAAGCCCTTAGTTTGCTTTATTGCGCATTTATTTCAGATCAAAGCTCACTTGAAGCCCGTAGCCGAAACGAACAAGACAGCGCCGTACTTGGTGTACCGTTTACCGATACGACTAACAATTATGTATTGACGTTTAAATTCAAGCTATCTTCACCAGGGTAACACAGATCTACAGGTTGTTGTTCAGTGGAGGGGGTAGGGATGGGTTTCGACCCCATAAAGTTTTTTGCTCCCACCCTTTTTGTCCCGTTTATAAGTCATGAAATGAACATCATATCCGTTTTAAATTATTATGCTCATCGTTAGCTTGTTGATCTGGCAACAGTCGTGACCCGAATAAGCGGAGGGAAGACTGATGTTTGTTTGCCCTTTGCCGACGGTGCCATCCTCGTCACTCGGATCCGGACTGTAATATTTTTTCCGTAGTTTTATTTACTTCTGGTCAATTGAAATCAACTCTATAAAACGCTTGAACTGGCTTTGTGCCACGTTGTTCAATTTTGTATAATTACCGAATTCGCAACTTTTTTCGTAAATATCACTTGATGTTGTATATTGTCTTATTTTGGTGCAATAATTTTTAGGCCAACTCTCAAACTTTGCCAAAATTCACCAAACTGTAACTGTGACACGAGTTCTGGTCAATTTCACAATTCGAACTGTTTATGGAAGACATCGCTTACCAGGCTTGATGTGGAAGCTGAAGATGGCCTGGTTGACGGTTGGCGGCCTTGTAGACGGAGCTGGGCCGGGTCGTGGGACTGCGACCCGAACGTTAAAGAACACGTTCGCATTCCAGCAGGTAGTCGATCGGTGAGTGCATCCATACACTGTAAATCCTAGTGAGTTGATTTCAACTCAGAATGAGTTCAATCACTCAGTCTGAGTTAGGACTTTGAGAACTCGGAATTGTGAGTCAAAAAACTAACTCTGAGTTAATTATTCAACTCAACCGGAATCAACTGAACTCCGAGCCGGAATCATCCCAACTCACAGTGAGTTAATATTTACTGTTATTAACTCAGAAATAACTAACTGTCTAGCTGAGTTGATTAATCAACTTATTGGAATTTACAGTGTAATAGCTCACATTCGAGTCTTGGTTCTTATAAACTTTTCTTTTGTAATTAGGTTACGACTGTAGTTTAGACGTATGTTTTAGCTTAGGAAAAGGCTTAGTCTTCGGATTAGGCAATTGTAAGTGTTTTTCTTTACAAACCTATGCCTAATACGTAGTAGGTCAAAATGTACAAGAAAAGTTTATAAGAATAGTGGAAGCCTGCAAGGTCAATAATGTCTATATCCAGGGTTTCAACAGGAACTAAATTTTGCCGGAACCGGAACAGGAACAGGATCTGATTTTATTGCGCGAACCTGAACAGGAACAGGAAACGGAATTTGAAATAATTTTCATCACCGAGAATTACTATTGGACTTTTTAGAAAACTTTGCCAAAAAACGGCTTAAACCAATTTTAAGCTGTTTTCTGCGAACACACAACGGAAACAGTTTATTAAAAAATTGAATTGCAAAGACACTCATGTCTAAATAGTAATTTTTTAAAGACAAAGTTTCTAATATTTAAATGATTAGGCATAGTTTGCGACAAAACCATAAAAATTCCGGTTCCTGCATTTTTAAATGTAGGAACAGGAGGAACAAGAACAGGAATTGAATTTTTGCAGGAATTCCGGACGCACATATATTTTTATATTTTAGCTTCATTTCGTTGCGGACAACTTACGGCGTTATCCAATCGCAATTGGAGAAATTGAAGTACAAGATATGGCTCAAAATTTGTGTTCAATAACTACCAATACCGACAGGGTAAGATTAATCTCATTCGTTGTTTTGTTAACGGGATCGTGCTATACTTGACGTCCGGTGCGGAATGTTCCCGCAGGTGGAAATCTGTTTGCCCCACCGTCGTATATTGCGTCGTCTGCCGCAGCGCACACTGCGATCCGCGACCAGGAATACGCAGCGTCCCAACGAAATGCATGGGAATGTACTGATGTTCATCAACAAATATAGCGCAACCTCTTAGTAAAGGTTATTAAGGAAAGATCATAAATCCATTTTAATCTAAAAACAGGTTCAACCTTTGCTCGAAAACACGTATATCATTAGTTCTTACATTTACCTCTTTAGTAGAATAATTTATAGTTCTGATACAACGCTGAAATGGTACAACGGAAGTATTTATCGCTCAATGTATAGCTTAGTAATTTTAAGAGAAATATTCAGCTACAAATACGAGTTTTGTCGATGACAACACACGATTAGCCGATACGCAATGTTTAACAATTCTTAAATGTACAGTGTAAAATCTTCACAAGACGTGATAGCTCGATTGGGCTCGAAAATCATGCTCCTAAAGCTCCGACATCTTCATAAACGTTTCCATTTTTGCAATTACTTGTCAGATAAAATTGAAAATATTCATGTGAGAAAAGGTTAATGCTGTATTGGGTCTGTTGCAGCATCCATGCAACGGTGCATTTTCTTGTGCAACTCATACAAATCTTTGCTCGTGGTACGGATGGACAACAAGCGATAATTCTACTTTACCTGTCGGATATCGACCTTTACCGATTGAATCTACAAGTAAATAGTTTTTGCTTTAAAAATTTAGTTTTTGCTACAAAAACAGCTACAATATTTACAATGCTAGCAGTTATAAAATGAGCCACAGATGCTGAACCGCGTCAGACTAATTTAAATTTTACTACTGAACGTGGTTGGAACATTTGCAACCCTACTTGTTATATTTAGGCTGGCGTTAGTATGCTTTCTTGGCTTTATTAAACGTTTCACATCTGTTTATCGGTATATATTCGTAGTTGCGTAAACTAATTTGCATATATGCATATATTGATCTTTGCATTGCGTTTCAAAACATGGAACGAAAATATTGAAAGTGCCGAAAATACGTATGTGGGACGTTTCAGCTTTATAATAATATAGACAACTTGATTGATTCATAATGTTGTAATCTGGGTGGAAGGTTTGAAGTTAATTTCGGTGGGTCTACTGACGTTTGGAGGCGCCTCACCCTATAGGCACAGTGCTAATTGATACTGTGTAATATTTTTAGATATTTTGCACTATGTGACAGCATTGACTGCAGGTTTATCGAATACCGTGTTGACATTTTCATACGAGTTGTTAAAGAGCGAGCAAAATTCGAAGGAATTTAAGTTTAAATATTTTCTATCAGAACTCGGGTAAGTATTAATTCAAAGCGGACACTAATTTAATTTAATATTTTATATCAGAACTCGGGTAAGCATTAATTCAAAGCGGACACTTATATAAATTTAATATTTTCTATCAGAACTCGGGTAAGTATTAATTCAAAGCGGACACTCATTTAATTTAATTTTTTCTATCAAAACTCTGGTAAGTATTAATTCAATGTGGACACTCATTTAAATTTAATATGTTCTATCAGAACTCGGGTAAGTATTAATTTTAAGTGAACAATCATATAAATTTAATTTTTTCTATCAAAACTCGGGTAAGTATTAATTCAATGTGGACACTCATTTAAATTTAATTTTTTCTATCAAAACTCGGGTAAGTATTAATTCAATGTGGACACTCATTTAAATTTAATATTTTCTATCAGAACTCGGGTAAGTAGTAATTCAAAGTAAGAAATAAGCAAAAAGTTGATTTTTTACTCGTTTTTCGCTATGGACAGTTTTAAAAATAAATCGACAAAATGGATAAATTAGAATAAGGAATCGACTTTGAATGGCATTCTTTATTTATTATTTCATTTACACATAAGTCATAGTCTTCAACTCATGTACAGAAATGTTCCTGAGGCAAACGTGAGGTTTTCGAATTCATTATCACGGGGCTTAGAATCAATTTTAGACTCAGAGTTAGACTCACGTTTAGTTTTTGGAATCTATTTTGCAACATTTAAGCTCTTTCTATTTTTATTTTGTAGCTGGTTTCAGAACTGCCCTCAAAGTGTGTTTAGACAGCGCTGATTGTGTTTGTTCCGATTCCAACCCTGAGCTTCGTGATTCTCGGTGCCTTTGGTCGGATCGAGTCGAAGATACGTCAACGCCGGCATTCAACGGCCCATTAAATGTCTTTAGACCATGTTACAGGCAACAAAGCCGGCATGCGCGGCCGGCAACGTTTCGTTGTGGTTCCGAGTACAAAGAGTTCTTTCGGTTGCCTTATGGCAGCCACACTGTGAGTTCTGCGGCAAAATTTCTATACTCGTAATTCAAAGCTGTCCAAGGAAATAGTGGACTTATCCAGTACACTTTACTTACAAGATTAGGCCTTGAATAGGCTCAAACATTGCTTTCGTAAAAAGCGCTTTAACATCAGTCTGCGCCTAAACCTTTGACTAAGCCTTTACCTAAACCTAAGTCTAAGCCAAACGCCTTAACATTAAATTGGGGTAGACCAGTGTACAAAGACAACAAAATAATTAAATGCAGTCAATTAATGTTTTGAAAAATATTTCTAATTGTGATTTCACGAAAAATCCGCTATAATCGGCTAATTTTTCTGTAAAAAATCGAATTGTTTCTAATGAACTATTTTCAAATTTGTAATTGTTGGAAAAATTGCTAGGATTGACAAAAATATTCGAATGCAATATAATTAAAAACATTTCAAATTGAGTTTTTAACAAAATGCTAATGTTTTGATGTTTTTCATGGCTAATTTTTTGTCATATAATTTTTACTCGACTGAAAAGATTTTACGCTCTTGTCTGTATAATTCTTTAAAACAATAGTTGATAATGACTCTTTACAAGAATATTCAACTTGGTACATTCTGTGTAGAAAAGAATGTGGCCGGCACGCGTTGCGTTTTTGCTCCACCCCCCTTATTTAGAGGGGGGTACAACCGATGCGCAAAGTGACACTTTATGTATGCGGCGTCAAACATGATTCCCTTATAGTTTAATTTAGGTGTATTCTTGTGATAGCGACCCCCTTTCTAAACAAGAGGGGGGTCGGCCAAAAACGCAACGCCCGGTGGTACATTTGCTACAATGCGGAGCCCCAAGTGTTGCACACTCTTGTTATTATCCACTCTTGGTTAAAATAAGCCTTGTGCCATTTTACCTCTTTTCTCTAAGTCAGTACAGGGCGCGATGGTGTCCGACTCGCACGTTAGATTTAAACGCTATTTTAGTACTAAATCTTTAATTCAAAACATTAAGTTTCATTCTTACTTGACAACGGCACGACGTGAGTTGTCTCTTTTGAATTTGCAAACGAAAGTTAAAGTTTATTACTATTCAACTACTGAAAAATTATTTTAAGTCTACTCAAGTTTCTATTTCAATAAGGCTCATGCATAGAACAGGGCTGGAACAGTAGTATAAGACTATTCCTAAGCGTAAGCTCACTCCTAATCCTAAGCGTAAGGATGAGCCTATTCCTAAGTCTACGCCTAAGCTTAAGCCTAAGCCTAAACAAAAACGTTAGTCTAAAGCTTAAACTGACTCTATTACAGCGCTGCCGGAAAACGAACCGGTACTAAAGTTTGAATATATTTTTCCGCAAGATGACTATGAGATAAATTAAATTGTTTTTAGTAAAGCCCTATTAGCACGTGCAAGTTCTTGTTGCGCGAACTTGCAGCAGACAATTGCACGCAGAAGTTGCATTTTTTCATCAGCCAATGACAAAGCGGCTGCAATAAAATCAGTGAACTTGAATGGTTATTCACACATGTGAACTAAATTCCTAGCTGTCATTTTTAATCAATCATTTGCAGTTGCAAGAGTTTCGAACGGGGTTTTTGACAAAACTTGCAAGTGCAACATGGAGCTGCGAGTTCCCACAGCAAAAAAGCTTGTACGTGTGCATAGGGTTTAACGCTTTTAGAAAGACAACTCGAATTGCAATTCATTTTAGATTCATTTTGTGGCGTCTGGCCGCTATACAACGCCACCATCAGTTAAGCTCAAAGATGTCGCGGTAAGCGATACTTCTGGAGATAAATGCAAAATATCAAAAGGTCCAAATCCGGGTGAGTTTTGTTTAGAATTGTTGAGTAGTTTCTGGAAACAGGCAGTGTTCACTTGTTGGTTCAGAGAATTTTTCAAATACACTTGACTTTCGGCAAATATGAATTCAAAACCGACATTACGAATTTCATTCGAATTTGAGAGCTGGTTGAACCGGTGAGAATTTAGGCATCGTTTCTGGGGAGGAAAACATTATAAACGGATGTGAATTTTCGGCTAAGTACAGCGTCTCATACATCGACTCCTTTTTGTGTTCCTCTAAGCATTTTTAAACGCTAAGTTTTCGTGAGTAATACTGTAGGTTTCTTGAGTAGCTTTAGCAACGATGGAGAATAACCCCTTCTTACATTGAGTTGCCGATAGGCAACTAAGCGCAGTGTATATACGTTAAATAATGTATATCGTACCGTGTTTAACAATTGCAACACGTATACATAGTACTAAATCACCACAAGACATGAGAGCCCTCTCGGGCTCGAGCGTCAAGCTCCTATAACTGAGTGGTGATGGTATACGCCTCCCACTCTAGTCACCGGAGTTCGAATCCTAGCATAAAAGTAGGTCTCAGGGGAAATAGAAAATATTCATGTGAGAAAGGGTTAAGTTTTGCATAAACTGGTCAAGTTTTGCGCACCAGGTTGAAACCGGAAAACAACAAAATAGCTGAATCTGAGCGGAGGGTAAAGAGCAAATAACGGAGCCCATGTATAGAACAGGACCGGGTCGTTTTCCGGAGGGCCTATAATAGAGTCAGTTTAAGCTTTAGACTATTTTTTTACTTAGGATTAGGCTATGCTTAAGCTTAGGCTAAGGCTTAGGCTTATGAATATGCTTATACTTACTACTGTTCCGGACCTGTTCTATACATGGGCCAATCCAATAACGGTAACAAAACAGATGTTGAAATTCCATTTTTAATAGTATTCTGCAAAGTAATTGTCAAAAATTGACGCTGAGTTTTTTGAGAATATTACACAAAGCCTTGTTTCATTATAGCTGACACACTAAACTTAATAGATTTATACGTCTTGTCATACTTGTCAGCACTAAATATTGGCAACCCAACTTTACTATAATAGCAATTTTAGACTTCACAGTATGCTTTTTGGGACCGGTACAGCGGTTAGTTCCGGTATGGAAACCGTTTTACGTTTTGCCCTCACCCTCCAGCGCTTGGAACAGCGAGATACGGGACTGTCAGCGGATTTGCTATGGCCAGCCGGCATGTAAAAGTATCCTGTACTGGTCGACAGATATTTTCCGACAGCCACTTCCTGAATGTTGGTTAATGACGCATGATTGCCCATCTGTTCGCAGTGGTCAAAATCCGGATATATCTCAGGATTGTATTCAAATTAGCAGCGATGTGCGGTATTGGCAACGGATATGTTAATTTGAAGGAATTTCAAATGTTTTTTAATATTTTGTTACATTTTACAGAGATTTAACGTTACCGAATCATACTAAAAATGGTGGAATGTTTAATGAGATGAATTGTTACACCGTAAATTCCAATGAGTTGATTAATCAATTCAGCTAGCGAGTTAGTTTATCTCTGGATTAAAATCAGTACACATTCGTGTATTCAAAGTTGAGCTGAATCTGGGTAAGTTGATTATAATCATCTCTGAATGAATTGAATTACAAAGCTTTGAGTTCTGATAGTCCTAACTCAGATTGAGTGATTCAACTCATTCTGAGTCAAAATCAACTCACTAAGATTTACAGTGGAAGATTTTTAATTACTTAGCTATACTTAATTTAATTAGACGCTGTTGGTTTGGTGTTTCCGATCTAACATGCACTTTACTGACTGTAACTCCTCTGACGCGTGACTGGAGCGGTAGGCTTTACCATCACCACCAATAAGCTCTTGGTTGGTGGATGCTCGAGCACGTGGGGGTCTCACATCTTGTGGTGATTTCATACACTGTAAATTTCAGTGAGTTGATTTTAACTCAGAATGAGTTAAATCACTCAGTCTGAGTTAGGACTTTCAGAACTCAGAATTTTGAGTTGATTCAATTCATTCTGAGTTAATTAATCAACTCACCCAGAGTCAACTCAACTCAGAGTCAGAATAAACTCAAATCAGAGTGAGTTAATGTTTACTGATATTAATTCAGTAATAACCAACTCGCTAGCTGAATTGATTAACCAACTCATTGGAATTTACAGTGTACTACTTACGTAAGTATATATACGAGTTGCCACTGTTAAGCATTATGCACGATTCAAACGTATACACATTGCACTGTAAAATCCAGTGAGTTAATTAATGAACTCAGACGGAAAATTAGTTGTTTCTGAGTTAATAATAGTAATCTTTAACTCACTCTGAGTTGACTTGATTCTCACTATGAGTTGAGTTGATTGCGGGTGAGTTGATTAATTAAATCAAAAAGAGTTGAGTCAACTCAGAATTGTGCGTTCTGATAGTCCTAACTCAGACTGAGTGATTCAACTCATTCTGAATTAAAATCAACTCACTGGAATGTACAGTGTGCGTTCAGTTACTTATAGTCAACTCGGTGTGAGACGGGGTTAACCTTTTCCCACATAGAATCGACTACGAGAAACTCAGCGCAATGCGTAAGCGATGAATAATATAAAAAGTAATGTATAGTGCAGTGTTTAACAGTTGCAACAAGACGTGTACGTACGTAGTACTAAATCACCACAAGACGTGAGAGCCCTTAACAAGAGTTACATTTGTAAATAATAGAAATTAAGAATGTATAGGAATCCAAAGTTAGCGAGCCAGTCCTTTTTTAATCTGTCATTTTTTGAAAATAAAATAATTCTAAACAGCATTTTCGAGAACTGCAATATATTAATACGTCATCATAACAATCATCTCAATATTGGCCAATGTTACTTTAAGAGGCGTAACAGTAGATTACGCGTATTCCTACACCTAAGCCTAAGCCTAAGCAAAAAATATAATCTAGAATCTAAACCTAATCTTTTATAGACTCACCAGAAATTTGGACGCCCTTTAAAGTAACATGGGCCGCAATAAGAATAATAATTCAATTCACAGTTTTCAGCCATATTCGGAACAAGCCTGTGGACAAAGGAACACTGTAAATTCCAATGAGTTGAATAATCGACTCAGCTTGCGAGTTAGCTTATTTCTGAGTTACTAGCAATAAACATTAACTCAGTCTGAGCTGAGTAGATTGTCACTATCAGATGATTTGATTCCAGGAGATTTGATCAATTAACTCAGATTGAGTTGAATCAACTCACAATTCTGAATTCTGATAGTCCTAGCTTAGACTGGGTGGTTCTGCTCATTCTGAGTTAAAATCAACTCACTAGAATTTATAGTGAATCATACCACAATAGAAAACACTTGCCGCATAGGAAAATTCCATGCCTGGCTTGTAATCGCTATAAAAGCCATGTATGCAGCATCTAAATTTTTTTGTTCTCGTAGCAGGGCCGGAGCAGCCACCCTCCATACCCTTCATTTGAAAGCCCCCACCCTAACCGGTTGAAACAAAAACCGCAGAAAGTTTTAAAATGCGTCTGGTTACTCGCTCGCGACTTTAGGTGCCCCTCACCTTGGAGTTTGGGGCAGCCTCCCCGCGTCTGCTCCAGCGCTGTCTCTTAGTATTTGTTGGTTATGAGCTTGACTGAGTTCGACGAGTCGAACGATTATTTTTAAATATTTTAATATAACTACAGCATAGCAACAATCATTTTCAATTCTTGATTTGCAGTATCTGTAACAGTAACAAAACGTACAGCTTTAACTTTGTTTAAACTCGCCGATATTAAACATTGCGATCGAATTCATTTTCGCAAGTTGGAAATTAAAATCCGTAAGAAATAGTCAAATTCCTTGTACGTTTTATAAAATGTTTCAAGTTGCCTATTGTCAAAATCCGTGTTTTCAATTTCCACCTGCTATCCTTTTTCCAAACTCAAGTTGCAATAATGCGCTTTTGATTTCCATAAGCCGGGCGCAAATTAATGCAGGCGACTTATTATCAGGTGTACATTACCAAATGGACTGGTAAAATTTACAAATTGCACTGTAAACTGTAATGAGTTGATTAATCGACTCAACTAGTGAGTTAGATATTTTTGAATTAATATTATTAAACAACTCAATATGAGTTGATTCTCATTCTGAGTTGAGTTGATTTTGGCTGAGTTGCTTAATTAACTCAGAATGAGTTTAATTGAATATGAACGCTTAAAATCAACTCACTGAAATTTACAGTGTGGAAATATACACTGTAAATTCTGGTGAGTTGATTAATCAACTCAGATAGAGAATTAGTTATTTTTGGTTATTTTTGAGTTAATAACAGTAAATATTAACTCACTCTAAGCTGGTTTAATTCCAGGTTCAGTTGATTAATTAACTCGAAATGAGTTCGAGCAATTCAGAATTCTGAGTTCTGAAAGACCTACTTCAGAGCTCAGACTTCTGAGTTGAATTAACTCATTCTGAGTTAAAATCAACTCACTGGAACTAATAGTGTACAAAATTGCAAGAAACTGTATTTGATGAAAATGTCCAATTACAACTGTCTAACTGGAAACTAAATCAAGAATTCTGGTAAGGCACCGTGTACCAAACAAAAGCGTTGCTATCGAAAAGTGGTCCCAGTGACCTTTCTGGTCACTAGACTGAATACAGTAAATAGGCCGATTCTTTTGCATTGCAGAGCAATTAAGATATAACTTTTGACGGGGTACTACTGTATCGTGTGATCCAGTTAAAAATTACTGATTTAAAGGCGATCATAATAAATCTTTATTTCTTAAATTAGCTTATTTTTTCTTTAAAATGACGTTATTTTAGCAAAGCTGCGGGTTTTTTCTCGATACTTAATTAAAAATAGACGTCCATGGGTAACTCGGTTGTGGCCTCTGTCCTTCCTTGCGAAATGCATTTTTAATTTTAGTAATTTTATTGAGTGCCAAATTACTGCTGATATAAATAAATATCGCGACTGCGCTTACTTGTTTGTTTGTGGTTCGTTGAACTGCATTCGAACCTTTGACGAAGCGCGGTGACCGCTGTTTTGGCTGGCTGGTTTGTATCAGCTAAAGTCAAAAAGGTTCCAAAAATTAACGCTGACAATTATTAACCTAAGATTATTTCGGTGTCTGTGCCTCACCTAAATGATTACAAATCGTATCTCACTGTAGTCCGATCTTATCGCCTTTGAGAGTTGTACGTGTTCAACTGGCGCAAAAGAAAAGGAAAATCAAAATTTATAATCTCGCTATATAGTTTCTAATTCGAAAGTTACAAGGCCTATCACCAACTATTAAGCCCAATCCACACGTGCAAACTTGCAGCTGCAAATTGCACACAGAACTTGAATTTTTTCATCAGCCAATGACAAAACGGCTACAATAAATTAAGTGAGCTTGCATGGTTATTCTCGCATGTGAACTATAAATTCCTAGCTATAGATTTTTAATGAATTATTTGCAGCTGCAAATTTTTCGAACGGGATTTCGGAAAATACTGGCAAGTGCAAGTTGCAGCTGCAAGTTCTCGCAACAAAAACTTGTACGTGTGAATAGAGCTTGAATGGTATTCATAAAAGTTGTGTTTAAACTGCAATTTACTTTTGTGCTTTGTGCTCATTGTCTCTGGCTCGAACATCTGTCGAATTTCTTCAACTTGACTCTTCGATATTGAACCATGGTTGTCTGGAATTACACAACAGTCGCATACATATTGCGGCCAATGTTACTTTAAGGGCGTAACAGTAGATTAAGCGTATTCCTAAACCTAACCCTAAGCCTAAGTGTTGCAATAGTGAGTTTCTAAGCCTAAACCTAAGCAAAAAAATGCAATCTAGAATCTAAATCTACTCTTTTATAGACACACCAGAAACCTGGACGCCCCTTAAAGTAACATGGGCGCATATTGCTGAACTTGAATCAAGCTTCTAGTCTGCTTCAATGAAAACATTTCAGTTCTGTAGCTATGTTATCACGTTTGGATGACTGGCGAACGGTTAGAACTTATTCCCATAAACGGATAAATTGCAGAGCAAAAATATGGAATATTAAATTCAGAAAATGAAGGCCATTATCACTCGTTATCGGACTCGTGTTTGCACCATAACGCGCACTATTATTCGACCCCCCCCCACCACGATTATTTATGGATAAACTGCAAAGTTCAAACTTCGTATTCGTCGAAAAATGTGGCATTTACAGTAGTATACGCATATTCCTAACACTAAGCCTAAGCCAATCCGTAAAAAGCGGTTACACCTGAGCCTACGCCTAAGCAAATCGATACGTGGGCCTATTTTTCTGAGGAGTAGGATATATGAACAAACCTGGCTCAATTTTTAGGGTTGTATACTGTTCGAAGATTTCCTGGAGCACAGCGACCTTAGTCCGCTCCGTAGCCTGTTTTTCAGGAACTGAAAATAAAACACGTCTATTTGTCTTTATTTTTGCAATAATTGTCTTTACCCTCTAAAGCCATAGGTGCAACCGACAAAATCAAGCAATAAAAAGTTGTGGTTCAATATTTATTTGCCAAAAACAGGCAATTGGATTAATTGGGTTTACTGAAAATGTGCCCAGTGTGCGTTCCGTTTTGGGCCTACCGTATTGGCTATTATGCGAGAAAAGGGTACTTTCTGTTTTTGAACCTTAGAATCCGTAAATGGATAGAGTCAAAAATTGTAATTTGATCCATCGGGGTCTATCACCGTAATACGTAGATGAAAATGCCTTCCGGGTCAAATATTAAGTTCAGTACAGGAATTGATATTTAAAAATAATTAACAAAAAATTTTCAGTTCCAAATAATTCATTAAAAACTATAACTAGAAATTTAGATCACATGTGTGAATAGCGATGCAAGTTCGCTCAATTTATTGCAGCCGCTTTCTCATTAGCTGATGCAAAACTGCAAGTTCTGTGTGCAATTTGCAGCTGCAAGTTCTCGCAGCAAAAAGTTGCACGTCTGAATAGTGCTTACGAATTATGATAAATACTTAGTGATATAATTATTTACTGTGGCGTTGGTTTTCTCGATCAAATCCACGCTCATATTGTTGACGCAGCAGACTGAAAGCAGTTTTCATGGACATTTCGTTTTCTTTAGCTTAAATAAAGATTGAACCATAAAATTATGGGCCAATGTTACTTTAAGGGGCGTAACAGTAGATTAAGCGTATTCCTAAGCCTAAACCTAAGCCTAAGAAAAAATATAATCTAGAATCTAAACCTACTCTTTTATAGACCCACCAGAAACCTGGACGCCCCTTAAAGTAACATGGGCCAAATTATGCATCGCATTTTATAATACAGGATGCTACTTTACCACGCTTACAGTCAAATTGTTTTTACAGTTGAGTATTAAAAGCGATATGAGTCGAACCAGACTGGTTTGGAATCTTAGACAATTTAAAACAAGCAAAATATTTAAACTCCCGTTTGAAATTCGTTTCAAAGTGCATCAGCGACCACGAACCTGACAAGTTTAGTAAAAAACAAGTGTCTCTGATCTCCATCGGTGCAGGCTACGGTGAAACCACCCACAATTCCGGGCTGGTGCACCCTTGAGATAATTAAAAATATTCTTCAAATTTTTTGTTCAAAACCTTGTTAGGGTTTTTGCCACTCTTTGGAGTGGGGGCCTCCTGTGAGGGTATAGGGTGACAGCTCCGGCGCATCTGAGCTCCATGTAACTGCTTCAGGTCATGGTTGAAAAATTCGTACCTGCGGGTTTGTAATCATCAACGCCGCTTTCACGACGTACATTTGCCGTTTTGTGATCATTGGTTGATTTTGATACTAAATTACTTTCTTTGAGCTTTTTCGATTCGAAACTTGACCCTTCGGATGTTTTCGGAACTTGTTTTGGAAACAAACGCTGCGTTGCGTTTACTGAACGTCTTTGAGCAGTTGCAGTCTCAATCGCGAGCCTGTGGTGGTGAATTGCATTTTGCGTTGCAAATTTGCAATTTTGATGCTTTAGTACAGCGTGACGGTACTCATTGCATTTGCTTTTTCGCGATTTCGGCTGAAAAGTCGCAGTAGATTTGACTAATAATTGCTGTTGCTCCAGGATATCAGACAAACTTGGCAACTGGTTTTCTGCAATTTTATCCGGTGAATTTTCGGTGCTTTTGTCGGAAGTGGTGTCATAATCGCCGCCATGGCGCATTTGGCCTGGTTCTGAATGAGCCCATGTATCTTCGAGCGCTTGCACTGCTTGTTTAACTGAAATTCGCAGAATAATTGAAACAAATCGTTGTGGGTGTCAAAACACAGTGATTATGAAGCTACTTGATAGATAGTCTACTTGTTCGTTCCCATACAAAAGTTGCGCCACATATACGAAATGGCCGTGTTATAAAAAATAAGCTTAGTATTAGGCGTAGGCACAGGCTTAGTTGTCGTTGTCTATCCATGGGTGTAGCCAGGATATTTGTTTGGGGGGTTACACAATACTTTAAATATTTAATATATAATATTTAATATATGTGTTAATTGTACAAAAAAACAGGCACTACACACTATAACGCGTGAGAAAATAAAACTTGGTACATATATCGTGCCTCAAAGAGCTAATTGCCCCAGTCGGCAACTGGGACGACCCAAACGACAATTGCAATTTGGGCAGCCCAAACTACTACTGGGATGCAGACTGATTCTGATGTGCTCTTCTGGTTGACTATATTCGAGAAAACTGTATGCACAAAAGATCATAGTTTCAATTTATGCAAAAATAAAATCTTTTCAAAACCATTGGGGGCATAGCCCCTTTGCCCCACCTGACAACGCCCTGCGTCTGTCGTCAGTCTAACCTCACATTAGGCTTGCGAAAGTAAAACCATCAGTGCGAAGAAAACTTTTGCCTTCTGCCTAATTAACACTGCTGAGGGGCAGACTAAGCAAGCAACTCAGTGGTCGGAAATTAGCCTTTCACTTACTTTTGCGTTTCTTGTATGCGAAGCTGGAATCGAAAAGCTGGCTAAGTAAAGGAACCGTGACTGGGGCTGATTCTTCTTCTGTTTCTGAAAAAATACGGCGATCCCATTGAATTGTGATATATGAGCGATAATGCAAGGTTATACATAGGAATGTTACTTTCAAAACTCAAGTACGCTTTAACGTTTCGAACTCAACTTTATTTCGTCCTGGAGTCATTTATGCGCTACAATAAGAGATAACTGACATTTATGGACTCTAATTATGGTTTACGGACTCTATCTGCTTACGGACTCCTATTGATTGGGACTCAAAATGGGGACCTCTTCTTATTACCTCCTCTTATTCGGATCATTACAGTACATATATGTGTTTAGTTTCAAACTGCTCTCGAGCCGACATACAGAGTTTATTTAACTGTCATGTTATAAGTAACCCTTAATAACATTTTCAGTAAAAATTTGGATACAAAACTTACTTTCAGTTTGATTATCCAGTCTCGTTGTAACCGCGGGAGGAGACTCGGTGTTGCATTCAACTGAAATTACACAATTTTCAAGTTTATTAATGTTGAGAAAATTTACAGTTAAAAGACGTCGCTTTGGAATTTATGACAAAAGGCTGGGTCAAACGCAGCGATAAGAACGAGGTTGACGCGGGGTTCACGTTATAACCGGGGCAGGCGCGACACGGCTTGTCCCATGTTGATTCGACGTCAACGTTAAAATTCAGGCTCTTCTATTGGGTCAACAGACAAAACTCGTATGAGCCACCGCTTTCAAACTATCAATATATACAAGAGACGATATGTCACGTGATACTGCGCGGTAAGTTACCTCAAGCATGCAGACATTTCAAAATATATCATATGATATTCAAGAACAAAAGGTGACCCACACATGTTAATAGCATACAAATACGAATTTTTGAATACGATACAGGGTTTATTAGCAGACGAAATGTTACCCAATAGTCTAGTAGGAACAAAACATGTCCCAAGCTGCCCCGCTTATGACGTGAAGCCCGCATGATTCACCTTTGTAAAACATTATTTAATATTCATGTTTACTGTAAAGTTGCATTGCAGTGCAACATAAATTCCTAAAACAAAATGGGAAATTGACAATGGCTGGGTTTCTGAAATCTTACTTAAGTATTTACTTAAGTTATACTAAAGTAATTACTTAAGTCGCCGACTTATGTAAATACTCAAATTTTGGAGCAAAACCAAAGAAGTGCCAAATAGCAGCCATTATCATAACAAGAAACTAAGAGTTTTGCTTTATACTAAGGAGGCATGATGAGTTTACAATTTCAATTACACAAAGGTTAATAGTATGCCTGAGCGGTTAATTTGCAGTATATCAAATTTAGTTAGCGACTTAAGTATTTACTTAACTTAGTACGCGTTTAAAAATGGCAAAATAGTTAAGCAATTACTTAACCCACACTTATAAGTACTAAGTCGTACTTAAGTTGGGTTTCGGTAACCGAGCCAATGCCTGGGTTTCCGAAACTCAACTTAAGTACAACTTCATTCTTAAGTATTAGTTAAGTAAACTACTTGCGCAACTTATCGTTTCTGTAACTGTACTTCAGTTATTAAGTAAATACTTAAATCGCTCGCCATATTTAATAAATTACAGAGTAATACATTTAGCCTACTAATCTTGGTTCAATTGGGATACCATAATTTCCAATTCGTTGTTTTACCCCAAAAAGTTAAGTATTTACTTAAATCGGCGACTTAAATAATGACTTAAGCATAAATTAAGTAAATACTTAAGCAAGATTTCAGAAACCCAGCCAATATCACGCACAACTGTTATTCAGTGCCTACCATTTAAACCTTGTTGCCATGCTTCAAAAAATTCTTTCAATTTACGAACTTCGCTTGTGGAGCACAATGCGCTTGCATCACTTGTGGTTGTCTTGGATTGTTTGTCTTGAAGAAGTTTTACTATTCTTGATCGCCATTGCTCGCTTGCATCCTAAAACCCTTGTGTACGCCTTGGTTTTAGGTGTCATAAAGTGGCCTACTATCAGATTAGGGCCCCACGTATAGAACAGGGCCTGATCGTTTTCCGGCAGGGCTGTAATAGTGTCCTGTTTGAGCTTTAGACTTACTTTGTTTGTTTTGCTTACGCTTAGGCTTAGGCTTAGGAATAGGCTCATCCTGACGCTTAGGCTTAGGTTTAGGCTTAGGCTTAGGCTAAGGCTTAGGCTTAGGCTTAGGAACCGGAATATGCATATACTACTGTTCGTGCCCTGTTCTATACATGGGCCATATTAGGTTAGCCAGAGAACTTTTGACCAATAACTACAGTTATAAACTAGATAAAAATTAGAGTTGAGAAATCTATTTTCAGTTTTAACCAAACGTTTAGTTACTGAGTTACGAGGATCCAGAAACCAGCTGCATGCATACAATAGCAATTGTAAGATTTTGAGGTTCAAAAAAACTGTAATGTATTGGGTCATGTTGGTTCAAAACGGGCAAATTTTCTACGCTGTGTACCTGTTCGATAGCAACCATCTCATTTACATATACGTCAGCCAGATCGTCTGCTCGTACCGCAAGAAGTAACTGCCTGTAACTTGACGTTTGGTTCACCCAAACATAAGCTTAAAAACAGTGATAGCTTAAAAATAAAAAGGCTCAAGTTTCGGATTATTTTTGTGCAATTAACACCGTTTTACTGTAAGAATTGAACTTTTTCCGCACACTGTAGTGAAGTGACCCGAATAAGAGAGGAGACTGATTTTTATTTGACCTCTCCAGAGGGTGCCAACCTTGTTACTCGGTTATGCACTGCTATTGATTTTTAACCCACGCTCCGCCACCCTTCGTTACTGATATATATTCGGTACTGCAACTATCCGTTAAATTAAACGTTTATTTGTCTTGCGTCAATAGCATGAGCGATCATTTATGCACTACCATTAGAAATAATTCACCTTCATGGACTCTAATTAGGATTTCGGGACTCTACCCGCTTACGGACTTATATTAGGAGATAAAGTGCTTTGCATGATCTGGGTTTAATTGCCTTTTAGAAAAAATAGTGAAATATTTCACTGGAGTGTATATAAATATTTTTTGACAATAATGAAAGAAACACTAATGTAATCCGAGTAAATCATCTTAGATTTTCTCACCAATCAACGAGAACTTTGAAAAGTAAAAATTTTATAGCTACGTTCAACATAAATGAAGTTAGTTTAGTTTTAAGTTTTGTATGTTTGCGATAGCTACGAGTTGTGCCAACAGTTTCAGACTGAGTAAGGAGTCATTGCCGCAAAATGTCAGAAATATATAGATGTAATGTAAATAGCGCCGCAGGCAAAATGTTAGGTGCAGTCAAGCCGGAGACTCAGTGGCGGATCCAGGATCTCACAATGGGGGGGCCAAAGTTTCATAGGTAATAAACTTATTTTTGACCCACACACAAACCACGAACTATTGCCATAAAATTGACTTCTATACGTTCGTCCAATTGACATTGCGGAGACTGTATATTTAACTAAATTTCTAAACCCAGCAGTGATTAAGGGTGTTACACGTTAAAACGCCAGTTACAATGGCGCTTGAGCAATAAAGCAAAGATGTTAAGCATTTTCCGTTGAACAAACAATCTGTTGTTAAGTAACGTTATCAATTCTTTGATTACACATATAACATTCTTCCACGTCCAAGACAGAGCAAAGCTGAAATCGAGCGGCCTTAGGTGACACTTGGCAAACAAACGCCTACTGGTGAATCTAATGATTGCTTATTGATGCTATACTGATACTTGATAAAGTTACCTATGCTCCAAAATACCGTCGGAGGTCTGCCGCTCCAGCGTCGACAGAAAATTGACCTCCGGATACGGTACAATTTTTGTCGGAGGCACCAAGGAACAAATCACAAGATAGTGTACAGTGGCGGATCCAGGATCTCAAAATGGGGGGCCAAAATTTCACAGGTAATAAACTTATTTTTGACACATACTGTAGTGTCCCAAATGGGAGGGAAATAAGACGGGGCTTATTATAAGCTGCTTATACTATTGTGTATAAAACAAAGAAATAAACAGCGTAGAACAGCAATTGACACTCTATATAATTTTTGTCGAGATGCTTTTGGGGGGGCACGGCCAGGGAGGCCCCCAAACGGATCCGCCATTGATTGTCTAAAACATAAGCGTGAAATCACAAAGTTTAACAACGCTTTACAGAGATTTGCTAAAATTAGCCAATTAAACCTCATTTTAAGTACTTAGTTTCACCTCATTTCCGGTTTCACCTCTGGCTCCGGCAAGTTTCGACGACTTCCGGCTCCGGGATTTTTCACCTCCGGATGTTCGTGCGCTGTACCTATACGGCTCAAAAACATATTGTTTTAGGCCGCTGATGGACGCAAAACTACGCTTTGATGTCCCAATACACCGTAATAAGTAAATAATAGTCTAATAAACTTGACGTTTGGCTGCTTTTAGTTTTACGGCTAAACGTTGAGATATATGTGTATATATATGTACACTGTAAATTCCAATGAGTTGATTAATCAATTCAGCTAGCAAGTTGGTTATTTCTAAATTAATATCAGTAAACGTTAACTCACTCTCTGTTGAGTTGATTCTCACGCTGAGTTGAGTTGACTCTGTGTGAGTTGATTAATTTATAATAGAGAATGAATTGAATCAACTAAAACTTCTGAGTTCTAATAGTCCTAACTCAGACTGAATGATTCAACTCATTCTGAGTTAAAATCAACTCACTGAAATTTACAGTGTATATATGTTCAAAACGCATCCTGATAAATACTATAAAAGACTTTAAAATTCTTTTGATCGTTAACTGTTTCCCGAATGAATATTTTATTTATATTTTCATATCCGCTATCAAACAGGACTTCACCGCACTCAGTTATATAGGAGACTGGCACTTGAACGTTTTAGATAAGGTCCTAAACAAAGTATTAGAACGTGGGACACCCTGTAAATTCCAATGAGTTGATTTATCAACTCAGCCAGCGAGTTAGTTATTTCTGAGTTACTAACAATAAGCATTAACTCACACTGAGTTGAGTTGATTCTCTACTATGAGTTGAGTTGACTCTGGGTGAGTTGATTAATTAACTCAGAATGAACTGAATCAACTCAAAATTCTGAGTTCTGATAGTCCTAACTCACACTGAGTGATTCAACTCATTCTGAGTTAAAATCAACTCACTGAAATTTACAGTGCATAACCCTAACCCGCAATACACTTTTCAGCCCTCTAAGGGACCTGCGCAGAAAACGTGTACCGTTCCTCGTCTTCCGTAAATGTAGAACAAAAATTACGAAAGTTTGAGCGATTTTTTGCTGATTTTCTTATGCTTATATTGCAAAATATACTAAATATACAACTGTAAATTTCAATGAGTTGATTAATCAACTCAGCTAAAAAGTTAGTTATTTCTGAGTTAATAACAGCAAACATTAACTCACTTCAAGTTGAGTCGATTCCCTCTCTGAGTTCAGTTGATTCTGAGTGAGTTGAATAACTAAATCAGAGTGAATTTTATTGACTCCGAATCCTGAGTTGAGAAAGTCATAACTCTGACTGAGTGATTCAACTCGTCCTGAATTAAAATCAACTCACTGGGATTTACAGTGTACCTGTCTTCCAGTGACGTTTACTGTACTGAGAGTGAGTTCAGTTTTAATCGAACACATGTATCGAGAAGACAAGAAACTATTACAAATTATAGAATTCTTTTACTGCTGTCGACAAATCTTTGGTCAGTAAGGATAGACAGAATCCGCATAGAAATGGAGAATAGACGCTTCCAGTTCCATTTGTTGCTATTGCGATTTGGATAAAATCAATATAAGAATAAAATTCGCTAAAACTTTTTGTGCTTTACTATCAGCGGAATACTGGTCTTAAACGATATATAACCAAACTTGTATGAATTTTGAAAACAAATCTGGGTCGCAGGGTGCCTTGTTTTGGCCCTTGACAAGATTTCACGGGCGGAACATTTTTCTGTGGGACTGTATTAGAGTAAGCTTAATGCTTATACTACTATTACGGCCTTGTTCTATACATTGACCTTGGTTTGAATAAAATACCAAATTTCGCTGTTACTATGAACCTATAAGGCTATTAACGAACCATACGAGTTGCCTGATATTTCAATTCGTTCATTTGAATAGTTGTTTAAATTTAAGTAGTCACTTTACAACTTGCTGTTTTACCATCACAACCTTTGACCGTATTCTCAAATGTGTATAGCACCTACCACCAGTTGGTGATTTGTCTTGGAATTATCGAATCACTGAACGGAGAGCTAAGAAATTCATCACAGTTCTCAAGTTTCATTTATCCTATTCCTGTGCAAAATTTTGAGATTTGCAATCGCAACAGTTTGTGAGTTTGAAAACCTATTACCAACTGATGAATGATGTTACACAGTAAATCCCAGTGAATTGATTATAATTCCTAATGAGTTGAATCACTCAGTCTGAGTTAGAACTATCAGAACTTCGAATTTTGAGTTGGTTCAATTCATTCTGAGTTAATTAAACAACTTATCCAGAGTCAATTCAACTCAGAGTGAGAAACAATTCAACTCACAGTGAATTAATGTTTACTGATATTAATTCAGAAATAACCAACTCGCTAGCTGAATTGATTAATCAACTCATTGGAATTTACAGTGACTGAGAATATGGGCCCTTGTTTTAAGAAGTTTTAAATTCAGTAATTGTGACACTGTAAGTTTATGCACTTTTAAGAATCACGATGAAGCGTAGTAAATGTTTAAAAAGAAATGAATAATTTTGTCAGCAAACACACAATAATAATAACAAGAAACAGAAACAAATAAAAAACCGCCTTGGTTGCACAGATATAACTTAAAGTCTAATCTTAAGGTAAGGGCCCATATTCTCAAATGTGTATAGCAACTATCGACAACTTGTAATAGGTTTTCAAACTCACTAACTATCGCGGGTATTGCACCCACAATAGGCAAAAAAGTAGAGAAAAACGTATGCAAAATATGTGATGAATTTTGAGCGTCAGCATTTACTGGTTTGAAAGTTACATGACCTATCACCAACAAGTGCTACACACATTTGAGAATACGGGCCAAGTATTTGCTTAAGTATAGCTTTGACTTGAATCAAATGATTTAATGAACAATTATTCGTTTTTACTGAAATAATCAATGGTGCTGAAACCACACTGTAAATTGTAATGAGTTGATTAATCAACTCAACTAATGAGCTAGTTGTACTTACGTCAAATCGACACAATTTTTAGTTTACATGAGCAGTCAAATTTTGGCCAACGTCTACACTGTAAATACCAGCGAGTTGATTTTAACTCAGAATGAGTTGAATCACTCAGTCTGAGTTAGGACTATCAGAACTCACATATGTGAGTTTATTCAACTTATTCTAATTTAGTACATCACCTCCCGCCGGAGTCAACTCAACATATAGTGAGAATCAACTCAACTCAGAGCGAGTCAAAGTTTACTGTTATTAACTCAGAAATAACTGACTTACCGTCTGAGTTGCTTAATTAGCTCACTGCAATTTACAGTGTACATAAGATGTGTAAAATAATTATAAATTGAACAATTCTACCAAATCAGGAAATTTCAATGTAAAAATCGATTCGAAGTACTATTGTAAGCTGTTGTTTGTCAAGTGCCGATTTTGTAGTTAGCTTGCTTCACTGTAAATTCCAATGAGTTCATTAATCAACTCAGACGGAAAGTTCGCATTTCTGAGTTAATAACAGTAACTTTAACCCACTCTGAGTTGACTTGATTATCACTGTTGAGTTGAGTTGACTCCGGGGCAATGTGATTAAAATCAGAATGAATTGAATCAAGTAAAATTTGTGAGTTCTGATAGTACTAACTCAGACTGAATGATTCAACTCATTCCGAGTTAAAATCAACTCACTGAAATTTACAGCGTTGGATTAAACTTAAATATACAACAATTGTTGTAATACAAACTGTACTTAGGTTCACTTGAAATTTTAGACTATTTCCCTATTGAAAGGTAATGTTTAAAACTCCATTTTTTGTTCTAAACGTAAGTACAAGCTTTAAGTCACTTTGGAACGGTAAAATGTATAATAACGTATGTTTTCAACTGTGGTAAGAAGAATCTTCGCTACATTACATTCAGAACATAAAATCATCGCGTTCACTGAGGCACCCATATTGAACACTGTAAATTTCAGTGAGTTGATTTTAACTCAGAATGAGTTCAATCACTCAGTCTGAGTTAGGACTATCAGAACTCAACATTTTGAGTTTATTCAAATCATTCTGAGTTAATTAATCAACTCGCCCAGAGTCAACTCAACTCAGAGTGAGAATAAGCTCAACTCAGAGTGAGTTAATGGATACCGGTATCAATTCAGAAATAACTAACTCGCTAGCTGAATTGGTTAAACAACTCATTGGAATTTACAGTGAATGCACTAATGGAAAACAATTCTGCAAGTATATTGCTTGCTCAGTATCAATTGTATAACACAGTGACATAATCAAACTGTGAATTTGCAGTAAATTTAACCAATTCTTCATGTAATGCGCTTAGTCTTTATGCCATACCTTGATGAAAAATCATTGATGCAGGTACAGAATGACTGGCTGGCTTGACAGATGGCTGCAACAAAATTCACATGATCAAGTAGAAACAAAGCTTGATGTTTAAATCAGTGGCCGATGCAACAATCAGGGGCGGAACGTTTTTGTCTGCGGAACTGCAATAGAGTAAGTAAAGTATAAGGGTTTGACTAATTTTTTGTGCTTAGGGAAGGCATCAGGTCATTGTTTACGCTTAGGTCTCGCTTTACGCTTAGGCTTAGGAACAGCTTACACTACATTTACAACCATGTTCTATACATTGGCCAAATCATTTTAGGAGTATCGCGGGAAAGTATTTATAAATGTTTATGACCCATCAACGTGTGTATATGCAGGACCGTTGATTAGTGCGTTCTTATCGACCCTTGGGCCCATGTACAGAACAGGGCCGGTTCGTTTTTCGGAAGGGCTGTAATAGAGTCAGTTAAATCTTTAGACTAAATGTTTCGCTTAGGCTTAGGCTTAGGCTTAGGCTTAGGAATAGGCTCATCCATACACTTAGCGTCGGAATAACGTCAGGCAGCGATGGCTCAGAATATTCTCAAGGGGAGGTTGGCCTATCCAGCAGTGACCTTAAATATCATCGAGCAGTTTAAGTAAAGCCCCATTCACACGTGAAAGTTGTTGCAGTAGAGAGAACTCGCAGCTACTACTTGTACGAAATACTTCCAGCTTCAAGTATTTTCAAATGAACATTCCGATTGTGCAACTCTTGGGATTCCGCATGATACAAAATGTACCACCTGGCGGTGCGTTTTTACCGACCCCCTTGTTTAGAGGGGTGGTCGCTGTCACATGCAATAACCTTAAATTAAACTATAAGCTGAGCATTTTTGATGTCGAATGCATAATGTACCATGGTTCGCACAGGTTTTACCGCCCTCTGTATAAGGAGACGCAGGACAAAAACGCAATGCGTGTTGAGTACATTCGTTCCTATACACAGAATGTATCCAGTTTCATGCTCTTGTTGAAGCATGCATCATCCACTCTTGATTATATCAAACCACATCACAGTTGATCTTATTACCAGTTTTGTTGAACGTCTGATCGAATCAATGGCGGATCTATGGGGGGCAACCCAAGCCGTGCCCCCCCAACAGCATCTCGACAAAAATTATATAGTGTCAATTGCTGTCCTACGCTGTTTATTTCTCTGTTTTATACACAATAGTATAAGCACGCTTTAAAGTTTCGAACTCACCTATATTTGGCCCTGGAGTCATTTATGCGCTACAATTAGGGATAATAGACATTTATGGACTCTAACAAGGGTTTAAGGACTCTACCCGCTTACGGACTCTTATTAGGGATACGGACTTCTGTTAATTGGAACTCAAAATGGGGACCCCACCTCTTATTTGGGTCACTACAGTATGGGTCAAAAATAAGTTTATTACCTGTAAAATTTTGGGCCCCCGATTTTGAGAACCAGGATCCGCCACTGGATCGAATTTAACACAAATTAATCTTACCGTCTGGATGCGCGTTACGTGTTGTTTTATAAATGCTTCCGGTTGCTTTCCGTAAACTTTTGGCGTTTTATTTGGCGCCATGTACCTAAACGGTCCAATAGGTCTTTCCTGAAGTTGCGTATCGATTCCTTCCAACTGGACAGGCGCTGGATCGAACTCAGGCGGTGATGTTACGTCGATAATTCGTTGACGTCTAAACAAGCTTAAGAAAATGTAACTGTGAGGGGTTTAACAGTAGCATGAGCATATTCCAGAGCCTAAATCCAAAGCCTCGGCCAAAGCCTCAGCGTTAGGATAGGCTTATAACTTGGCCTAGAGCTAGGCCTAAATCTAAGTAAAAAATTAGCCTAAAGCTTTAGTTTTGAAGTCTCACGGATAACCGCGTACCTTCCGAAGAAATCATGACGGAAACTAGGACTGCATACTCTGCTAAAACCGTATTCAGTTGTCAACTACGGTTTTTGATAGCGTGAACTTGAGTCGCTGACCAAATTTCATATATAACAGCTTAACAGTTGAGGCATACTAACCTTGATTTAATTAAAATTGTAGACTCATAGCGCCTTGTTAATATAAATTAAACCTATTAGTTTCTTGTTATGACAATGGCTCACATTTGGCAGTTATTTGTTATTGCATAAAAAGTTAAATATTGACTTAAGTCGGTTAATAAACAATTACTTAAGTATAACTCAAGTAAATACTTAAGTAAGATTTCAGAAACCCGTTCATTGTGTTTTTTAATAGCTAAATTTTGTGCTAAATCACTAAGTTCGAAATAGGACCGAACTTTATTGTCTGAAGCAGCATTGATTGCAGCTGAAAACATTTCATTATAAATAAAAATATTGAAATTCCAAAAAAATTCTTTTTTCAAATATTTTGGTGCCGGGACATTTTAGCGGAAAGCGGGAAACCCCATTCACACGCGTACGATTTTTGTCGCGAGAACTCGCAGCCGTTGTTTGCAACTTGCAGCTGCAAGGTTTGTGGTAGGTTTTCCAACAAAACTTACAGCTGCCATTACCGCTTGGTGGTAAAACTTGAACGCACGTGCTTCTGTCAAAAGTTGCACGTGAAAGTTTCAGCTGTGAGTTGTCGCTGCAAAAACTTGTATGTGTGAATGGAGCTAATAGTTGTATGTGTGTAATTTGTGCTGTTCAGCAAAGTCTAAACCAGTTTAAAAGCATCAAAAAACATAAGTTTTATTCAACAAAAAGTCCTTTACCTTAGTTCGTCTTCTCTCGCTTTCAAATCGTTCACTTCGTCTCGAATTCTTGTCTCGATCGGCGCCTGCTCAATTTGCCATCTGGACATCGGTGGAACTTGACCCACTGGTCGATGTTGACCTTCTCCGGTGCTATTATTCTTCGTCAGAGTCACTCCTACAGGTTGGGAAGCCACTGGTGCCTTTGCGAAGCTTTCGACGTTTAATTTTCGCTCGAATTCATCATAGACCAAACCTTTTTGCTGCGGCTGTTGTTGCTGTCGTTGCTGCTTTTCAACTGGAAACTTTGTGCGAACACTAGTCGGAGGTTGCGATTTGGCCCTGCCGTCGTAGCGAGTCTCTACTAAGCGAATCGGTTGCAAATTTTGGTCGTCTAAAATATAAACTGATATCACAGTAAGTCTAGAACTAAAATAAAACAAAGTTAGTAAATCAGACAAGCTTTAATTTAATGAATAACACTAATTTTGTTTTATGTACAAGCAAGAGTGAATGATCACTCTTTATAACAAGAGTGTGTAACTGGGTACATTCTGTGTAGACAAGAATGTATCCGGCACGCGTTGCGTTTTTAGCCTACCCCTTTATTTAAGGGGGGGTCAAGTTTGACATTTTTTCAATTTTACACGTTGAAATAAATGCAGTTGTAAACTAACTCCATTTATAAATTTAAAAGCATACGCATTCTACATTTGAAACATCAACTACCCCCTCTAAACAAGGGGGGGTCGGCCAAAAATGCAACGTCCGGTGGTACATTTTGTACCACACAAATATCGGCAGTTGCACACTCTTGTTAGAGTGATCATCCACTCTTGGTATAAGTAAGCTTACTTAGAAATCTTCAAAATATATGTTTGATTTTAATACCGATGTCATAGAATTAATTTCTTATCACAGATAAGCCCAAAAGCAATAGGTAATTCACGTATACACCACTCAAGAGCTAAACACTACTACACTGCAAAAAATGTTGAGTCAAATTGACTATCTCCGAAATAGGCTCTACTAGACTACACAATCCGAGTCAAATTCGACTCACCGAATCGCATGTTTGACTCTGGCGGAGTCGAATTTGACTCAGTTTGTGTAGTCCCGTAGAACCTATTTCGGAGAGAGTCAATTTGACTCACCAATTTTTGCAGTGTAAAATAATGTCTTAGGACAAGAGGTTTCCAGTATCCAACTCGAAGAATCAATTTAAGGGTGCCAAACCAGCTTAGAGATGTATCGCCAAAGTCCTGCATAACTGGTTATTTGCTTACCGAACTTGTTTTGAACAACTTTAATTTTAGATAATTTCTGCTCGGTTTGAGTCGGCCGCTGACTCACTTGGACCTGATGAAGGTGAGTCAATGATGTTGATCGGCGTTCAATTGGATTATTTGGCATTGCGTTGTATCCTAGAAGTATTAATGCACTTTCGCATTGTCAAAAATAGTCATTTCGCTGTTTTCCACTAGAATTAGATTCATTTCTACCAAAAAGTTTAGCTTTGTTTGCAAAGTCAGCTTTAATTGTATCCTCATTAATCCGAAGTCGGCTGGCATTTGTTCATCACTAAAATTACATTGAGTTGGTTGATCAACTCAGAGAGCGAATTAGTTATTTCTGGCTGTTTCTGAGTTTAATAACAGTAAACACAAACTCACTCTGACTTGATCTAATTTCAGGTGAGTTGATTAATTAACGCAGAATAACAGAACTCAGAAATCTGAGTTAATTCAAGACATTCAGAGTAATTAGGCCCCGCCGACTATTGTACGACATATCCGGGTGTTAGCCCATCGCTTGCTGTGCGGCAGGGTTCTATTGGAATTCCGATTCCGGTTAAAATTCCGGCAAAATTTGACTTCCGATTCCGACTCCGGCTGACTGCTGTTCCGATGCCGGAATTGTGATTTTTCAGTTATCAGTTTTTAAGATAATTGAACTTAGATTTTGCTTGTTTCGTTTTGTTTCGTTCATTTGCAATTATTCTGCTCGGTTTCTCTTAGTAAATATTCCGAGTTGTTACGCGTATTCCGACAGCTATATAAGCAATTTTTACTAAACTGTGAACAGTTTACGGAAACAGGCATACTGCAATACACCTTTAACTTTTTAATAAAATTACTAAAACTTGATTCCGATTCCGATTCCGATCCCGGTTCCGACTGAAAAATTTGATTCCGATTCCGATTCCGCTTCCGACAAAATCTAGTTCCGGTTGGAACCCTGTATGTGCGGTCTCCATTAAAATGTTCAAATTTTACATTTAAAATATAAGTTTTTGGTATTACACACACTGTAAATTCCAACAGTTGATTAATCAATTCAGCTTGCGAGTTGGTTATTTTTGAGTTGATATCAATAAACATCAACTCAGTCTGAGTTGAGTTGATTCTGTGTGAGTTGATTTATTAACACAGACTAAATTGAATCAACTTAAAATTTTGAGTTCTGATAGTCCTACCTCATTACTGAGTGATTCAACTCATTCTGAGTTAAAATCAACTGATTGAAATTTACAGTGCATAATTACTTACCTGCAGCAATTAGCATTTGCGCCTGATCTTTCGCCATATCCGTGTTTTGCGCCGCCGGCTGTTGTGCGTTGATATGCAAATGATCCATTGATTGAACGGTACGCAACGGATAGCTAGCGTCATTTCGCGGACTTCGCCATTGTTGCAACATTTCGTCTAACGTTGGCAGCCCGAGTTGTGATCGACTTCGTTTCAGTTCCGCTTCTCGTTCACGAGCGATTCGAATTTCGTACGCGATCAAGCTTTCACCACCCCGAGCTCCAGGTTTTGCCGATGCGACAACTTGCTTTTGCTGTTCTTCATCATTAACCGATTGTTGAGCTACCATGTGCTCATCGACTTCGAACGTTTGTGACTGAAGGTATCGTGGCGGTCCGGATTTGGGTTCCATGGTCTTCGATGAAGCGTTTGCTTTCACTGATGATTTTCGCGACGTTGACGAAGTGAAATTTTGATGTTTGACTGGATTCTTCGCGTATCGACCACCCGATCCTGCAGCGCTGGTAGTAACTGAAATATTAAGATGAAAGAATACAGGTGCAAAGCCATCATTTCTAGACACTAAGTTACGTTATGTACAAATTTCGAACGGGTGTTCTTGTGTTATAAACTGAAAAAGTATCTAAACAACCGTTTACAAACAACCCAAATGTAATTGACCCCTGAACACCCCTCCCGTAGGTACGCCTTTGAAAGAATGTGTTGCAGAGCGCACAGTAAAAAATGGTGAGTCAAATTGACTCTCTCCGAAATAGGCTTTTCCGGACTACACAAAGTAGGTCAAATTCGACTCCACCGAGTCGAATTCGACTCATCGAGGGACCCAGTCAGTTGAATATGACTCAGTTTGTGTAGCCCGGAAAGGCGTATTTCGGAGAGAGTCAATTTGACTCACCATTTTCTTGCAGTGTATCATCAATTGCTCATGTACAACTGAATAGAATGAGCTAAATTTAAAGATAAACACGAAACAGAGACCGCTTTGCAGCGAAAATTTTTTTGAAAAATATGTTTTACGACAATGTTAATGCTGGAGCTTCCAGTATAAAGTCTGAAATTTAAAATTCATTGGTGTCGGAAAAGTCCAAATTTAAAATAAATTCAAACATACCAAACTGTTCTTTTTGTCTTGGGAATGTGTTACTGCTATTGGACACGACATCAACCTGCATCATTTCATTGGTCAATTGCGAAATTGACAGACCAGTATCGGCAGGCGATTGGTTGTTTTGTTGTTGCTTTCGTTGTAACGCAAGCAGCTCATTGGATAATTTTGCTAACGTTTCTGCTTTCTGATCACTACTTAGTTCGGAACGCTGAACTCTAATTTCATTGGTCAACCGATGATTCGTTCGTATACCACTATTCTGTTGCTTCTGTTGCCAAAACTGTTGCTGTTGCTGTTGTTGTTGTTGTTGTTGTTGCCAAAATTGATGCCGTTGTTGTTTTTGAGGTGATCCAACCAAATCGACACGTACTGCAGCGTCGTGTGATAATTGCTCCATTTGTCGCTCGAGTTGCGGTGGTAACTCGATTCCGAGACGAGTGAGCAACTCTCGATGACTGTCTAAATACAACAATAGCAACTGCGGTTCTTCCAATAGGTGGTTAGCTGTCATCTGATTATTGAAGCTTAAAAATTGATTGGATTCATTACCAATAGTTCCAAAATTGATATTTTTTTGATTTTGTTGTTTAGGTTGTGATAGTGTTTGTTGTTGTTGTTGTTGTTGTTGTTGTTGTTGTTGTTGTTGTTGTTGTTGTTGTTGTTGTTGTTGTTGTTGTTGTTGCTGTTGTGGCAGCTGCAGTTGCCGTGGCAACGAATAGTACTGTTGCTTTGCATGCATGCTCATTTCGGCTTCCATTCGATTTAAATTAGCAATAATTTGACGTGGGTCGAATTCACGTTCTGTAACGTGACCCAGTGTGCGAAACTCAGGGTCTTTTGTCGTATGTGTAGCACAATTGCTTAACTCATCTTGAGCTGATACTTTTTCTGTTGTGTGGGGCCGGCTCATGAACGCTTCGGTAAGCTCGCGTAGGCTTAATCCTCCATCGGAGCCTATTTCGCTTTCGTAGCCACTCAACTCATGTGACGAATGCCGACGCGGTCGATCATGTGCCTGCCCATTCTTCTGATCATACCCAGCTGTAGAGAAACTCTCAGAGCTTTCCGTCGCTTGGGGCCTTACCCGGCCACTGGTCGGCCCTGATTCTCGATTTATCCAGCGTCCACTTGAATCTGTAACCCATTTATGGTTCAATTTTTGTTCAGGCAAAGGCGGCCGTTGTCTTCCTTGCGGAACTCCAGGTTTGGTAGCTGAAACTTCTTCACTGTTGACCAAATCATCTACACGCTCGTATAGAGCTGTGACACTATTCGATTTTGTAACTGAATCTTGTCTTCGCGACGGTGGTTGCATGCCATAAGTGCGATCTAAACTCTGAGACGCCTGCCAGTCCCGACGTTCCCAAGTTTGACGAAGTCGTTGTGATTCTGGGATCACAGTTCCGTTTGGAATTCGATACTCTTTAAAATCGCCGAGATCTGAAATCAAACCGTTAATCACGTATTGCGGGTCTGTAGCCAAGGCAGGTACAGGGAGCTCGACAGCTCCCACTGGAACAATTTTGCCCCCCCTAGAGAATTCTCAACATTCCTTGTAACTCAGTGAAAACCCTTGAATGCCCCTCCTAAAAATTTTTAGCCTTCCCCCCTAGCAAGGTGAGTTGGCTACGGGCCTGCAACATTGGCCAGTTGTTTCGAAAGATTCTGTAAAAATTTTAAAACCGGGCTTCGTGTGTTACCAGTTCAATACCTTCATAATAACCACTTAACTATAAAACCATGTCAGTTAAGCTGCCCTAAACCAAAAATCACGGATCATCGTAACGAAATTTGATTTATAACCCATTCTCAGGATTGATCCACAGGATCGCCTTTAGACGTGACTACCGAAGCGTTCTCCTTTATTTCAGACAATTACCGGCACTTTCGTTATCGCTTTGCTCGAAAAATCTGTATATTAAAATAAAACCAAACCCTAAAACCACATCTTAAGGCAGTCCCTGGCTCCACGAAGTCTCTCTTAGAACTTAAGTTAGGCTTAGGCGTTGCTAGAAGGCGGTAAAAGTACCAAATCTATGCTATGGTGGGCCGTGTGGCGCAGTGGTATAAGTGCCTTTTTTCAGTCACAAATTTCTGGATCTACAACTGCCTATTTTGCCCTCCCACGTAGAGTAAATTAATGGTCAACTCGGTGCAAACTGCGTAGTCGAAATAATGCTCAGTGCAAAAGCTGCTCAAGATGACAAAACCGCCTCGAACTCGAGTGTCTGCACGCTTCTCTGCCCAGAGCAGCGACAGTAAACGTTCATCACCCAAGAGTTGAGGGTTCGAATCTTTGCTTGAAAATATTTCTCAGATAAAATGGAAAATACGCCACCGATGGGCAAATGCTTCGCCAGTATAATTTCTTACCAAACGCAGTTGTTTGTAGGCTGACGTAAAACATGATGAGTTAACACTCTCACTTAATGGAGTAGTAAGATTATATTATTAATTACGATAAAAGTTCAATCAGCATCAGTGTAAATTTCAGTGAGTTGATTTTAACTCAGAATCAGTTGAATCCACTCAGAGCTCTAAAGCGCTGAATTAGGTCATTCAGAACTCAGAAGTCTGAATTGATTTAACACTCATCCTGAGTTAATTTGTCAACTCACTCGGAATTAAATCAACTCAGAGTGAGTTTATATCTACTGATTTTAACTCAGAAATAGCCAGATATAACTAATTCTCTCTCTGAATTAATTAATCAACTAAAAGGGATTTAGAGTGGATAAGATATGTTTGTAAACATTCATAGCTCATTTTAGAATGATATTATTTTAAGGTTCAATTAAGGTTCAAACGTGCACCCTGTTAGATCTTACTGTAAAAATGTGAAATGAAAGCAATGAACAAAGGAAACCAGGAACAACCATTAATCAGTAATAGGTTTTCAATCTAGCAAACTTGCAATACGAAAGATACAACAGAAGTGCCGCGGTTACGGCATCCAAACCCCCCCCCAATTTGTTGGATATGTCTCATGCAAAATATCATCCAGGGACGTAGTAGCCGATCCAAGAATAAGGTGCCACATACGTTTGGGCGCAATAAATAATGGCGAACGAAACCTTGCCAGCGAAACCAGCGAGGGACAAATAGGCTTGAATAACCAGGTGCTGAACCCGAATTGCATCCAAGATGCAAATATTTTTATTGCTGATGAGATTTTTGGTGCCCGACAGATGCAAGCCCGAGTAAGGCTGTTGTGGACGGTATCACTAGCCGTCGTACGGTACAAGATCGATCATCAACTGGTGAGAGATGCTTCAGGAATGCATGCATTGATTTTTGGTTGACAAAAGTCGTTGTAAAATTTGTCAAATTACCTAGTCTGATACTAAAATTTGATAACATTTCATACAATTTGATATATTTTCCGTCTCTAAATTGTCAAAACTATAGAACAAATAAAAATATATACTCAAATATTTTTGACTTTTGTAACGTTCACCGAAGGATTAAAGTTTCACATCCTACACCGGATGCAATAAAATGTCTGTTAAGCTTTAAAATTGTATTCAAACGCCATGTAAGGTTTATTTTGTTTTAAATTTTGACCTGTATTTGTATATTTTCAATGTTGTACTATCTAAAAACTTAAACTTAAATTATAGCTTAACTAAACTTGAATATTAGTTTAAGTAAAACTTAAATGGCAAGACGGACTAACTAAAACTAGAATTTGAAGTTTTACTTAAACTAATATGTTTTTAAGTTTAACACGCGTTTAAGTAAACTTGTTTTTGGTTCAAGTAACAAATCCAGCTTAGCAATTTTGTGTGTCTACGAGTTCACTAATCTTAGCTTAAACTAAAAATACGTAAGATTTTAATTTAGTTTAAGAGTATTAAGCCAACCTGTTAGTTCAGTTAATCTAGAAACTTAGCTTAATACTCCTGGATTATACTTAAGCTTAACTCAAGTTAGTTTAAACTTTTAGAGAGTACGAAGCTAAATACAATTCACATCAACTGAAAATGACTATCACCGTAAACTGCAAATTTGGCCAATAGGCGTAGCGAACTAATCATCATAATTACAAACTACATTGTAACACGTTTTTTGTGTAAAAAAGGACCAAATTTTGATTTTCAAATCAATCCATGTAAAGATCAGAGGCGGAACAATGTTCCGTGCGACTGCAGCAGACTAAGCTTAAACTTATAACTAATTTTTAGCTTAGACTTACTCTTAGGCTTACGCTTTGGTATAAGTTCACAGTTACTCCTAAGCTTTCGTTTAGGTTTAGATTTAGGACTACGCTTATACTACTGTTACGGCCATGTTCTATACATTGAATTTCAGATCTATCCATCAACCATTGTTTATTGTAATTATTTAGCATAAAATATATTTTCCGAAAACATTAAATATAAATTTTACTCGTTTTAGAACGCATAAAACCGAAACATTCGTTGCGTTAAACCTTTGTTCAGGTCCTAACCCCGTTAATAGATTGAGTTTATAACAACACTTTCGCTGTCTACGCAACCTTAACACAGGATTTTCGCCCAACTTTACTTCAGTAACGGTATTTAAGACAATGCTAAATTAAATCTTTGAAAAAATCGTATTCAGATCAAATTAATTCCTGCTAAATTTTATTATTTTAGCCAATGACAAAACGCTATTGCAAGAGTAAGCTTGCACAGACAATTTAATAACGTATCATAGTCCAAAATGTGTCAAAATTTGAATTTGCAAGCTTGTTCAAATAAAAAAATATACGTTTTTTTCAGAAGAAAACGTTTCAATGATAGAGTTTGAGCTAAATATAGCAGCCGAGCATTAACTTTCAGAAAAAGTCGATAAAAATACTATTTTTGAACTATTAAACTGTAGCAAAGAGTGAAATTCTAAATTTGCTTTGACTTAAGAGTGCATGTAAAAGATCGGAGACGGAGCGTTTTTCTGCGGGACTGCAATAGAGTAAGCTTAAGCTTTAGATAAATTTTGTTTAGCCTTAGGCTTAGGCTTGGGCATTGGGCTAGGAATATGGTTATACTACTGTTAAAGCTCTGTTCTATATATTGGCCGAACTAAAAATACGTGAGATATTCGTTAAATTGTGGGTTCATATTTTCAAATGCATACAGCACCTAACGGCAATAGCTCTTCAAACTAACGAACTGCTAAAACAATAAATGTGCTGAATTTCAAACGTCGCCATTCCCTGATTCGAAAGCGACAAAACCGATCACCAACTAGTAATAGGTGCTGCACACATTTGAGAATACGGGCTCTGGTGTAATACAAAGCAATACATGATATACTAAATATATAAGCGTCTCGGTCAGCGTAGCTGCTGGAATTTTGGTCGGGGTTTGCAAGGTGGGATTTTGAGTAAAACGCTTATTAACAATGACTGTGTGAAACTATTAGGAAATATTTGTACTCTATATACCTTCATGTATAAATCTTGTTTAGAGAACTCAGAGGAAGCGCGCCTGCGCACCCTTTGCACGTATCTGACGGTGACCTTAATGAATCTAGTGGAAGTAAATATGTAAGCTTATCTTTTAAGATTTAAACCACAACGAGAATATTGTAGATTTTAGCTATTAATATTGTCAAATTCTTAGGACATTATTCTAGTATAGTCAATGGCAGATTTCAAGGTTATGTGGAACCAAGCCCGTAGTCAACTCACCGTGCTAGGCGGGCTAAACGTTTTTCAGGAGCGGCATACACGGGTGTTCATTGACTTACAGGCAAGGTTGAAAATTTTTCAGGGTGGCAAATTCCAGGGGGGTGCTGAGCGTACCATTGCCCCCCTTGACTACGCGCCCGTGTGGAACAATATAAATTGATTGATAACACGGCGAATCGTTTAAATTGAGATATTAATGGATTGCACGGTAGGTTTCAATGGCGGATCAACAAGGGGAGCCACAACGATATGGGAACATCAAAGAGAATCAAATCCAAGATTATATATCAAGGAATAACACTAAAATGATGTCGTGTCTTAGCTCGCGGAATACTTTTAACCCAAATATACCAAAACTTGCATAACTATAAAAGTGTCTAAGAGTAATATTCACAAGTAATGATCAGTTAAAGCAAGAGTCGATAAAGACTTTTTCAAGAGTGCAACTGGGTACATTCTGTGTAAAAAAGAATGTACCCATCGCGCGTTGCGTTTTTTACCTACAACCCCTTATTTTGATGTAGAGGAAGGGAACAACTTGTTCGAACCATGGCGCTGTACGTATACAGTGTCCAAAATGCTCCGGTCATAGTTTAATGTAGGGGTATTGTATGTTATAGCAACCCTGGTAAATAAAAGAGGTCGACCAAAAACGCAACGCCCGGTGATATATTTTGTACCATGCGGAACGCCAACGGCAACATGCTCTTGTATCTCATGAACTTTTGGTTAAAGAGTAATAGCAATCAATAAAATTTCCCCTTTAATCTACCTTAAAGGAGTGCGCTTAAACTGTGTTTATCAATGAAATTTCCCCTTTAATCTACCTTAAAGGAGTACGCTTAAACTGTGTTTATCAATGAAATTTCCACTTTATTCTACCTTAAAGAGTACGCTTAAACTGTGTTTATCAATGAAATTTCCACTTTAATCTACCTTAAAGGAGTGTGCTTAAACTGTGTTTATCAATGAAATTTCCCCTTTAATCTACCTTAAAGGAGTACGCGTAAACTGTGTTTATCAATGAAATTTCCCCTTTAATCTACCTTAAAGGAGTACGCTTAAACTGTGTTTATCAACGAAATTTCCACTTTAATCTACCTTAAAGGAGTACGCTTAAACTGTGTTTATCAATGAAATTTCCCCTTTAATCTACCTTAAAGGAGTACGCTGAAACTGTAAATTTCAGTGAGTTGATTTTAACTCAGAATGAGTTGAATCACTCAGTCTGAATTAGGACTATCAGAACTCAGAATTTTGAGTTTATTCAATTCAATCTGAGTTAAATTATCAACTTACCCATAGTCAACTCAACTGAGAGCGAGAATCAAATCAACTCAGAATGAGTTAATTCTCGCTCTCAGTTGTGTTGACTATGGGTAAGTTGATAATTTAACTCAGATTGAATTGAATAAACTCAAAATTATGATTTCTGATAGTCCTAATTCAGACTGAGTGATTCAACTCATTCTGAGTTAAAATCAACTCACTGAAATTTACCGTGTAAAGGAGTACGCTTAAACTGTGTTTATCAATGAAATTTCCACTTTAATCTACCTTAAAGGAGTACGCTTAAACTGTAAATTTCAGTGAGTTGATTTTAACTCAGAATGAGTTGAATCACTCAGTCTGAATTAGGACTATAAGAACTCAAAATTTTGAGTTTATTCAATTCAATCTGAGTTAAATTATCAACTTACCCATAGTCAACTCAACTGAGAGCGAGAATCAAATCAACTCAGAATGAGTTAATTCTCGCTCTCAGTTGTGTTGACTATGGGTAAGTTCATAATTTAACTCAGATTGAATTGAATAAACTCAAAATTCTGAGTTCTGATAGTCCTAATTCAGACTGAGTGATTCAACTCATTCTGAGTTAAAAACAACTCACTGAAATTTACAGTGTAAAGGAGTACGCTTAAACTGTGTTTATCAATGAAATTTCCACTTTAATCTACCTTAAAGGAGTACGCTTAAACTGTGTTTATCAATGAAATTTCCACTTTAATCTACCTTAAAGGAGTACGCTTAAACTGTGTTTATCAATGAAATTTCCACTTTAATCTACCTTAAAGGAGTACGCTTAAACTGTGTTTATCAATGAAATTTCCCCTTTAATCTACCTTAAAGGAGTACGCTTAAACTGTGTTTATCAATGAAATTTCCCCTTTAATCTACCTTAAAGGAGTACGCTTAAACTGTGTTTATCAATGATATTTCCACTTTAATCTACCTTAAAGGAGTACGCTTAAACTGTGTGTATCAATGAAATTTCCACTTTAATCTACCTTAAAGGAGTACGCTTAAACTGTGTTTATCAATGAAATTTCCCCTTTAATCTACCTTAAAGGAGTACGTTTAAACTGTGTTTATGCAAATGAATATGTTAACGACCAAAAATGCATTTACACTTACTTTTCTGTTTTCGATTCAGTGAACCACGCTCAAACGTCTGCCGAAGTAACGTGACCATACTATGAGCTGGCAAATCATTCGCTCCTAAAACAATATCAAGCATCTATTAGATGTTGGATATAGCAAGATTTGCATAAAATAAAACAATATCAAGCATCTATTAGATGTTGGATATAGCAAGATTTGCATAAAACGTGCAATGAATAGATTACAAATAAAAATGTGCCGTGCGGTAAAATAAAATATAAAACAAGCTGATTATACTGAAAAAATACTCTAAAAATTCTTCTCAATGGCTGGGTTTCCGAAACCCTGCTTAAGTACGACTTAGTACTTAAGTACGTGCTAAGTAATTACTTAACGATTTTGTCGTTTTTAAAAGCATACTTAAGTTTAGTAAATACTTAAGTGACTGACTAAATTTGATACATTACAAACTTACCATTCAGGCAAACTAACCTTATTTTTATTGACACTGCAGATGCACGGTGCCTTCTTAATATAAAGCACAACTATAACTTTCTTGTTTATGGCAATGGCTGGCACGGCGTTTATTTGATTTTATCCGAAATTTAAGTCTTTACTTAAGTCGTCAACTTGAGTAATTACTTAAGTATATCTTAAGTAAATACTTGAATAAGATTTCAGAAACTCAGCAGTAGACTCACAAATGACAGCCAAAAAGTGATATTTCTTCAGCAGATCAGTGAGTGCGTTGGAATTGTACACTGACGTTTGTATGTGCACACCTTCTTACTATGCTGAAGCCTAAGCCTAAATCCAAACCTGAACCTCAGCTTAAACCTAAACCTATGACTAAAATAATAAACGAATATTACACTGCAAAAAACGGGAGTCAAATTGACTCCCTCCGAAGTAGGCTTTTCGAGTCTACGCATGAGTCAAATCAAATTCAACTCCGCCAGAGCCAAATGTGCGATCAAGTGAGTCGAATTTCACTTTGGCGGAGTCGAATTTGACTCAGTTTGTGTAGTACCGTGGAGTCTATTTCGGAGAGAGTCAATTTGACTCACCGTTTTTTGCAGTGTATGCCACCAAAACCCTGAAAAGTTCGTGCGGTGGAAAGTGCATAACTTGTTCTTTTTTCGCATTTGGACATATCCCTTTCGATAATGTCCGCATTTTCAATATTTAGGGATTTCATTTGATAACTTGAAAAAATAAAATTTCAATTTCAACAAACCAGGTACCAAAGAATAACGCGTAATAGCGTATACTTTACCAACCTTTTACCGATTCTGAAGCAACCTGAGGTTGAACTTCACTTTCAAACACAGGTCTATCACCAGAAGAGGATTTGTCAGACATGCTTCCTTCAAATTGCAGCAAGTCCTCGGTATGTATTTGACCGGACGCCATAGATGGCTGGCTGTTGTCCTGACGCTCCTGTTCCATGGTTGAAAATGAAGAGACACTGCGTTGTTTCGGCTTTTCATAATCTAAAAACTGCCACGTCAGTGATTTTGTAAATGCGAAAAGTTGGCGAAAATACAAAAATAAGTGAAATGAAACTTGTACCTGGTTTGTTTGTACTCAAATTAGATCGTAATCCACAAGGATCGGTTGAAGGATAACTCCAAAGAACACATTTGATAGTTTTCATTGAAATATTCTGTTCTATACCATTATAAATATTGCTGCATACAGTGTAACAGGGTACAACCGGAGGTCTGCCTCCGGCTCCGGCAGAAAATAGGCCTCCAGCTCCGGCTTCGGCTCCGATAGAATTTTTTTGCCGGAAGTTCCGGCAATTCCCGCATCAAAAATTTTGCATAATTTTGCAAAATTTATCTGTTTAGCGTGTTTTGTTTTACTTTTGTCACAATTTTCAGGAAAGAATTTGAGGAATTTTCCAGGAAATTTAGCGTAAAACCAAACAACTTTAATTGCAGATATTTGCTAAAATTAACTAATGAATCATCATTTTATACTTTACCTAATTTCGCTTCACCGTTGACCTCCGGCTCCGGCTTCGGCTCTTGTAATTTTTTACCTCCGGTTGCACCTTTGTAGATAAAGTTTACAATCCAACAAAAATTCAATTGCTCACAACCAAGTTTCCGTGTTTTCAAGTAACAGTGTCTATTTTTAAAGGTTTTGCGAACCGGAAAACGAAAAAAAAACTTAAACGACAATGTTCTGTATTTGAATTGGTTCGGGTTGCGCCATACTTGTCGTCCGACGCCAAACAAATGTTGCCCATATTTTTGTTAACAACGCATAGCGGCGAGCAGCGGCGTGCCGCGGCGTCAGGCGCAGTGAAGCATAGCGCAACCCTTAGTTTGTCACCTGCTGAAATTTGCGTTGGAAATTAAACATAATTGTATGACTGAGTCGAAGCCTAAACTCTAAGCTTGTGCAATGTCTAATAGTCTCTATTAACGCTACAGTTTGATACATTTTTGAGAGAATTAATACTTCTTTATCACTCGGTACACTCAGTCCTAACGGCACGCTATGGTGGGCCCCCAAAATCCCATTGTGGGGATCCCTTGCAATGACCAAAATGTTTTTCACATTCTGATGGATATGAATGGCCATTTTTGTGTTTAAAGCTTTGTCTGGATGAGGGCAGGGGGTAGAGGCCCCTGGATGAGTGACTGATCCGGTCATGTGTATACTTACTCGGTCTGATTATTGTTTTGTGTTATAACACAATTTTGAATCAATATAAAAACATTTTTAATGGCTGAGTTACTGAAATCTTACTTAAGTATTTACTTAAGTTATACTTAAGTAATTACGTAATTCGCCGACTTAAGTAAATACTTATCTTTTCGAACAAAACAGGTAAACGCCTAATGTGAGCCATTGTCATAACAAAAAAAGCAACAGTTTTGATTTATATTAAGAAGGCACCACGAATCTGCAATTTCATTTGGACCAAAGTTAGTATATCTGAACTGTTAATTTGAAATCTATCACATTTAGTCACCGGTTTAAGTATTTACTTAACTTAAGTACGCTTTAAAAACGACAGAATGGCTAAGTAATTACTTAGTACGTACTTAGTACCAAGTAATACTTAAGTAGGGTTTCAGAAACCCAGCCAATGTCATATATTATCAAAAAGTGCTTGTAATACTGATTTAAAATAGTTAAAAGTGTTGCTCATACAGTGCAATCACTGAATTGCAAGTGCAAAAAAAACAGGCCAGCAGCCAAGGAAAGTGCGCTAAGCTCAACTTCTACTAGAAACTTTTTGAGCCAAATAACAAAGTTTCGACCCATCTTGTAAATTACTCAATATCTAGTAGGACAATGGTTAACACCCCCCTCCATATAGCATGTTAGAAGGTTTGCGAAATACAATAAAATGTCTATTTAAAGCATACTTCAGTAACTGCTGATGAATATCAACAATTTGTGAAAAACTTTTAAGCTCATTAGCAGTTTTGGTTGAAAATTTTGTAGCAAAATTAAAACTAAATACTTTTTTGTTTCCTACAAATTTCGTGCCAACATCGGCCGATGCAAAGATCAGTGGCGGAACGTTTTTCTGGGGAAACTGCAATAAACTAAGCTTAAGCTTTAGACTAATCTTTTGCTTACGTTTAGACTTAGGAGTAAGCTCATTTTTGCGCTTAGGCATTGGCTTAGGTTTAAGCTTAGGAATATGCGTATACTTGTGTTACAGCCCTGTTCTTTACATTGACCCTTACCTTCTGTTATCGGTTCAGAGTCAACACTTGTAATTAAATTTGTTTCACGTTTGCCTTTACAATTTTTAATGAGTGAAGTAGTAATTCAACCCCTAAGACACATTTAGTTCGTTTGAACGCTTGTTGAAAAATATCAAAATAAATCCCATAGAACACTCTAAATTATAGATATCATATATCAATGCTTACTTAAAAATAAACGGCCCATGTATAGAACAGGGCCGGAACAGTAGTATAAGTATATTCCTAAGCCTAAGCCTAAGCGTAAGCGTATGGATGAGCCTATTCGTAAGCCTAACCCTAAGGCTAAGCCTAAGCTAAGCGTAAGCTTATGGATGAACCTATTCGTAAGCCTAACCCTAAGCCTAAGCCTAAGCGTATGGATGAGCCTATTCCTAAGCCTAAGCCTAAAGCTTAATCCTAAGCAAAAAAATTAGTCTAAAGCTTAAACTGATTCTATTATAGCCCCTCCGGAAACCGATCCGGTCCTGTTCTATACATGGGCCAAATTATACAACCTTTTAGCACGAATATATATTTTTCGCTATTAAAGACTCTAAAACACAGTTAAAAGCGAATCACAGCTGGGTGTGTAACAATTGACTTTAAAAGGTTGTTATAAACTGTGTCATAAAAGAAACCGTTGTATTAATATCCCTTGTTATCTTTTATAAGTTTTCAAACTACGCCCATTTTGCTTGTTGCGGCCAAAATTAAGGCATATGCTGGTCGATTTTACATTTGCTTATACCAAAGTTGCTTGCCGCAGATCGGCGACAAATACTTAACCTTTTATCACATGAATATTTTCTATTTCCCCTGAGACCTACTTTTATGCTAGGATTCGAATTCCAGTGACTGGAGTGGGAGGCGTTTACCATCACTACTCAGCTATAGGAGCTTGACGCTCGAGCCCGAGGGGACTCTCACGTCTTGTGGTGATTTAGTACTATGTATATGTAGTGCAATTGTTCAACACTGTGCGTTATATATTATTTGACGTATATACATTGCGCTGCGTTGCCTATGGGCAACTCAACGTGAGAAGGGATTAATGGTTTGCCTAATTTGTCAATTCTTCGTGTAATTTTTTATCAAATTTTGATCTGAATCAGGCCCGTAGTCAACTCACCTTGCTAAGGAGCTAAACATTTTTTAACAAGGGGCGAAATAAGGTTTCCGATGACTTACAAGCAACGTTGAAAATTTTGTAGAGGGCCTAAAATTCGTTTAGGGGCCCAAGTTCCGCGCTACCCTTTCTTACTACGGCCATGAACGGCGCCGGACGGCTGACTGACGGCTCCGGACGTCAACAAACCTACAGCGCAACCTTAAGACGTGAGAAAATTTACCCACTGCCAGTGAGTTGGCCTTGATAAATGCATTAAATATTTAAACAAATTTACAGGATTTTGGTCGTCACTTAGCTACGGTTCGCTTGGGACTACATCCATCTGTAAGCTCAGGCTTAGGATTCTCACTATTGTATGGGACCTGTTCCATACATTGCACAAATTTTCCAATGCTTACTGTTAGCCGCGTGTTGATGCCGTGCTTCAAATCCTTGTTTCAGTTGACGAACTCCGGTTGATGACAAATCACTGTTGTAGTCGTTTGCTGTTGTCTTAACGAGTTGGATGGTTTCAATGTTTTTCGATCTCCATTGCTCGCTTTCGTCCTAATAACACACAGGTTAAGAAGTGCTGATGCAACGCTTGGTATTCATAAACATAACGGCTAACTTTAAGGAGCGTAACAGATGATTAAGCGCATTCATACGTCTAAACCTAAGCCTAAGCGATGCAAAAATGCGTTCCAAAGCCTAAGCCTAAGCCTCAGCCTACGTCTTAGCAAAAAATGTAATCTAAAATCTGAACCTATTATTTTATAGATCCACCCGAAACCTGGATGCCCTTTAAAGTATGCCAACATAACATTACGTTTAATACGATAAAATGTACTTGCAAACGCAATATTTTTTGTTTAAATTAGGTGAAATCAGGTCCGTAGCTAGTTCAACCATCAAACGGGGTGGGCAAAACAATTTGAGCTCGTACCATTGCTGAAGCTTAACCGTTGTCAAAACCTACTTCTGTGCCTGATCTTTAACCTTAAATGTTTTTTACTGGAGCCCTCAATTGGGTTCTACGTACTCGTGATGTGCCTTTCATCTTTTGTTGTTGTTTATCCATCAATTCTTCGGCTAAATCCATCAGTGACACGCGTTTTTCGCCACGGTCGGCTTCGTTTTCGTATTTCACCGGGGCTTCGTCGACTTTTCGAACTCGAATCCCGGTCTGAAATGCTGGCGGTCGCCTGCTCGCGTGCTCTCCAATTTGAACGCCATTTTGACGTCGAGTGTAATGTTGATGAATTTCACGGTTCAACGCATCTCGAAGTGGCCGTGGATCCGAGACAACTGCTGAACTGTGGAGGCTGCTCGAACGCCGTGGTACTAAAATTAACATAAAAATTTAATTTTACTGTAAATTGAACAGCTTGCAAAATTGTCGTTTGACGCAAAAATATTGACTGAGTTTCTGAAATCTTACTTAAGCGTTTAATTAAGTTATACGTAAGTAAGTACTTAAGTCGGCGACTTAAGTAAATACTTAACTTTTCGAACAAAACAGGTAAACGCCAAATGTGAACCATTGTCATAACAAAAAGTAATAGTTTTGATTTATATTAATATGGAAGCACCGCGAATTTGCAATTTCAGTTGGACCAAGGTCTGTATGTCTGCACGGTTAACTAGTAATCTATCACATTTAGTCAGCGGCTTAAGTATTTACTTAACTTAAATACGCTTGTAAAAACGACAAAATGGCTAAGTAGTTACTTAGCACGTACTTTAGTACCAAGTGATGCTTAAGTAGTGTTTCAGAAATCCAGCCATCGACTCTGTTGTAATGTTAAAGTTTAGACCAAGTCTGAAGCTTAAACTCGACTATAAGTTGAAACAAAGGTTCAAACTTGCGTTCAGACAAAGAAAAGTCTTTTACTAAACTTAAATCTAAAACTCTGAGGCAAAAATGAACGTAAATTCAGTCAAAAACGGAAAATGCCCAAATCACTTAGTACTTATCAGAACAAAACAATACTGTTCAAAACACTAACCTGTTACTTATAAAAGCTGGCAGAGTTGGCAGGTTTTGTATGCTTAAACGGCTTTTGTTGCTACCGGTACACATTTCATTGTTACCCGAAGATCATAAACCCAAGTTAATTCGCAAATTGAAATTATTCACGAAAATAAAAATACATTTATAGACGCTTAAAAATTATCCAAAATTAAGCTTGGAAATCTTCAGTATAAGTTTGATAGTTTCAGCGTTCTGAATAACGTTTTCCCAGCGAAATACAATATTTTATTTAGTATTTACGTTAATGATGGCTGTTTCAGAACGCTACACTAAAGTCAAAGCCGTTCGATCAGCTTGATATTCTGGTGTCGTTGTTGCAGTCAACACAGGTCGGCCCATGTAAAGATCACGGGCGCAAAGTTTTTCTGTGGGACTGCAATAGAGAAAGTTTAAGCTTTATAGACTAATTTATTTGCTTGGGTTAGGCTTAGGCTTAGGTTTTGGAATAAACTCATTGTTGCGCTTTGGCTTAGGCTTAGGCTTAGGCTTAGGAATAAACTCATTGTTACGCTTAGGCTTAGGCTTTGTCTTAGGCTTAGGAATAAACTCATTGTTACGCTTAGGCCTAGGCTTAGGAATATGCTTATAATACTGTTCCGCCCCTGTTCTTTACATTGGCCAACTGGTCGTACAATAAACCGATTAAAATAATTTTGATGCCAAATATAAAAGCTCCTTACCTGCTGGCCTGTAATCATCTGCCAAGCTGTCTTTGCGTATTTCGCCATTTTCGCCACTCCGTATACTGTACCCTTCAGTCTTCATCGTTGTACCATTTCGTTCGTAGTTTACCACATTTTCTTCGTTACTTTCAAGCTTTGAATTCGCGTAATTTTTCGAAATTTGTTTCGGAAACAAGCGTTGTTTTGCCGTCGTGGAACGTTCTTCAGCCAGTGCGTTTTCAATTGATTTGCGATACTGGTCTACCAGTTTTCCAGGCTGTCGCTCAGATTTAATTTTATCATCTTTGTCGCGCCATTCAGACCCCTCTCGCCAATTTTGGGAGCTGTAGGAGTGTTCTTCGACGTTTGTTGTTTGTTTTGCATTCAAATTTCGGCTTATATTTAATGGATCGGTCAGAATGTTGTCGTCAGAGCTTTCTTCGTAGCTTGTTCCATTGTCAATTTTCGATATTTTCGCCTCGTTCAGCGCTTCATTCAACGCGTTGCGGTAGTTTCTTTGATCTGTGCCGTGTTGATTATCGAACTCGTCTGCGTAAAATTCCTTCGTCATCCCATTTCTCGCTCCGCTTTGAATTAATTCATCCAAAACGCTACGTTTTTGGCTCGTCCACTTGTTCTCATTACTGTCAGTTTGCTCCGTTTGTCGTACAGCCAAATGAAATTTCGGCGTTTTTGATCCGTAAAACGTTTGACGTTCCGTCGACGAACGTCCATTCAGCTGCAGTTCGGGCATATCTTCAGTTGTATTGCTGGGATTCTCGTCAAATGTTCGGACGAATTCTTTGACCGATGCTAACGATGAAATTGATTCGTTGATGCCGTATAAGTATTCTGAATGCGATGTTGTTGCTTTTGCAGTTGAATGTTGAATCACGTTCGTCGATGGGTAGTGCAACTCAGGTGAGTACGGAGAGCGCCAATCAGGGATATTCGCCTCAAGCGAGTTTGGTGCCGAGTAGACGTCTTTCTGTGTTATATTGGATCTGAAAATATATACATCGTTTTAGATCAGGTGCGTAGCCCAGAGAGAATAATGAGGGGGGAATTCACTCGTTCTACCCTCGAAAACCAAACAAAACCGGTATGTGGTCAATCGGTAAAATTTACACTATTCTTACAGGAGTTTGAACGTCGGGTAATTTTGGCGTCACACATGAACCTTTGGATGGTTTATTGTGTTTGAGAAAGTATGTATTGTAACGCGTCTAGAATCGTACCAGAGTTGGCCCTGAGGACTAACACAGGGGTATCGGCGTTAAACTTTAAACTGGGGGTGCACAGTGAAATTTTATGGCGCAACAAAATATTTTAATAAAACTCATGGTCAAACTAGTGCTTGTGGGTTTGTGATTATACCGGGCCCCGTAACCAAGGGGGGGCAGGGGGAGGCTCAGCTCCTACTGGAAAATTTTGCCTCCCCTCCAGAATGTTTTCAACTTTGCTTGTAACTCATTGAAAACCCTTGAATGCTCCTGATGAAAAATTTTTAGCCACTCCTAGTGAGGTGATCGGGCTACGGGTCTGAATAATATGCGCAGCCAGGATTTTAATTCTGAAGCAGAAATTTTCGACCTGGGGACTGCGACAGTGATGGATCCATAAATTTACATTGCAAAATATAACGAACGAAATCTCGCGAAGAGAAAGATCAAGAAATACAGCCAATGTAAAGAACACGGGCGGAACAGTATTATAAGCTTATTCCTAAACCTAAACCATAGCCTAAACCTAACCCAAGGAAAAAATTCGTCTAAAGCTTAAGTTTATTCTATTCTAGACCCACAGAAAAACGTTCCGCCCCTGATCTTTACACGGTCCAGAAGTACAATCACATTTTTTGTTTTTAAATCACAATACTATAGTTGGTTTCACGTGGATCCGCTTATTTTTAATTGGTCAATACTTTACGAGTGAAGAGAGCGACAAAACAGACGTATTTTTTGCACTAAATGTATTGAATCTCGACACAAATGCGAATCAGATTTTTTCACACAATCTCAGCAGTAAGTAGTTTAGTACGAGACTCGACCAATTGGATCTATTCTATTCTTCTACCTAAAGTCATCTTTAGCCAGAAGTTCTCATTTGAATAGCGAATCAGATTTTTTAAGGATACAAACCCCAGATACATCAAATTGCAACAAAATGTTTTGTTGAATTGTGTGAGGGTACTATGGTTTGGCGACCCTGGTCAATGTATAGAATACTGCCTCCACAGTAGTATAAGCATATTCCATGCCTAGGCCTAAATCCAAGTCCAAGCCTAAGCGTAAGAATGACATTACAGCTGACACCTAAAACTAAGCCTGAGCCTAAACCTAAGCAAAAAATAGTCTATAGCTAAAGCGTACTCTATTGCAAGCCCGCCGAAAAACGTTCCGTCCCTGATCTTCACATAGGACGTGACCATCTGGATCCGCTAATAATGCAAATAAGCGATTCAATCAACTCAAAATTCTGAGTTCTGATAGTCCTAACTCAGACTGAGTGATTCAAATCATTCTGAGTTAAAGTTTACTCACTGAAATTTACAGTGTATGTGAGAATTCCTCAGCATGACGATGAAGCCCCTACACTGATATCAAGCATAAGTCGTGGTTTCATCCTAAGCGAGCAGAAATCATCCCTTCCGTTAAACACGGTTCAAACAAACGAGTTATTTTGGCGTGAAATAAGCAAAACAAAGAATTTCCAACCGCAATTTCAAAATTATCAGCTACAAAAATCAGTTTAGCATACACAACTGATTGAGAAAACGTTCAGAAATAAACGCATTCTAAGACTATTTTCAACAAACAATCTATAGCAAAATATTAGCTTTTTATACTATCATAATGGAGTCGATTTCAAATTTTACACCTCGAAAATACGACGAGACTTGTATTTCAATCGAGGAATATACAGTACAAAATGATTTGTTTTGCTAAACAAACATTTAAACTGTAAACATCACTTGAATTGCAACCCATAAGACAACAATGGCTGAGTTCCAACGTTGAATATTTTGGCCCGTGTAAAGATCAAAAGTTGAACGTTTTTCCACAAAACTATGATAAAGTTTAAAGTTTAGACGAATTTTCTGCTTAGGCTTAGGTATAATCTTATTCTTAGCTTAGGTTTAGGTATAAGTTTGTGTTAGGTTTATTATTAGGCTTAGGATTTAGCTTATACTACGGTTGTGGCCTTTTTGTATACATTAGCCGACCCTTTAGTGGAATTTTAAGTCAATTTAAAGGTTGTAATACGAAATGCGAGATATTTCTTGCAATTAATCAGCGGCTGGCAATTACGTTTTCGAACTAAACAACTGAATCTATGTACAAACCAGTAACAGGTTTAATCGGCAGAACTTTTCATAAGGTATAAATTCTAAAGTTACAGGATCTACAACCAGTGTTGATAGGAAACCAGCCTAAAGCTGAAGTTAGAGGATCAAGAAGCATATGTCACAATTGAAGTTGGTCTGGCCCATGCATAGAACAGCGGTCGAACGGTTTCCGGCGTGACTGTAATAGAGTACGCTTAAGCCTTAGACTAATTTTTTGCTAGGCCTAGGCACAGGCTTAGGCTTAGGCGCTTATGTATAAGCTCATTCTTACGCTTAGGCTTAGGCTTAGGCTTAGAAATATGTTTATACTACTGTTCCGACCCTGTTCTATATATTGGCCGTTGGTCTCATATTGTAATAATCGAGCTAGGAAGATTAAAGACTGCTTGCCGAAACCAAAATTGATTCAACGTTAAGTGAATTCTCAACTTAAAGCTAAATTTACCATAAAATCCTATGTTTGCTTAAAAGAACAAACGAGTAAACGTATCCAGAAGTCCAGGGTACAACCGGAGCTCTGCTTTCGGCGCCGGCTCCGGCAGAAAATCGGCCTCCGGTTGCGGATCCGGTAGAATGTTTGCCGGAAGTTCCGACAATGTCGGAAGTAAAATTGTGCATAATTTTGCAAAATTTATCTGTTTAGCGCGTTTCGTTTTGCTTTTGTCACAATTTTCAGGAAACAATTTCCGAAATTTCGCAAGAAAACTAGCATAAAACCAATCAACTTAACAACATATCGTAGATATTGGCTTAAATTAACTATAATTAACCATTATTTTTACTACCTAATTTCATCTCACCTCCGGCTCCGGCTCAAGGCTTCGGCAAGTTTCGTTGACTTCCGGCTCCGGTCCAGTATTTTCACCTCCGGTTGCACTCTGTCAGAAGCATATTTTTTGATTGACTTACCCTTAGTTCTTACCCCCAATATTATAGTTAATTAATCAGTTAAAGTAACTCGTTGATATTTCTATTCCGCTAACCATATGGTCAGAACTAAAGCCTATATATATGTATGTATGTATATGTATTACAAGTTGGTGCAATTTAGCCTTTTAAACTAGCGTTGGCGTAACGCAGTTTATAAACAGCGAGTCGGCATATATATCAGGTTGCAGTCGAACAACACTTGAAAAAAGACAAATTCAAATGTGACAAAGGCCAGTAATAACCCACATCCCTGGACCCATGAGTTTCAAGGAGGGGCCCAATTTTTGAGAAACTCAATCTTGACATCTGTGCCCTTGAGATTCAACTGAAAAAGTTGTCCCGTTCGTCGTTAGGTTCTCTCGTAAATTTTCTCTTTAGAATTGTAAATATTTCAACAGCTGAAAACATGTCAGATTTTAAATGAGTTTAAGCGTATTAAACCTACCGGTGAGTTTAGTTCATCTGGAAAGTTAGTTTAAATACTGGTAGATTAGTTTAATCTTAAATCAAGTTAATAGTTTAAGCTTTTAGAGAGAACAAAATTTTGCTGTTTCTCGTAAATTATGAATACCTTTCGCATTAAAAATACTTTACCTGCTCCAATGAGTATTATACAGAAGAAAAATGTCAAAAAACGTTGGTATGCAAATGCGGATAGCTAGGACTGTGGCTCAAATAATAAAGTTATGCCCTGCCAATGGCAATTTTAGGTAAAGACAAAAATTTACACCTTGACAGAGGGTGTCTCCAGAAATGAATTTTACAAAACCATAAGTATTCTATGTTTAATTTTTTTCCAGTGAACCATTTCTTGTAAAATTCTAGTAAACCGGTGGCTTGTCAACATTTGTTGTGCGAACCTTGTCAGGCCCTTGATCATTCGGCCCATGTTACTTTAAGGGTCGTTCAGGTTTCTGATGGGTCGTCTATAAAAGAGTAGGTTTAGATTCTAGATTACATTTTTTTGCTTAGGCTTAGGCTTAGGAATTCATTTTTGCAACGCTTAGGCTTAGGCTTAGGAATACGCTTTATCTACTGTTACGCCCCCTTAAATTAACATTGGCCGATCATTGTATACTTGTAAACTGCATTCATAGGTTAAACTTACCCGTTTGTCTCGCCGCTTAATAGTTGATCTTCTTCGTTTCTATAAACAGCTTTAATTGGTTTTTTGCGTTCTGTCGTTGAGGTATCGTTTGATTCTTGTTTCGACGCAAATACCTTGATTTTATCTTTGACACTCTTTTCAGCGATGTCACTTCCAGAACTTTCTAGAAAAAATACAAAATACAAACGAAACAAAAAGAGTAAAAATTGGTGTAAAATTTTGTAACCGTAAAATTGCTCCAGACAGCAGTTATAGACGCACTCTGGAAAATTCCAAACCATTTTCTTTCTCAACACGTTTGCACTATAAATTTCAATGAGTTGATTAATCAATTCAGCTAGCGAGTTAGTTATTTCTGAATTAATATCAGTAAACATTACCTCACTCTGAATTGAGCTGATTATCACTCTGAGTTGAGTTGAGTCTGTGTGAGTTGATTAATTAACTCAGACTGAACTGTATCAATTCAAAATTATGAGTTCTAATAGTCTTGACTCAGATTGAGTGATTCAACTCATTCCTAGATAAAATCAACTCACTAGAATTTACACTGTAATCTTGCATTAAAGACCCAATATTTTAATGGTTTGTTTTTGTTACCAGTTTATCCAATCAAAAACGTTCGCTACACCACTGATTTACCTGTACGATACAACGGATTAATTCCATATCCAGGCTCAATCGCCGGATGTAATTCGCCAACATTTTGGTGTAACCCAAATTCATTCATATTTCGTTGTTCATCGATTGCTTTGATTGCGTTTTCAAATTCTATTTCGTACGGCACCGCGGGCGGATGATTTTCGGATGCTGCAGGTTGCAGATAACGTTTCAGTTCGTTGTGGAGCGATGCACGCTCGCCGCTCAGCGCGGCTCCATTCGGCTGTGAGGTTGACGAAAATTGTTGCTCTGTTGCTGAAATGGTGACCAATGCTGGTGTCAACAGCAGCGTGTGTATCACTGTAAATTTCAGTGAGTTGATTTTGACTCAGAATGCGTTGAATCATTCAGACTGAGTTAGGACTATCAGAACTCAGAATTTTGAGTTCATTCAATTTATTCTGAGTTAATTAACCAATTCACCCAGAGACAACTCAACTCAGAGTGAGAATCAACTCAACTCAGAACGAGTTAATGTATACTGATGTTAATTCAGAATTAACCAATTCGCAAGCTGAATTGATTAATCAACTCATTGGAATTTACTGTGTAGTTTGCCTAGGAGCATATTTCCTACGCCGGTGAAAGTAAAATTTGCAGTTGAAAAATAATTTATGTTAGGACGCTACACTGCAAATTCCAGTGAGTTGATTATAACTCAGAATGAGTTGAATCGCTCAGTCTGAGTTAGGACTGTCAGAACTCATATTTCTGAGTTGATTCAACAACTCATTCTGGTTTAATTAGTCAACTCTACCGGGATAAGCTCAACTCTCAGACTGAGAATCAACTCAACTTAGAGTGAGTTAAAGAATAATGTTATTAACTCAGTAATAATTAACTTTACGTCTGAGTTGGTTTATTACCTCATTGGAATTTACAGTGCAGTGCTTCAGCGCGTTCTGCTTGTAACAACGGTGTACCGAGAGGGGAGATTGGAGGCCCCCGGACCCCTCCCAATCGCAATCGATTCGTTCTTCATAATTTAAACTGGATACCAAAACAATTACGCCTATCTTATTGCTCGCGCAGCGCTGTTTAAAGGAAAAATTTATAATCAAATTCCGCAACCTAATCGGTTCGAAACTAAAGACAATAAAGTTGTGCAAAGCTTCACAGTTACACAAGTTTTTGACCCGGGGAAGTTCCGGTTTGGCGATTTAGACCGTGCAGGTCATGAATAAAGAAACGTTCTGGGACTCTTATAGACGCAGAACTCTTTAATTTGTCTATGAGCCGAGTAGGAATGTATGATCAGATTCATATACACTGTTAATTCAATTGAGTTGATTAATCAATTCAATTAGCGAGTTGGTTATTTATGAATTAGTATCAGTAAACGTTAACTCACTCACAGTTGATTTGATTCTCAATCTGAGTTGAGTTGACTCTGGGTGGGTTGGTTAATTAACTATGAATGATTTGAATCAATTCAAAATTCTGAGTTCGGATAGTCCTAACTCAGACTGAGTGATTCAACTCATTCTGAGTTAAAATCAACTCACTGAAATTTACAGTGTAGCCCGCCAAATAATTAGATGGGTCACTGCTAATGAGTTTAAGTTCTCCTTTAGGTATAAACCCGAGGCACGGACCTGGCAAAATGCGGCCCCCCAATCCAAATTTCTCAGTACGCCACTTATTTGTAAGCATATGAGACATGCTTGTCCAGGTGCATATAGAACATATGAAACGTACAGTGTGGTACGTCAGCCGACATCATACGTGTCGACGAATAAGTGAACAACAAAACCAGTTGAAGAGTGGGCTACGTGGCGCAGCGGTAGAACGTTCGCTTATGATGGATCTGTAGTCTGAAACCTCGAGCCACCCCTATATGCCTGCTTTTACAGCTGCTTAATACAATAGTCTGAAATCCTGGTTCCTACCACGACTGACATGGGGGCTCTGCCGTGAGTGCAATGGCAAATTACTGCGATTTGAACACGGTATCCAGTCGAAAATAGGACAATCTTGTTGAAATTTGTGGCATTTAAGCATGTAAGATATGCTTGTCCTGGTGCATGTGCAATATATGCAATGCATATTGTGTTGTATGCTAACTAGCAGTATACAATCGACATATATTCAACTATAGAGGGTATGAGGTCGCGGTTCCTACCTACACTGCTAACGCTTTTTCTGACGGATAGGTTAATTTCTGTAATCAAGTGATAGCTCAGATTTCGGCCAAACGCTTAAAAGATAGGCACCTGTACCAGTGCCGGAGCAGGCAGGGGTTAAGGCTTCCGTCAAATTCCAGGCTGGGGGCCCTCAAAAACGCGAGCGAGAAGCCAGACGCATTTTAAAACTTAAACGGTTTTTGTTTTAACCGGTTATGGTCGGGCCCCTTTAAGGGTGACCCTCCAAATGGGGGATATGGGGGGTGGCTGCTCCGGCCCTGACCTGTACAGTTTAAAAGCTTTCAAGTAAAAATTGTAGCCTAAACGCTTATTTTGGTTCAAACTATGTCTTACAATTAAGTTCAAATCACGAATTCTTACTTCACTAATACATTTACCAAACAGTCATTAAGCGGAACTGATTTGTGCGCACAACCACAACGCGTTCTGCTCCAAACAAATATTGCAGGGACCCCCCAATGGCGCACGGTTAGAAACTATGCACCCTTAAAATGGTTTTAGCAAACAAAATATTGCTTAGTTCTCAGGATATGAAGACAAAAACAATTTTTACTCTCGTCAAAAACTGCTAAAATCCTTCAAAAATAACGACACAACAGCTTTTACCAGAGACAACTTTTGACACTTTTCCGTCGTTTTGTGTAAGCGAAAGCTGTTTAATATAGTCGCGGTAGTCAGATTTTGACGCGTTTGCTTTATCATTATTAGCTAACTCGATTTCTTCAATTGGTGACATAGCTAATTCGCTGATTGGCTCGCTATCTAAATCGATTAAACGTGGTTCGATTTCTGGCAACGGATTGGTATGTTTGTCGACGGTTACTTGGAGACGGCTGTTGTTGAACCAATCAAATTCGCCATGGTACGACACGCCATTGTCCAATGGGATTGTTTCGTAGTAGCTGTAATCTTTTGTATCCTTAAACACAGTGACCAAAATGGTTAAAATGCGGCACTGTTCGGGTTTTATCAATGTCAGGTGTCTGGTTAGTAGAAACAATACTGAGCGGTCTTATCACCTCTCAGTCCATAACCTAAAAATTGGTTTGGTACCCTGCATTTCATATTCCGATATTAAAATATATTGGCCACACGTGCCAAATGGTACATCATATTTTCATCACAGACCCACCATGTTAATTATTCGTTGCTTAAGACCATAAACAATTTATAATCTGTTCCAGACGCCCCCCCCAATCCTTGGCTTCGGCACATGTTTCAACGGTTAGTTCATGGAATACAGGTAATTTACAATGGGTTTCATTTTACAACGGTCTGTAAAGGTTTTATATCACATGATAGGCTGTATAATAACAACTGCGAATTAATTACTGCAGTGACTCGAAGAGAGGGAGATAGACGAGTTGTCTATTTTGAATCCGAATCTTTCAAAGTTCAGTTCAAACTGAATCAGTAGGTGTCTGCATTTCTAATGAAATTCCGTAAATCAATAATACACTGTAAATTGTAATGAGTTCGTTAATCAACTCAACTAGTGAGTTGGTTATTTTTGAATAAATATTATTAAGCATTGACTCAATATGAATTGAGTTGATTCTCACTCTGAGTTGAGCTGATTTTGGCTGAGTCGATTAATTAACTTAGAATGAGTTGAATTGAATCAGAATTCTGAGTTCTGATAGTCCTAGCTCAGATTGAGTGATATAACTCATTCTGGGTTAAAATCAACTCACTGAAATTTACAGTGTACGTTTATTCTGCAATGAGTATAAGCGGCGTTGGAACAAACGGTAGAGTTTGCAAAACAATTTAGATTGCAGTCAAATTTGGGATCGTGGTTTATAAATTTATTGTTCTAAAACACAGCTAAATCTTAATATCAGTCCAACTAAAGAAGCACTTGACAATTCAGTAACGTCATATTACAGCTTAAATCGCATTTCTCAAAGAAATTAATGAAATTTTACAAATATACAGCAAATAGTTTTTCAAATTTTAAACTCACTGCAACGCAACGTACCAGTCCAGTCTTGGCCCATGTAAAGATCAGGGGTAGAATGTTTTTCTGTGGGACTAGAAAAGAGTAAGCTTTAGACTAATTTTTTTGCTTGGCTTGGGTATAGGCTTAGGCTGAATAAAGTCATTCTTACGCTTAAGCTTAGGCTTAGGCTTAGGAATATGCTTATAATACTGTTTCGCCCCCGTTCGTATACATTGGCCAAATCTATGACCCTTGTGTAAAACAGGGTCGGATCGTTTTGTGTAGGGGCTATAATAGAGGCAGTTTAAGCTTTAGACTAATTTTTTGCTTAGGCTTAGGCTTAGGCTTAGGCTTAGACTTAGGCGTAGGCTTAGACTTGGGCTTAGGCTCACGAATATGCTTATAATACTGTTTCGCCCCTGTTCGTTTACATTGGGGCCAAATCTATAATGAAAACTAAACGCTTCAAAGTCTAAATTTATTTAAGTAAAGAACGAGTTTAGTGATGCTGCCGTGTTAAGAATATTCTCAATCGTCAGATGTTCAAATGTCTTCAGTAGAAGAGATTTATCGCAAAATGTTTAGAATTCTTATTGTGTTCCATTAGTCGTTTGTACAATGCCGCTTACACAAACTACACAAATGAATTTTAAATGCCCGTTTGAGCAGTGGGATTTCGCGTATTTTTACAACAAGTCTACTCGCTTGTGCTACGCAAACTTTTCACCGGAATGAGCAGATATCTGTAAAGGTTTTAATTCGGACGTGGGTATAGTATTTCTGTAGAAAATTAAAACGTGGATGGCTGAAATCGTAACCAAGTTGAACTCAAAACGTATGCCCTGTTCCTTATAATCCATTTGTTTTTACCAAAACTGCAGCCAAAATCTTCCCGTAGAGCTGTACGGCACTGGTCAACCTGGCACGTTGTCTCAGCTCACATTGCTAGGATGCTTGCAAAAGTTGCAGAAGAAGCTTGCAAGGATATTTGTTGACTTACAAGCAGGGTTGAAAATTTTCTAGAAGGGACCAAAAAATTTTCCAGGATGGTGTTGAGCGCCCCACGGCGCCCTTTATGGCTACGGACCCATGTTCAACGGTACCTTGACAAACTAAATCAAGCGGATTGGTTTTAGGTACCAAAAATGTAAAGCCTTGAATTATAATTTTAGATGTCGGGAAATCTGATCGTTCTAAAGCCGAACGAACTCCTGATTTCAATCATATTACTGAAGACAATACAGGAGCGTTCTAGTAAGTCAGTGCTTCAGAATTCTTTTCCTTTATTAAATGCTCAGGCCTGTAGCCAGCTCACCTTGCTAGGGGGGCTAAAAATTTTCCAGGAGGGGAATTCAAGGGTTTTCAATGAGTTACAAGCAAGGTTGAAAACTTTCTAGGGGGCCCAAAGTTTTCCAGGAGGGGCATTCAAGGGTTTTCAATGAGTTAATACAAGCAAGGTTGAAAACTTTCTAGGGGGCCCAAAATTTTCTAGGAGGGGCATTCAAGGGTTTTAAATGAGTTTCACAAACGAGGTTGAAAACTTTCTAGGGGGTCCAAAATTTTTCAGGGTGGGCTGAGCTCCCCCTGCCCCCCCCTTAGCAACGAGCCCGTAAATGCTACAAAAAAACTTACCACAGGCACTGGCATTTGGGCTTTTATGTTTTCAGTGGCTTCGTTTTTGTCTTTGAATTTGAAATGGTTGTTATCGAGTTTGAGATACTACAGATTTTAGGCTCTCAAAAATATAGCCTCTACGGTTTACTTCATTAATATTTTCGATATTACCCTGTTAACAGAATTAATTTTTGCTCGAATTCAATTTATATTGATGGCTGTCTCACATAAACCAACTATTAATTAAGCACAAAGCCGAAATGATATTACAAAAATATTGGCCGATGTTACTTTAAGCGGCGACCAGGTTTCTGGTGGTTCTATAAAAGAGTAGGTTTAGATTCTAGATTACATTTTCTTGCTTAGGCTTAGTCTTAGGCTTAGGAACTCATTTGTGCAACGCTTAGGCTTAGACTTAGGCTTTAGGAATACGCTTAATCTACTGTTACGTCTCTTAAAGTAACATTGGCCAAAATATTTTCAACTTTTTATGTTACTTGACAAATGGCAAGCTTGGTATTAACTGAAACAAATGTTTTGAGGGAACAACACAACACATTGTGTTTCAATGTCGCCCTTGTTAGGATATTGGTTCACGAAGGTATAACCTCATACCCTCGTTTGCGCTTTCTCTGCAAGTACATCTTAATTCACACATCTGATTAAATTTCTCGTAAACTGTAAGTTCCAGTGAGTTGATTTTAATTCAGAATGGGTGGAATCGCTCAGTCTGAGTCAGGACTGTCAGAATTCATTCACAATTGTCAGTTCATTCAACTGAATCTGAGTTAATTGATCAACTCACCCGGAGTCAGCTCAATTCGGAGTGAGAATCAAATCAACTCAGAGTGAGTTAAAGTTTACTGTTATTAGCTCACAATAACTAAGTTTCCTTCTTAGTTGATTATTTAACTCATTGGAGTTTACAGTGTATAATTATTATGTCATCGACAATTAAGTCATAGAAAACACCACTTAGTTTCAAGTAGACGAACGGGAAAAGTATTCCCAAAGATTGCGTTTAGCACAAATTTTGTTTATTTGCCAAAAATGTTTCACAACTCCATTTGTTCTGAATTCTCTTACTTTAGTTTACTACCGTGCACTGTAAATTTCAGTGAGTTGATTTTGACTCAGAATTACTTGAATCACTCAGTCTGAGTTAGGACTATCAGAACTCAGAATTCTGAGTTCATTCAATTTATTCTGAGTTAATTAACAAACTCACCCAGAGACAACTCAACTCAGAGTGAGAATCAACTCAACTGAGAACGAGTTAATGTATACTGATATTAATTCAGAATTAACCAATTCGCTAGCTGAATTGATTAATCAACTCTTTGGAATTTACTGTGTGAATTTTCTAAGATTCCTTTATGTCTGAGTTAATAACAGCAAACGTTAACTAACCATGAGTTGATTGAATTCCGGCTAGTTAGTCCACTCAGAATGAGTTCAATCAATTCAGAACTATGTGTTCTGACAGATCTAATTCAAAGCTCCGACTTCTGAGTGAATTCAACTGATTCTGAGCTGAAATCAACTCATTGGAACTTATAGTGGTCTTAGCTTATACCGCAATTCAAAAATTACGTTAAGGTCAATTTCAACAATTTACGCTTGATCTAAACAAATAATATTTTGACATAACAGCGAATGAAGGAAAATCGTTGTCAAAGAACGCCGTTAGAAGTACGTCATTCTCGTTGCGACAGCAATTTCAAAGCGGAATATTAACCCTTCTAACCCTGTTCTTGCATGAGCGAATTCTTTCCATATGTTATCTTGATCTCATGAATTTTATAAAACATGAAAGCTAAGAATGTTAGGTGAAATAGCACTTTTTCGTGTATAAATTGGCTGTCCCTGCAAACCCTGACTACCACAGCTAACTTCCTGCAAAAACTATTTTTTTGAAAATTATGAAGAAATTATTTTGTTTCCTTGGATTTATACACTTTTCCGTCACATTTAGAGTTAAAGCATGGGCCTAAGCGTAGGATTTGGCTCAGTTAAAAGTTTAGAGTCTTTTTCTAAACCTAAAGCCTAAGCGTGAATCTTGGCCTAAGTCTGTGTATTTTCAAACACCTTAGTCCTTATCGGTAAGCCTAAATATAGTTTCACCAAAATATACTAATGAATTACAGATATACGTCTTGCCAGCTTAAAAACTCATTATATATTGCATTGCCTTAACCGTTAAATCGCCTGTATAAACACAGGAATTAATTGCAGATGCAGTTTGCACTAGCAAATCAGCGACATAAACGTCATTAAACTGCATTAATAGTGAAAAGCAATCATCATAAAATCTTAAAACGCATAATTATCGCTCTCTGCTTCCTAGTTTCTTCCAACAATCTCAGTTTAAGCTTTGCAAGAAATTTGCTAACTTTCAACTACTTTGCGTATATTTCTTGTCCTGTGTTTTTTCTGCTTGTATAGCGTTGCGTTGATCTATCACTGTAAATTCTAAATAGTTGATTAACCAATTCAGCTAGCGAGTTGGGTATTTCTGAATTAATATCAGTAAACATTGACTCACTCTGAGTTGAGTTGACCCTAAGTGAGTTGGTTAATTAACTCAGAATGAAATGAATCAACTCAAGTTTTGAGTTCTGATAGTCCCAACTCTGAATGGGCGATTCAACTCATTCTGAGTTAAAATCAACTCACTTAAATTTACACTGAAAAGGTTTGTTGATATATTGAAAAAGCAAACGCTAGCAGGGTGTAAACGGATAGTAAAAATAACTGGAAACCGAAACGAACACCGAGTTTTAGCGGAAACGGAAAAGTGATATTAAAGTATACAAGTTTCAAAAATGTTCTATTTTTCTGCAAGCATATAATCGATGCGTGATAAATTCACCGATCTTTCAAAACATTTCAAAGAAAAAATGGCGAATGCATCGCAAATTTTTTAAAATTTTGAATGAATTTTGCAATACTTATTTCATTTCGAACAATTGCAGTATATCTGTAACAAAAAATTGTGAGATATATACGTGATTTATAACTAAGTTTGAACGTAAAAATAACCTAATTTCCGTTATTTCTATAACGGAAACGAAAAACGACACCGATTTTTAACGGAAACGGATGTCCGGTTATACCCTGGCCGCTAGCCAGAGCAGTTCTATAGCCATGGTGAACGGAAATCGTCTATTGACTGAAGCAGTCATAAATTATAAATCACAATATTAGTTATGCGCTCTGCATATTGTTTTAATGAAAACTACAAAGATCATTCACTGTAAATTCCAATGAGTTGAATAATCAATTCAGCTAGCGAGTTGGTTATTTCTGAATTAATATCAGTAAACATTACCTCATTCTGAATTGAGTTGATTCTCACTCTGAGTTGAGTTGACTCTGGGTGACTTGATTAATTAACTCAGAATGAATTAAATTAAACTCAAAATTCTGAGTTCTCATAGTCCTAACTCAGACTGAATGATTCAACTCATTCTGAGTTCAAATCAACTCACTGAAATTTTCAGTGTTGCAGTTTACAATTAATTATAAATATCTATCGCTACGCAAACACAAATTAATGTAATATTAAATAAAAATGCTACAAATAACATAGGTGTCCTTGCTGTTTAGAAGCAATTAAATCGTTTTTCCAACCCCAAAAAATAGGACTCGTCAGAATGATCAATCAGCTTTTACAGATGCTTTTCGCATCGAACAGATTGCAATTATATTTTGTCTTTAATCATTTCAAAAGTTAGCAGTCACTCATTTGTCGAGGATGGGCGTTTCAATAAGCATCGACGCAAAAACTTTATACAGACTTCTAAACAGTTTCAAATTTGAGCTGTAGAAGCATTGCCGTATAGTAAATTGCGTTATAAAATTGTGCCCATGTTTTCTGTGGGACTGCAATAGAGTAAGCTTAAGCTTTAGACTAATTGTTTTGGTTTGCTTAGGCTTAGGCTTAGGAATATGCTCATTCTTATGCTTGGGCTTAGGCTTACGCTTAGGCTTAGGAATATGCTTATAATACTGTTCCGCAACTGTTCATAAAATGGGTCTAAAATTGAAAGCGTATAAGTAACCTAAATATTAAATAAAGCTTTGCTAAAATAATTCAAATAAGTAAAACTACTGCTGTCATTTGCTGATTAAGTACATGTAAAACTAAGAAATTTGGGTTTGCTTAAAATTAAGTAAAACTTTGCCAAGCACCACAGTAAGAGTAAAACCGACACTGAATCCAGCAACAGTTTTACTTAATTTTATGCATATTTCTTTAGTGAGAGTTAGTCATACACTGTATATATTCCAGTGAGCTGATTTAAACTCAGAACGAATTAAATCACTCATTCTGAGTTAGGACTACAAGAACTCACAGTTCTGAGTTGATTCAACTCATTCTGATTTAATTAATCATCTCCCATGAATTAACTCAACTCACAGTGAGAATCAACTCAACTCCCTGTGATTTGAAGTTTGTTGTTATTAACTCAGAAATTAACTAAACTCATTAGAATTTACAGTGTACCGGATATCACACTTTTGAAGTTGAATCCAGATTATACCTGCACTTTCCATTAGCGCAATCATGTATGTCCATGGGGATTACAATGATACACCCCCATGCACCAAAAAAGAGTATAACGATTTAGTTTACATCGGTAGTTTAGGTATCTTTTATTTTCAAAAATTGAAGGAGTTTGGATAATTTAGCATGCCTTAAAATGACCATAACCAAACGTAGGATTTGGCAACTTAGTGGTGAAAATTTAATAAATTACGAACGTTTTTAATTATTTGTTCACTATATAAAGTATCATTTAGTCATGATGAACCTATTAGCTTAGGGAACAATTTAGAAATTTTTCGTATATATCTTTTTGAATATATATGTCTACATCAGTTTTTCATTAGTTGTTGCCACACTGTAAATTTCAATGAGTTGAGTAATCAATACATCTAGCGAGTTAGTTATTTCTGAATCAGTAAACATTAACTGACTCTGGATTGAGTTGATTGTCAATTTGAGGTGAGTTGACTCTGGGTGAGTTCATTAATTAAGTCAGAATGAATTGAATCATTTCAAAATTTTGGGTTCTGATAGTCCTAACTCAGACTGAGCGATTCAACTCATTCTGAGTTAAAATCAACTCACTGAAATTTACAGTGCAAGTTAATACATGGTGGTATTCAAATTTTAGTCCAATGTATGAAACAGGAACGTAACAGTAGTATAAGCATGTTCCTAAGCCCAAACCAAAGCAAAAAACCTTAGCTTAAACCTTCAGCTCACTCTATTTCAGACTCGCACAAAAATGTTCCGCCCCTGATTTTCGCATGGGCCAAAATTTGGCTCACAATATTTCGTATGTATACAACCCAGCTACTCTGTGTATATAAATTTCGTTCTTGCCCCCTTTTTCAGATCGATTGTTGCAAAAACTATTTAAACTAGAAATTGGTGCTGTACACAGTCGGTCCCGTAAACAAGGGGAGTGGGCCAGTCGGGCTCAGCCCCCCCCCGCTGGAAAAATTTTGGCCCCCTAGAAAATTTTTAACCTTGCTTGCAAACTGTTAAAGCCCTTGAATGCCCCTCCTAGAAAATTTTTTCGCCCCCCTAGCAAGGTGAAGCTGACTACGGGTCTGTACACAGTTGAGAATACGGCTAATATGAAATTTCAAGATCATCGCAAAATAATTGAAGCAAACTTGGTAAAATACCTGCCTGTATGTGCTACAAAGCTGAGCTCAGTCTTATTGCAAAAGCAGTTTAGTCAAAGGGTGTTTAGTGAAACGCAAACACAAATTAAATACTTGATGCAGTAGAAAAATCACTCCGTTTTAGCTGTAAATATAGTTTTATCGCAAAATGTTCTTGCGCATAAAAGCTGTGTCAAAAATTCGCGTCTAAGTTTACGTAAAAACAAAACCGTTTAGAGATAACAAACCCCCTGCCTTTTGCAGACTGCAGTATGAAATTTAGTTTTCCGGGTAAACTTTATAAAGCGTACGTTTAGGGTTTTAATAATATATAGTACACTGCAAAAAATGGTGAGTCAAATTGACTCTCTCCGAAATAACTTTTCCTGACTACACAAACTGAGTCAAAATTCGACTTCGCCAGAGTCAACTCGAGTTGAATTTGACTCAGGCGGAGTTAAATTTTGACTCAGTTTGTGTAGTCAGGAAAAGCCTATTTCGGAGAGAGTCAATTTGACTCACCATTTTTTGCAGTGTACACTGTCGATTGTAACAAAATTCGGTTTTTAAAACGATATGCTACGCGACTTTATCACCTGTTGTTGATAATTGTTTTAAGCTATAGATTGAGCATACCTGCGCACTATTGGAACACCTATACCGTGCAAAAAATGGCGAGTCAAATTGAATCTCTTCGAAATAGGCGTTTCGGGAATACGCAAACTGAGTCAAATTTGACTTCACCAGAGTCAAACGTGCAACTCAGTGAATCGGATTTGACTCTGGCGGAGTCGAATTTTGACTCGTTTTGCGTAGTCCCGTAGAGCCTATTTCAGAGAGAGTCAATTTGACTCACCATTTTTTGCAGTGTCGACAGGGGGTCCGTAGCCAGAGAGGGACCAGCGGTGTTCAGTCCCATAAAAAATTTCGCCCACCTCCTAGAATATTTTTAACCTTGCTTGTAAGTGACCGAAGACCCTTGTGTGCACTTTCTGAAACAGATTTATCCCTCATTTCTAGCAAGGTGAGTTGGCTACTGGCCTGAATAAAAGGCGAACCATAATAGAGTTCAGTAGACCTGTATCGTGTGGTTTAAAGACGTTTCGTGGCATACATGATTTTGGAACGCAAATTTTTGGATTGTAAAGATGCATATGGATTATATAGCGTTGTCCATAATTGTCGGTCATGAACAATTTTTGATTTCAATTTAAAATTTGCGTTCCAAAATCATGTATGCCACGAAACGTCTTTAAACCACACGATACAGGTCTACTGAACTCTATTATGGTTCGCCTTTTATTCAGGCCAGTAGCCAACATGATTTTGGAACGCAAATTTTTGGATTGTAAAGATGCATATGGATTATATAGCGTTGTCCATAATTGTCGGTCATGAACAATTTTTGATTTCAATTTAAAATTTATAAACAATGCGGCCCATGTTACTTTAAGGGGCGCCCCGGTTTCTGGTGGGTCCATAAAAGAGTTGGTTTAGATTCTTGATTACATTTTTTGCTTAAGTTTTGGCTTAGGCTTAGACTTAAGAACACATTCTTCCAACGCTTAGGCTTAGGCTTAGGAATACGCTTAATCTACTGTTACGCCCCTTAAAGTAACATTGGACAACAATGCTGTAAAATTTTCACCGCTTTACGGGTCTTACAATATATACAAACTGCCTACAGTGCTATGATCTATAATGACGAAATTACGTTTAAACGTTAGCTCGCTTCGCTGGTAAAGATGCTATCAAACTGTTACTAGATATTGCACCAAAACCCAAACATCCATGACGTGAAATCACAATTACTGCTATGTTAAGTACAAACATTTAATAGCCTTGCCGTAACCACCTACCTTTTGTCTAATCATTTTACGCATTCTTCCAAGACTACGGTTAATACGATCGTTGCATTCGCGATCTGCTCTTCTGTTAGTTTGCTGACCACAAATATGTTTCGTTTCTTGTGGATTTTTGGTATACAACAGCGGATAACGAGCACGAAACCGAGCGATTCGTTGGTCAAATAGATCCGATGCATCCGTATTCGCAGAATCGATATATTGTCGATTGTTTGGTGCTTTTGTTCTCGCTTGATTGGTTGTCTGAAAGTTTCGCGCGTTGTTGGAGTTACTGTAGAAACCAATAATAGCGCCATGAGGTATTCGCTCATCAAATCGTTTTTCCGTTTCCAAATTGATCGAATTTTTGATTGGTTGTTGGTCTACCGTTGACGTTTTCTTCATATTTGTCGCCGTACGTTTTGAAGCTGTTGGCTGTATTGCGATAGTTTCCGTGTTCGCGTTTATGTTGCGATTATTTCTGGTCATTTGGTTACTGTAACGTTTTTGAGTGACCAGTGTTGCTTGTGATGTTTTCACTTCCGTTTCGGCGTTCCCATAGTGATTAAATTCGCGGATGACGGAACCTGGAAACGGTTGGCAAGTTTCTGGTGAAGCTGAAAATTTGAGGTTCTTGATCGACCGGGTATCACTTGTGGAACGGGTACGTTTCGTGTAATCATTAGAACGACGTGAAACATTGGTATCGTTTGGATGGCTCGTTTTACGGGTGATCGGTTGACTAAAGGATTTGCCGGCTTGAATGGTCTGCATAATAAAATTTATAGTTAGTTCAATGACACGGACGTCTACTTAAAAGTAAACAATATTTTTGCAATGTCCCGGCTTATCCCTGCGGTACGCTGCAAAAAATGATGAGTCAAGTTGTCTCTCTACCAAATAGGCTTTTCGGGACTACACAAACTGTATCAAATTCGACTCCTCCAGACTCAAATTCGACTTACCGAGCGACTCGGGTGAGTGGAATTTGACTCTGTTTGCGTAGTCCAGAAAAGTCAATTTCGGAGAGAGTCAATTTAACTCACCATTTTTTGCAGTGCAATATTATTTTTATCTGTTGGCGTACACGCGTCAATTTTAAATTTTTTTTGACATTTTGCAAATTAATATTAAAATTGGTGAAATTGAACAGCTTTCGTATAACCTGATTTTGTTTCAATTCCGGCTGCTGTAAAATTAATTGCTACAGTATTTTTCTCCTGCGGTTCTTTCCTGATACTTACAAAACGAGTAAAAATTATTGAGATTTACAAACTAAATGTTAGTTAAATATGTTAAACCGGGCCCGTACCCAGGGGGGACAGAGAGGGCTGAGCCCCTCTGGAAAAACATTGACACTCCTAGAAAATTTTCAACTTTGCTTGCAAGTCATTAAAAACCCTTGAAGGCCCCTTCTGAAAACTTTTTAGCCCGCCATTGCGAGGTGAGCTGGCTATGGGTCTGTGTTCAATCAACTAAAAACTGTTTTTAGAAATGTGTTCACAGTTGCTAAATTTCTCACCGAATAAGATTTGCGATCAATCTCAGTTGGTAAACCCGCTTTTGCCAGTACAGACCTTCGATATTCGAGCACATCTTGAGAAGACATTAAAGCAGATTCGGTTTTGTTCCCGTCAACGCTGGTGTCAAACGAACGAGTTCGTCTTAGCACGAAAGTTAGTCGAACAGTAACAGGTTTCATTTAAATTTAAAATTTAAAATTGTTAATCATTGTTCCAGATCGTATGAATAGCTCCGTCGGAACTAGGGAGTAACCGGATATCCGTTTCTGTTTCCGTTATAGAAATACCGGAAATTCCGTTATCTTTACGTACATTAGTTATAAATCAGGTATATCTCGCAATTTTTTTCATACTGATAAGTTGCATTGCTTGAAATGATATAAAGCAATTACGAAATGCTATCGAAATTAAAAGTTTTAGAAAACCCGGAAATATTTGCACATTTCAATTGTGTTGACAGAAAATAAAACATCTTTAAAACTTTTATACTTCAACATTCGTTTTGCGTTTCCGTTATTTCGACCACTATTCGGTTACATTTCCATTATTTTTATAGCCCATGTATATATAGAACAGGGCCGCAACAGTAAGCATATATATTCCTAAGCCTAAGCCTAAGCGTAAGCCTAAGCCTAAGCCTAAGCGTAAAGATTAGCATATACCTAAGCAGTAGCCTATTAAGCCTAAGCTTAAAGACTAATCAAAAAATTTTGTTTATAGCTTAAACTGATTCTATTACAGCCCCTCCGCAATACGATCCGGCCCTGATCTATACATGGGTTGTTTTTATTATTCGTTTACACTATGGTCTGAACTAAGTATTAGTACTTTAAAACGAACAATTCGTGTTGAACAGTTTTGCTTTTAATACAGAGAACGCAATATCAGCATTCGATTAAAAATATTACCTGAAACTTTATAATTTTGTTTGAAAAAGATGGAAAAATGGTTTATTGCATTGTTGATCCATGTTACTTTAAGGGGCGACCAGGTTTCTGGCTGGTCTATAAAAGAGTAGGTTTAGATTCTAGGTTACATTTTTTTGTTTAGGCTTAGGCTTAGGCTTAGAAACACATTTTTGCAACGCTTATTCGTAGGCTTATGCTAATAGGAATAAGCGTTGCAAAAATGTGTTTCTAAGCCTAAGCCTAATACGCTTAAAATACAGTTACGGTCCTAAAAGCAACATTGGCCGCATTGTTTCTGGTCAACAGTAAACGTTTTAGTTTCAATTTTTGTCATGAGAATTTCTGTGATAAATAATTTTCGACCATGATTTATATTCTACTAAAAATTAACGTTTTGTAATTCAAGGAAACTTTTCTTTAAATATGAAGAAATCTTTTGTGTATTGCAAAATGTACAGTCATTCATCGACACCAAAAGCGATTTATGTAAAGAACTGGACCGTTACAGAGGTACACTGCAAAAAATGGTGAGCCACATTGACTCTTTCCGAAATGGGCTTTTCCGGACCACACAAACGGAGTCAAATTCGACGCCACTAGAGTCAAATTCGACGCCACTAGAGTCAAATTCGATTCACTCGAGCTCTCAGCGAGTCGAATTTGACTCTAGAATCTAAACCTGCTCTTACAGATTCACCAGAAATCTGGACGCCCCTTAAAGTAACATGGGCCAGCCTGTGTTTAAAACATTGGACTGACGATCCTATGTAGGTGAGTTGGCCTGTTGCCAATTTCACCATTTTTGCCCATAAGTGGAGCAGTAATCATGCTATTCAACTGTTACGCTAGTAAAAGCGATAGTTCACTGACTTTTAAATTAAGGTGCTGCAAAACAATGCCGGCCCATGTTAATTTAGCGGCGTCCAGGTTTCTGGTGAATCTGTAAAACAGCAGGGTTTAGATTCCAGATTACATTTTTATGCTTAGGCTTAGGCTTAGAAACACATTTTTGCAACGCTTATTCGTAGGCTTATGCTAATAGGAATACGCTTAAAATACTGTTACGTCCCTTACATTGGCCACAATGTCAATTGTGCAACCGAATGTGAACAAAACTGGACCTGGAGACACAGTCGGAGGTCAACAAATTTTAGCGAATCCGCGTCTGGAATCTTGTATGAAAAATAAAAAATATGCTAAATATATATTAACAATAATCATCAAAATGACAGACAAATTTGTTTCAGCTTTTTTTCAGAAATTTCGCTAATTAAAGCTTCCAAATTGCGGTTGAAGTTTTCTGGAACGTCCGGCAAAATGTACCCGAGTCTGAGTCGGAATTGAGGGTTGTTTTTGCACCGAAACCGTAAAGCAGACCATCGGTTGTACCGGTGCCATAAAAATACTGTTTTTAGAACAAACGTGGTGTTCCACTGACATTTGTACCTTGTAAATGAACAGGTTAAACGAAACTTACCGCAGTTTGCTAGTTTATAGACCTTAAATTCACAAGTGACACATATGGCACGCGTGAGGGTATGGCATACCTCAGTAGAATTTTTAATTATGAGAAATACATATAGCTGGCACGGTCATACTTCAGGCAAATTAAAGCCATCGTGTGTAAAAGAGTTAGGTTCTTTTTTGAGTAAATTGGATATGCTTGCAATATATACAATCAGAGTTCATTTGTCACACCAAAATATTTCGGTTTTCTGACGAATGTAGCGTAAATTTTCTTTTTCAAGCTTTCAGCTTTTGCATGCGTTTTTTCGAAAAACATGGATGAAACAAAGAATATTCGCTCCAAGGCATGTACTGCATTGACCCGAATAAGAGGGGGTAATAAGAGGGGACCCCCATTTTGAGTCCGAATCAATAAGAGTCCGTATCCCTAATAAGAGTCCGCATCGGATAGGGTCGCTAAACCCTAAATAGTCCATAAATGTCAATTAACCCTTTATTCGGGTCACTACAGTAGTGTAACGTCGTTTTTAAAGCAAACTTTTAATTTACTGCTGTACAAAGAGTGTTAACATGTTGATTAGTCCATGATTACGTAGATTAATACTCAGACAATATCGGATCAAGAAATTTGCTACTGGTTACCCGGGGCGCTTCGTAGTGAATAACTACTCAATAATTTGTTAATAGAAAGTATCACTGTAAATTCCTGTGAGTCAATTATTAACCAACTCAGACGGAAAACTAGTTTTTTCTGAGTTAATAACAGTAAACTGTTTTTTCTGAGTTAATAACAGTAAAGATTAACACACTCTGAGTTGAGTCGATTCTCACTCTGAGTTGAGTTGATTCCGGGGGAGTTCATTAATTGAATCAAAATGAGTTGAATTAACTCAGAATTATGAGTTCTGATAGTCCTAACTAAGACTGAGTGATTCAACTTATTCTGAGTTGAAATCAACTCACTGGAATTTACAGTGTATTTGGTGGCAAACAACAGTAAAATAATTCAGAAAATTATATCGAAAAAACATTTCAATTGTAACGATCTGTGTGATTGATCGCCTTATAGCAAACATTGCAGCGAATAGAATCAGTGTTCTGCACAGTGAAAGTGAAAGTGAATTTATATTCGCCAAGTGCACGAAAGCAAAACAATTTAGTACAGCTGCAGCTGTATTAGAGAAGTTTTATCCGAGTAAGAAACACAGTAGCAAATCGGCTGAAGAACACAGTTCACTGTAAATTTCAGTGAGTTGATTTTAACTCAGAATGAATTGAATCCATTCAAAGGTGTGAGCTCTCAATTAGGTCTTTCAGAACTCAGAATTCTGAATTGATTGAATGTCACTGTGAGTAAATTATCAACTAAGCCAGAATTAAATCAGCTCAGTGTGAGTTAATGTTTTACTGTTATTCACTCAGAAATAACCAGAAATAACCAATTTTTCCTCTGAGTTGATTGATCAACTCAGGAATTTGCAGTGTTGAGAGCCGCATTATTAGGGTTACAGGCAATATAATTTCATTTCTATGACTTTTGCAATATTTCACTAATTAAAGTTCTGAAGTATTTTTGGGTGTGAAGAATCTGAATAAATTGTTTACAAACGTTCAAAACCGATAAAAGAATAGTTAGCTATTAATTAATTTGCATATTAGCTTAATTGCATAAGTGTGTTGAGCTTCGCTCAATACGTGTAGTTCCACTTCTTGAAAATATTAATTGCAAAAATAACAATGGTGCTGTAAGCATAATTTCTAATAATTACAGAGTAGTTTCATTTATAACGCCGCCCAGCTGCTTCTATTGAAACGCACCAAAAGGTTTTAAGGCATCCACGTGTTTTTGCCTAAGCAATATCAGGACGTGCCTACCGAGAGCGTAAATGTCAAAGAAGTGGTCACATATACAAATTTAATTTAGCCAACTATAGCCGTACTGCTTTATATCGAACATCTGGTATTATACCAAATCTATTTAAAATAATCTGAGTCATTCACATTTTGTTGGCATACACTGTAAATTCCGATGAGTTGATTATAATCAACTCAGGGGAAGAATTGGTTATTTCTGGCTATTTCTGAGTTAATAACAGTAAACATTAACTCACTCTGAGCTGATTTAATTCTTTATTAGTTAATTTTTTAACTCAGAATACATTCAATCAACTCAGAATTCTGAGGTCTCAATAACCTCATTCAGTGTTCAGATCGCTGAGTGGATTCAACACATTCTAAGTTAAAATCAACTCACCGAAATTTACAGCGACTCGCTGTCTGCTGTCTAGATCACAATCCCTGTTGACCTCGAATCGACATGAACAAAACAAGTTCCGGACTGTCCCAGTTTTATAACGTAAACCCCGCATCACTAACCTCCCTTTGACACTAAAGCACGATTAATAAAATGCCGCCTGATGTTATCTCGATACTTAAAACTTAGATTTTACAGAAATTCTGTTAAAAAACTATAGTAGTATTCCTCATAGTGCACTATTTACCAGTTGTTGCCTGGACACTCATAGGGACTCAATTTTTTCAGGTTTATTTTGAACACAAAAACGGAATATATTCTTGGTTGAAATTATTTTCGTGATGTGCATATTATGGGTGTATTCAGTTTTATCATTAACCCTTTCTCACATGAATATTTTCTATTTCCCCTGAGACCTACTTTTATGCTAGGATTCGAACTCCGGTGAATGGAGTGGGAGGCGTATATCATCACCACTCAGCTATAGGAGCTTGACGCTCGAGCCCGAGGGGGCGGTCACGTCTTGTGGTGTTTTAGTACTATGTATACGTGTTGCAATTGTTAAACACGGTGCGATGTACATTATTTAACGTATATATACTGCGATTAGTTGCCTATATGCAACTCAATGTGAGAAGGGGTTATAGATAGTAAACTGAAAATTTTTCGCTTAAACGCCTGTTAGTCATTTTTATTTAACGTCTATCTGATTCTCACGCATGTAGTTGGAATATCTTGTAAACGAAAGTTCGAAAGCGAATCAAGTGAACAGTCAAACGCAATTTTGGCAGAATTACCTACTACAAACTTCTGGTTTCGCGTCGGTCCGCAGAGAAACCGTTTCCTGGATCTGTTGGATATGACCACGTTTTGGCGTCTTTAACCCTTTCTCACATGAATATTTTCTATTTCCCCTGAGACCTACTTTTATGCTACGATTCGAACTCCAGTGACTGGAGTGGGAGGCGTATACCATCACCACTCAGCTATAGGAGCTTGACGCTCGAGCCCGAGGGGGCTGTCACGTCTTGTGGTGATTTAGTACTATGTATACGTGTTGCAATTGTTAAACACGGTGTGATATATACTATTTAACGTATATACACTGAAGGGGTTATAATGCCACGTGAACTGTAAGCGTAAACATAGGCTACCCTGATCCAATCCAAAAGTAAAAGTGAGAAGGAAACTTAACGACTAAAGCGAGAGAATAGTATTAAGACGCTTTTTGGTCGATTGCATGAAATACTGAACCAAATTTTACATACGGTTGGTTTGTTCTTGTTTTGGGAATATGCAGATGCCATATGTCCGAGTAACCATGGGTCAAACAAAACAGAAGTGACAGGTGGCACAGTTACGGATTTCGCCAAGTTTCTCCTCAATCTCTATACGAAAAATAGATTTGTCAATTTTGTAATCGGATCTACTTGATCCACCTCTAATGTTTACCAAACTGTTATTTTAGACGTCCCGGAAAAAGCCACTAATTCTCGAACCACCTACTTGCACGGATGCACTTTGTCCTCGATCCGAAGTATCTAAGGTAGCAATATGCTCTTTTCAAAATTAGTATCACCGACAAAACATTTGTTTCCAAGCAATATGCGTTCACATCCAACATTCTCCAATTGGTTAACAAACAACGCAATCTTCTGCGCAAATATAAAAACTGTGTAAAGAGATGGCTAGTGAAAGTAACAATTCTGCAACTTATTCACGAAGTTAGTTAACTCTGACATCGAAGCGCATTGGAGAATAATATAATTTTCCCAGCATAAGTACACCACGACAGGTAACGTTCAGATAAAGTACGTATCACTTGTTCATGTTGTAAATAACTGCATGACACAAATGTCTAATTCCTTTGATCAAACACGGAAAACTGTACTAGCGCAAGCACATAATTAAGACGAACTCCTTTTAGTTAAAGCCATTTTTGCTGGTTACATAATGTATGTGACATGCGGATTCATGGAGGCAAAATAAATATGCTGATGCTGACACTGCACGTCGGATACATCATATTCAGCAGCAGTAGAAACGCGAAAGAACCTAGACGCAAGAGTGTATAATGAGGGTCTTATAAGGCACAAAAACTAGAAAACTCAGCAATTGATTTTCAGGCGGCGTGGCTCAGCGGTAGTGCGTTTCTCACTGTGTTTACAGTTGAACTCTGCAGGGCGAAAATTGAATTCATTGCCTGAATTTTGTATTCTAAGTCAAGTGTCATTTACCGCTAACTAACGAAATTAGTTATAAAGCTGTGTATCGACACGAACCGTTATTTTCAGTCTTATGTTTTAAAGACTATAACGCTCATGTTACTATAAGAATATGAGTTTGGACATCGAGCAGGAGCTAGCTAAGGTACGCCGGCTTGCTCCGTCCATCCAATATGTTACTGTTATTTCATGTGTGCCCGCCATGGTGCGTTTCAACATCACTATGAGTAAAATGAAGGTAAGTGATATCTAAATATAGATCAATATATTTGATATAATAATGTTAGGGATTGCGTCCTAACAAATTCAAGATTATTTGGTGTGAACGTAATGTCCACGCCACCATACCAAAATATTTACCAAACTAAAAAATTTACGTAGATTTCTAAAATCCTCCTTGTATCAGTTTCCAGACAACATAAGAAATTGTTTTCGGTACCGATAGCAGTACAAGTTGTTCCCAGGGAAAAATGTCCTGTGGAAATTTTCAGTTTGAATTCTTACCAGAGTGCAAATTTTCTGGAGGGAAAATTTTCCCGAGAAAAAATGAATTGCAACACCTCAACAACGCAGCACGTTAGATTAGGTGCATATCTTTCGAAGCGTGATCATCGACTCATTACTATACACTTATTTACATGACATTGTTACAGGTGGTGGACCTCTGTCTGCAATTTCCGTCGAACTATCCAAGTGAGCTGTTACTTATTGAAGTTAAAACTAAAACATTGTCTGACAAATTTACTGACAGCATAATGAAAAAGATCGAGTCAAGCAAAGATGAGCTCATATGCGGCCAACAAATTCTACCTCTGCTCAGAATGGTCATTTTGTTTATTGAGCAAAATCCGTTGTGTGTCTGTGTCGATGAAATATCCACCATCAAACAACGCTTTGATTCCTCAGATTCGTTAAAAATCAGACAAAAAAGTTCTCAGATTGTCTTGTTTATATCAAAAGTAAGCATGTTTCGTTCGTATATATTCTTGTAAAACGCGTTAGGGTAGGGTTAACGAAATTATCGCATTATGGTAGGGTTAACGCATGACAATTTTGAAAATTGACACGTGTTAACCCTACCTTATAATGTTTTCGGTGGCAAAATGAAATTTTTTCATGGTGAACGATGCATAATGAGCTGGGTAAAGCTAAACGTTGCCGTATACGGAATTGGGTTAGGATTTGTTTCGAAACTGGCTCCTTATGGCATTTTACTAGTTTTTCAAGAAACTTAGACTTTTGTCATTCTCGACGCTGTCATACAAAACGTATCATTACATACCTACCTAAATAGAAACAAATTTTTGCAAAATGCTAATCTTCTTAAATCCATTCTTTGCGTGGAGAAGTATGACTTCACAGCGCAAAGATGAGGTGATGCGTTGTCTCTTATAAAAATTATTGACAAGCAAAGTTGGGTGCTTGGTCAGATCGGAAAGAAACCGAAAATTAAAAATGTTACATATGTTATAAAAATGTTTCAGCGTCTTTTAATGCGGACCAGAGATTACCGCGCTCATACATTCTTACTGATGCTTTTAAAACATACCCTTTCTTTTAAAACATGCCCTTTCATTAAAACAACACCGCAATTCGTCTCATGGTTGTTGGTGCATTTTATAGGACGATTATCATATCGAAGCGAAGGTAACAATTCCACATGAGGAATATCCGCTACGTCAAGTTGAAACTGAAATAATTTCGTGCAATTTTCCTTCTAACTTTATTCGACATTTTCTTGGACAAGCGACTGAAATTGCACGTCAGTGTACCCAGCCATCTGCTGTGCGGAAACTGAAAAAAGGTAAACTAAAGCCCCAACTGCCGTTTGTACCAAAGCCGTCTCTTTTACCCGTAGCTGAATTTCTTATATCGTCAGTAAGACGCTACGCCACAGAAAACTGTTCGTTATGCCAAACAAAAGCATTTCCGATTGATACAAACAAAATTGTGACTGACGAAAATTCTGATCGATTTATTGAACGCGTCTACTGTTCACATATATTTCACCATCGTTGCATTGACGAATATATGAAAACCCCACCGTTTACTGGAGGTAAGAAGTGCCCGGGGTGCCAAAATGTGATTTATCACGACAAATGGCGTGCGAGTGAACAAATTCGTGAACAATGTTGGGCGCATCAACAAGCAAAGCAACGCGAGCTGGAGGAAGTTGAAGATTTTTTGTCGTAGTGTTTTAACGGATAGCGAAATATTTTATTGTCACGTTTAACTGTTTTCCCTGGAACATATTTTAAGTTCGCATTTGAGCTAATAACCAATCAAGTAAAAAATTAGTTATTTTTCAAAACGAGTTTTTTCTGCACGGTCTAAATTCAAATTTGATTTTTCAAAATTTAACTTTCTGCTGCATGAAAGGCTCTTTGGTGCGTATAAAATTTGTGAAAAGTTACAACTCAGGCAAAAAATACCAAAGCAGGAGCTAAAAACACTCAAATTTAGTAAAAGAAGCAAGTGTCTGACGGTGACTAATTGCTAACCGATGCTATATTTCAGTATTCCGTAAAAATCTATATCCGACTCCGTTATAATATACCGGAAATTCAGTTATTTTGATACTGGGTAAATGTTCATACTTTTATACCCAAATCATTCAGGATGCAACTTAAGGTGAAAACCTGGAGCCGCAGGTAAACGAATTTTCTTGGCAGGTGAAACAAAATTAGGTAGAATTGCAAAACACGAGTAAATGTTGTTTGAGATCTCTTGACATTTAAACCGTTCAGATTTGAGATTACCACATAGTTTACGAGCAAACTTGCACGTGCGAACGGCACAAACCTAAAGGCAAATTTCTCTTCTGAGATTGTGTGAACCTGCGCCATAAATTATACTGCACCGAGGTCGATTTTCTGCAAGATGTAGATTTCCGGTTTTATAATGTAAGGTTTATCCGCATACCATGCGTAAATATTTGCACTGTGGGAAACGTTGCTAGGACCATGTTACTTAAGGGCCCTCTGGTCTTTTGGTGCCGCTACAGAAGAGTACTTTTTCCAAAAAATGGTTTACTATAATCAATGACGATTGTAAACTTGCTTTATTCTGTATCAGTTCTTTCTTTCTTGTATGTAGTAGTTTTGGTGTGATAAAATTCGTTTGTGACGGTTGTCGCATTGTTTTGTTTGAGAAAATTGGTTGATGTGTTAGTTACTTGATATTGATTTTGCTCAAAACGTTCTCGTATATACAGTAACTAGGGTGCATTCGAAGGTGGAAAAACCGGAGCCATAGGTCATGTTGAATTGCCAAAAATCGTTCATAAGTGTCGTTTTTGAGAAATCTGTGCTAATTAGCACTTTCATTATTGGCCCGGAGAGTCACGCAATATTGGGGGACAGCCGTTCCTAATGACACTTAAGGGTTGTGGGTGTTTAAAAACAGCCACTGAACTTTGTGTCAGTGTGAATTTTAGACAGAATTTGTGATTTTGCCGTTTCTCTTTGATGCAAAATTTATTCCAGATTATGCCGCATTTCATATAATGAAACTACACCTCTGTAAAACACTACTTAAAATACTGTAGTTATATTTTACTAACTTATTTTAAGTCTGTCCTAAATACTGTGTAAATCTTTAGTGAAATAATTTAAATGTAAATAAAACAACGGCTTCATTTGCTAGTTGTAAGTTTGTAAAAGTACGGTTTTGTGTTTGCTTAAAATTATGTAAAACTTTGCCAAGGACCATAGTAGTAAAACCTACACTTAATTCGGAAAACATTAATTTTAAACATATTCGATGGAGTTTTTTCAATTCCAGCGTGCTAGTATTTTGAGACTCATGATCGTTTTCTATTTGAATTAAGACCTGAAGACATGGAAGCATTTGTTCCAGTATGTGTTTGTTCTTCGTCTGTGCGCTCCAGCATTATTGGAAAGTGGAAGCCTGTGTGAAAACACAATATTTAGAACGCAAAAATTCTGAAATGAATGTAGCAGGTCACTGTAAATTCTAGGGAGTTGATTTTAACTCAGAATGAGTTGAAATTACTCAGAAACATAAGCTCTAAAGGTCTTTCAGAACTCAGAATTCCGGATTGGAAATCACTCTGAGTTAAAAACAACTTTACCGGCAAACCCGCAATTGATAAATGTGTAGTGGAAAATACCGAATTGCACTACCGGAACTGGAATTTCGATGGCACCCTGCACGAGATCAGTTAAGTTCCTTGAGCCCTAATTCGGCTCGTAATTTAAGGGGCGCCCAGGCTTCATGTGAGTCCATAAAAGAGTTGGTTTAGATTCTAGATTAATTTTTTGCTTAGGCTTAGGAATACGGTTTTTGCAACGCTCAGTCGTAGGAATGCGCTTAATCTACCGTTACGCCTCTTGAAGTAAACATTGGCCAATAATTCTATGCAACTTGCTAATAGCTCGAACGTTCGAAACCAATACATTTACTACCCACTAAAACAACAGAGTTATGTATGCGAATATAAACGCCTTGAGACACCATAATGCATGCCTGACAAACAACGGACAAGCGATTCGGTAGGCATATGCCCGTCAACTTGGTGTCAATCTCCTCGTTAACAAGGGAGTAGAAATATAGCATGTTCCAGTGGAAATGACGATGTACAGTACTTCGACACTTACAAAACTGACAGGCTTATAGATTGAAAAGAATGTTCGTTCAGAAATTAGAGATGGTCATTACTAAATATAAACAAGAACGAAAATCACACTGCGTTATACGTAAAGACAAACAAACAATAAAGGAAAACTATGAACATTACGTATGTATATTTAATTTCAAGCTTTAATTATTCTTCGAACCCCCTGCGAATGCCAACTTGAACGAATATGGGAATTTGGAATCTAAAACAATGTATGAATTAAAAGAAAAACACCAGCAAACATGAGCGGAAAATTACGATAATCTATTACGCATTATGCGTTCTACTTTTAGTCTGACAAACGGGTCCGGTTGTTCCCTGATAAGACAATGCATTGTCATGGCCAGCCCAACTCCTAAGAAACAAACTGAATATTATAAAACATAATCTAGAAATTAAAGCAAAAAAACTTACTTGGATGTTCAACGTCAATGCTGAGATGGTTGCACTTGACGCACGCTTCTATCGCTGACTTGACAGTTGTAAAACGCGCGAGCCCAGTGCGATTCTTGCGCTCATTCTTTACGTCAAATATTGTTATTTCGTTTGGCATCTCGGCGTTCTCTTTTCGAAACAACTGCAGCAAAACGTTACAAATACAATAACAATACAAGGCCATTCAGTTTTACACACTATACAAACGGCTTTGGAAGTCATATGAAGCCAATACTACTATGACTTTTTTAAAACCATCTTCAAAATTTTTGTAGACCGTAGCAGCCCGCCTTCAAAATCCTGGCAACGCCAATGCCACCGTCGAGCAAAATTACTACAAAATGTATATGTACCTCTTTAACATCCTCTTCACTAAAATCAAACGGACAATTATAGAAATGAAGAGTATCCGACGGCGGCATAACACGATTTTTCTCTGCGTTCTTGACATTGAAAAATCGATTGTTTCGATCTGCGGAAAAATCTTTGAACGACGGCTGACCGTTTGGCAACGGAAACGGATCACGCATATCTTCAAGTCGAGCTTGTTTTGATGGCCTCAAACAGACATGAATCTACCAGGTTTACTATTCGATTTAACATTACCACTGTACAATTATAATTCACATTCTAAATCTCGGTACTGATACAAAAAGCGCGAGAAGCTTTACAGAAAAATTCAAAATGCACACATTAACCTTGAGAGAGATAAATTAACAGGTGTACACCTTTTATTTTGAGTTTACAATATAACAGTATTTCATATTAGCATTCAATCAAAGCATTATGATAATCATAGCATTGTAAAATGTGATCAATATTTATTCACGTAGGCCATAAGATAGTACGGCACGCAATATAATCATCCTGACTTTTACCGAAGTGTTATTTTGTTATCAAAAATATCCTTGCCACTGATCGCGTTTACAGCTCTCATCATTTGCGCATGATTTCCCATTTCCACCATTGCAGTGTCTGGTTTAGTTTTCATGAATTTTACCTGTAGATTATCATATATTAAGTTATATAATAATTTTAATATTGCGAGTCTGGATCATACTAACAATAGAAAATAAAATTTAGTTGGCACAAAAATTGTAAATTGTGACCGAGACATGACTACATTTTCATCATGCTTTTAATTTGAGAAGTTCAAAGCTTTGAAGTTACACATACAGTTAGGAACGAACATTCTTTATTATTTCGAATAATAAACTTGTATCACATTTGTGGCTGTAGTTGGTGTTGAGACGACTTTCTGCCAGTCATAGCCGCCAATATCTATTTCAGACTGAACTAATATCCACCAGGCAACTAAAAGTAACAAATAAGATTACACTTACTTTAAGCACATTACCATACTGGCACAGCAAATTGAACACGCGATTTGGTGACCAATTATCGTGATCGACACCATACACCATTACTACGGCGCCCACAGACGGACCCATCGGTCCACCTGGGCCGCCGCCGGACATCATCATTAATCCACCAGGTCCACCACCGCTAGGATCAATCGAGTCCGGCATTGCACCTCCGAACCCCGCTCGGCCTCCTCCAAAATTTCGACCCATAGCTCCTCCAACCGGTCCACCCATACTTCCACGGCCCATCGCGCCAGCTAGTGGACCGTATAGATCGGGCGGCCCGCCTGCTGAACCTCCACTATACAAGCTGCCACCAGCTCCACCTAAATCCGCCGGGCGATTTCCTTGATAATAACTTCCGCCCCCGCCACTAAACGCACCTCCAACAGGACCACCTGGTCCATTATCAAACAAACTACCGCCACCAAGACTCGAAAACGAACTTCGAGCTCCTATCGGACCCGCTTGCCCCCCGCCACCTGTTTTGAACATTCCTGATCCAACTGGTCCGCCTCCAGGCTGATTTGCTCCAGATCCAATATGTCCTCCGATTGGGCCGTACGAACCGCTACCACCTACCATGCCAGAGTCGAAATCTTGAATATAAACAGAAAGTCATAAATACAATATGAAGGCTTAAACAAACCAATCACTGCGAACGTGCTTGGCGCGTACTAAAATCTATCAGCTTCCAAAGCATTTTATTTACCTATGTGGACACGCCAGAAATTATAAAAGTAATTAGTTTTAATCAAGTACGTCTACGTAATAAAACGAAGGTTGCAACTATTTACAAAAGCAAACGTGGTGTGGGCAGGTAAACCACAAAATAGCATCATACCCTAACTGGCAACTTACCACCCGGCATACCAAACGACTGTTTAGGACGATTCAACAACGAGCGGCGATTTTCCTTGTTCATCATAGCGATGTCTAAAGAAAAAAAATATGTTCGATTAGAACCGATACCGAAAGTTTTAATAAATCATTAATTGTCACAACTTAATTTTCTTTTAGCGAAAAACAGTAATGAATTACGTTTGCAGAAAACCCTTATTTTACAAGGCATGTCCACCTGGTTTTTCAAAAACAAAACTCGCTGATACGAATGCATTAATACTTTTCTTAACAAATGTATACGTAACCGCATATGTATGTAAGCAACAAATCTTTTTAAGCAAGTAGACAGCTAATGAAACATCAAAAATTAAATCAATTTTAACAGAAGCTGTCATCGAACTCTGTTATTAACTGCAGTGCATACTCTATACGTTAGATTGGAATCCAAAAACGTTTAAAAACGTTTGCGAAACTGTGAACTAAAAAATTTAAATAGAAAATGCATAAGCCATAGAAACTGTCCACCAGTTACAGGCTGTAATCCCGACCGTTTACTATGGAGTCAGAGTTGCACAATTTGAAAACACTCGGACTTTAACTGATGAAATTTTTCATCAAAAGTAACTAAACAACCCGAACTGCAAAATTAACTTCTGAAAAATGTACCATCGGTCTGTGTTTTGCTGCATATACAATTTCGGAGGCAAATACAGCCTATATAGCCTACGGAAAATTATCAAAGGTTAAACGCAGATTACCCATAAAATACTAAATTATTCATTTACATTTTCATCTTCTCAACTCTATCAATAATCTCAACACAAATTTCTGCTTCAGTCATGTAGAATCGATGATTTATAGATACTGACAGTTGAAAAACCCAAGGATATAGACCTTACAAAACATATATTCAGAATCATTCGCTGAATGGCATGAGGTTGGGAACAGCGGTTTAAAACCCGGATACCATTATTAAGCGGAGAGGATGGTAATTTATAATATACGAATAGTTATCTCCTAACACCAATTCCGAAGATGTATCTCCATCGTGGCCAAATGCTAGCTTGGTTTGGCTCGCTTTCATCATCCACGGGCCGTAAATCACGTTTGACGTGCGAGCTCGAACATAGTTTTACCAGAGAAATGCGATCGCTTCTGAAGTCACAACAATACAACACAATCTACAGTATTTGTTGTGGAATTCCAGTGTAAAAATGTTTCCTGCTTTTTTGTGTATCTTGTCGTTTCCATAACCATACGTGTGCTGTATCGGCATCATGCATGAGTGACTGAGAGAACAATTTGTACAGTGCTCCAACGCGTACTGCCGGTGTTGTAAGAATGACGTACTACCCAAGATGGCATGTAAATTATGACACTGTTTCCTTTGTTTATAAACTGCGAAAATCCATCATGTGTTTAATGGATAACAATATTCGTGCCAATCATAATACTGTTGCAAGGTGGTATGCTACACTTCTTTGCAGGTTGATATTCAATATGTTTTCACTTGCAGACACACCCCATTTTCAATCACGAATGTGTACCGAATAGAAAATAATTGACGCGAGTCGTGCCAGTCATATAAATGCTGTTACTGTAAGATGATATGCTAGTACGCTTACTTCTTTGCAGGGTAACATTCAGCATGCTTTCAAGTGCATTATATCTGCATTTTCAATCAAGTATATCATGTAAATAAGTATAGTAAATTGCCGTGCAGATAATATTAATGTTGCTGCAAGGTGATATGCTTCTTTGCAGGTTGACATTCAGTATATTCTCAAGTGCGTACATCCCGCATTTTCCATCATGGAGACATTGATGCTGGGCTCAGTGTATAAATATTTTTGTGTTTCCAATGATTTCCATGCCGTTTGTTATCAGATGTGAGTGCAACACCGTGATTAATGTATCTGTAATGCTTTTTTGCCGCACATAATGGCATGACGTTAAAATACTGCATATAAAATGTTACGTTGTGATTGAAACCACAATTTTAACATTCCATACGTAATATAAGTAAAAACCTGTCTTAAATGCCCATATGAAATTCATGTGGCAATATAGAACGAACAGTGAACGTCGAGTAGTAAGACACCAAAACCTTGAGTAAAATGCATAGTGTTAGGTTTTTACCATGGTGCGACCGGAATTACAATTTGCCGGAACCGGAATTTGAAAAAAATTACCGGAAGCGGAACTGGAAAATGAATATACACGCCACCGAAAAATTCATTTTAATTTTCGTTTTGCAATATAATTGATGATATAACTCTAGCTGGAGATAGGTATTCACTTTACTGCTATAGTTTAAATTTTCATAAGCCACGGAAGCGAAATCTACCTTCGATAGTTTATTGCCGGCGACTGTCACGGTTTGCATACAATATTAATCCGGTTGCACCCTGGTTTTTACCAAATTAGTGTTGGTAACTTTGCCCTAATGGCCAAGAGATATAAAAAATCAAAAAGTGTAAGTGTGGGAAACAGCCATAATAAAAATAATAATAATAATAATAATAATAATAATACTAATAATAATAATAATAAAAATAATAATACTAATACTAATAATAATCATAATAACGATATTACGTCTTATTTAAAACTTAGTTTGTTCGCCATGCGTAGTATTTGTCATATTGCAATAAATCATTGAAGATTATGGACACACATATATATACGCAGAGTGTATATAGAAAATAAAATAATTTATCCTTTCGTTATAAAACGTTGTATCATGGCACAGCAAAATATAAAACGCAAAAGAAAATAGAATCAATTCTTCAAGGGCCTTTAGACTAGGGTTTCACCCGAATCATGGTATGTATCTTTAAATGTTGCAATTTCGATTGATTTGTCTTGTTTTCAGTTTAGTGTTTATTAATTTAAAAACCAACAAGGTTTACAAAACACATAAGAAGCAATAAATTAGATTAAGGAATCTAAAGAGAACACAAAAGTTGCTGTCAACAGATATATACCAAAACAAACTAACCTTGTCCATTTGTAAAATCCCACTGGTTCATATCATTGCCAGTCACACGAACATGGTCGACCTAACATTTAATTAATTCGAGCTAAAGATGATATATAACCGTCCCATTTTGACAAAAGAAAGACATTAACCATAGAAAAACTACAATGACAGCTTGGTACTTAGAACCCTAACACAGGAAATTTTGTCACTAAAATAGATACGTTATTGAGCAACGTGTTTTAAACAGGGCGCGACCGGATATCGGCTCCTGCAAAAAATCGACATTCTGCCCTGGCTTCGCCATTATAAGTTGCCGGCAGTGTTCCAACAGGAACTAAATTTTGCAGAAACATTTTATCAAATTTATTAATGGACCGCATGCCGTTTTCAAACTTACATGCGCGAATTCAATTTTCAACGTGCAACACCCAGAATAGATGTCGGCACCGTTTAACGCATGCTTGGCTGCTTTTGCATGTTCTATAGAATCAAATTCAACAAGCGCTAAAATGCCACTGCGTCGCATGATCGATATCCGAACGACTTGGCCGTAATCTTTGCAGATTGAATGAATGATTTCCTAAACAATATATTCTTAACGCTGTTGTAATAAGTTAAACAGTACCATATTTATAGAGCCCTGTATGGAAACTTTGCTCATGATGCGGTGGGACACGAACCCTGACGTACGTATTGCCGTTACACAGCTCGAAACCACTGACTACGCAGCCATGCAAATTTTACGCTACGACGGCTCTTTACGAAACCCGATGTTCAAAAATACTCTCTTCTGTAAATATTGTACTCTAAGCTAAAATAAGCACCACGCGCATAGGCTATTTCAGCAATGGGATGTCATCCCTCACACGACCAGTCCAAGTTTCGAGCTTCATACTACGAACAATTTACTATATCCCAAATTTATCAATGAAACTGAAAATCTAAGCGAACATTCATCTACGTCCAATACAAGTGGACTTAGTATTCATTAAAACAACCAAAAAGACTACGTATTCCATGTTCTAACGTACCACGGTTATGGTGTAAACACAATTCTGAATATGCATAACAAGCACTCTGTTCGGTTTGTCCGATTCAAATCTGCAAAAACATAAAAACCCATTTATCAATCGATATTTTACGCTTTCGACAGATTGAAACATACCTTATAGAAAAATTTTCACTTGTTTAATGTTAATTTAACAAAAAACCCTTTCCAAAAAACATTGACAAAATGATGACCGGTTACTACTCGATATCCGGCTTCGGCAAAAAATCGACTATCTTATATTTATCGTCGAAAATATTTAACAATGGCTCTTGTTCGAAATGACGAAATATGTACATATGTATATATACTAACTAGGAAACAAAGTTATTATCAAAACTCTTGTATTAATAAGAGTATAGCAAATTAAAGAACACTTATATGTTCTGTGCTGTAAAACATGTCTTGCGTACCCGACGCGCTGAATGGATTTGCTTGTTGAATAGTTGGCAAGTACGGATGATCCTGCGAGATTTATAGTGTTTTTTCCACGACTATATCGCACGCAAGAAGTTGCACTTTTTTCATCCTAAAGATAAGCTTTAATTAAGTATGGAAATTTTCTTTTACACTCTTCATTCGAGTAGCAATTGCAACTACGGATGTAGATAAACAAATAGCGTATCGACATTTTAAAAGGGGCTGACCTCGGAAACCACATGCCCGGTCAAAGGTTGCAGGGGCGCCCCGTTGAACACGAAGTCCCGAACCCTTGAAAATTTCACCCCGGGGAGCATCCGCTAGCAACAGATGATAGTACACGTGTCATATAGACATCAAAGTAGTTTCGGAACAGCAAATTTATACCGGAATTCTAATCGGAATCGGAACTAGAAATTTTGTGACTGTACCGATAATTTGCATTAACAAATATAATATTGATGTAGGGTGTCTGTTGGCTGGCAACCGTTTTCAAAAACGTCGCATGAACAAATTGGCGATAATTTTTGGTTCTGTAAAGGTATACTACAATCTATTATTGATAAGGTAACTCATCGAAAGCAATTTAATAGATAAATGATACAGAATTCTTATGCAACATATCACAACAAATAGAATTAAAATTAAAATTTAAAATTCCGATTCCGATTGATTTTACTACCGGAATAGGAATCGGAACTCTTTTAAATCGGAATTTAAATCGTAATCTCAAAATGACCCTTAAAACTACAATCATACTCACTGAATTAAACAAATCGTACTCACTGAACGGAACAGAACAACTTAGACAAAAATACAAAAAATTGCACTACCGATTTGCCAGAACGTCGTGGAAACATTCTGTCGTAGCAAAAACATAATTTTCTGTCGGAGCGGACGACACAACCCCGGTTGGATTGTTCTCAGTCTAACATGGTTTGTCAAACAGCATCCTGTACGTTTATAATGCATACCGGAACCGGATACATATAAGAGGTTTTCGCCGGATATTTAAATATCAATTTAGATTACCTCAAACTCGACCAACGCCATTCGTCGAGCGCTGATAACTGTCACATAGGCAACAGGCCCAAATGTCTGCATCACTTCGAGAATGTCAGCTTCAGTTGTATTTGGAGATAACTGACGCAAATGAACCACCTTTGACTCATCTGGATTGATTGGATCCGTTGAGTCATCCTGCAATTATTTTGTTGTTGTTATACGATCAATTTACGCATATATATGTCAATTTGAAAACGGGTCCGTAACCAGAAAGAAGCCAGGGGGCTCAGCCACTCATGAAAAAATTTTGGCCCATAAATCTAGAAAATTTTCAATCTGGTATTTAAATTGACGAAACCGTTGCTAGCAAGTTGAGCTGACTACATCCTGTTTGTAAAGCTTGCATATATTTTAAAATTTCTCGTTGTCGAAATACTCGTGGCCACTACCTGAAGTTGGCCTTAAACAATGTCGATTACGTAATCTGTTTCAAATTTTACTTTACAAAGTACAGACCGGTTCATTCCTATAAGGAGCAGGGTAGCAACAAAAATTCGGAATCGGACTCGACAACATAGGCTTACATTTTTGAACAATAAAAATGTAAATAAATTGTTGTATAAAAGAGATTATTTATCACCCTCCCTACGACTTTCGAGAGGGTGTCAAAATTTAATTTCCCCATGCGGGAAGTCGCAATTTTTTAAAAAAATTGCTGGTTGCAACAGGCAACAGAACCAACAAGTAGCTGTTTAACGTTGGAAAATTTGCGAAAATGTTTGCTTTAGAACTAAAAATTACTATGAAATTAAATTTCTGGGGGTGATCAAAAATGTTTCCGGGGATGAGACCACACGTATCCACATCTATATTTCCGGCTGCAGTGGGCTAGTTTATCTCGCTTAATAAAATCCCTGCTTAATGTTGGTTTTGTTGCCCACAACTCAAACCAATTTTATAGTAAAAAGTTTTAAATGCTTTCCGGGTGGAATCAAACTGCATGCCACATTTTTACTATTTTTACCATGGCTTGATGGAAACCTTGTAATAAACTTACCATTCTGAATCGTTTGGAATGCGGTTGCCGCGCGTCTTCAGACATTGCAATTTTAGAATCTACGTCATCGTCTAAGACAGAATCCATTACGATTCTTATAAACAATTTAATTAACTGGAAAACTAGACGCGTAACAATTGAAAGTTCACATAATACCACTTCATTTAAATTTACAATAATACATTACACTTTTCACGTTATCAAAAACGTAATAAGTAATATTAAACAACTTAATATCTGCTAGCTATGACACTTGACAAGTCACGGCAGGAACCGGGACATCAGACCTTTCTACCAAGCAGCTGGAAAAGCGGGCTAGAGCGGGGATCAAACTTCCAGCCTATGGATCCTTAAGCGAGCACTCTACCACTGCGCCACGTAGCCCGTCTGTCCAACTACCATTTTGGTCGACTATATTTGTCGACCGTATGCTGCCAGCTAGCATACATACAGTGCACTGCACTAAATTGCATGTGCACATAACGGACAAGCATGTCTCACATGCTTACAACACTAAACCTATAATTAAACCCGAGCTGCCAATACACAGGTAGAGGAATATCTTAAAGTTCGTGGCTACCAAAGCAAGCACAAACTCTTCACAATAAAAAATCGCACGGTAAATATCGTAAATAAATTTAGTTTAACTCAAACCCCATGGTACAAACATATGCTTAAATTTTTGAATGCCACAAAAATTTCTCTGATTGCGTAACACAAAATAACAACTATCTTCAGGACCCAGAAACCATGCACAGAACATAAAAATTTACTGCTACCATGAAGAGCAAAACACTGTTGAAGCACACACTGTGGATGCTCGTTATACTATTTAAAGCATTAAAACAGCATTTTTTATACCCCAGAACTTGTAATATGCATCATACGAACCAAAAATTTCTCTTTCAACTCGATAAATTACACAAATAAACGTTAAGTAAATATAATATGAAAGTTAGGAGCTCCTTGCCATTAAATTCTCGTATGCAAGCAATAAGGCAACACAACGGGCTCCGAGTACTCTTATTTCAAAAATACAGTGCAGTTATCGGAATCTTAACCCTTTCACTCATAGAGTATACTATGAGCAAATAAATACAATAATGTACGAGCAATACACACACTGTTAATAGAGTTTAACACTTATAACATATATATGCGCAGTGCAAAATGTCCACAAGACGTGAGAGCCTACTCGGGCACGAGCGTCAAGCTCCTATAGCTCAGTGGTCATCGTAAACGCCTCCCACCCGTGAGACTGGGGATCGAATCTTACCTTGAAATTAATACATCACATATGAAATTGAAAATATTCATGTGTGAAATGGTTAATGTCCCCTTCACGTGTAACTATTTCAAATAAATCTTCGAAATAAATTTTGTGCTTGACAATGCGTATTCGATGCTAATTTTTCACTGGGCAAATCTTGAGATAATTTAAAAATACGAAGTCATTATTCCGATAAACATCAAGCTAAACTGAAGTTTTATTTTGACACGTTATAAAAAATCAACATTTTAAATCACCATGAATTTTTTATGCAGGAATGTGGTTCAATATTTTAACTCAGGTTTGAACACAGAATTTGTTTTCGTCAGTTCCAGCTTCTTTAATGATGAAACAATGCAAAATATCTCTAAACATTTTTTGCACAATTTCGGGCCCAAAGATCAGGGGGGAACCTTTTTCTGCGGGACTGGAAAAGAATAAGTTTAAAGCTTTAAACAAATTTTTTGCTTGGCTTTGGCTTAAGCTTAGGCTTAGGAATAAACTCATCTTTACGCTTAGGCTTAGCCTTAGGCTTTTAGGTTTAGGAATAAGTTTAGGTGCGTATCCAGCTCATTTTGCTAGAGTGGGCTGAAAATTTTTCAGGAGAACATACAAGAAATTTTGTTGACTTATAGGCAAAGGTGAAAATTTTCAAGGGGTTGCCAAAATTTTTCCATAGGGGCTGAGCACCATGACCCTCTCTAGGCTACAGGCCCGCCGGCGGATATCCGGATACACGCTTCTTTTCGAATACATATCGAGATATCCGATGCCCATTTATTCTTACTATGTGTTACTGTGTCAGGCCCATAACCAGCTCACCTTTGCTTGGCGCGGCCAAAAAATTTTCATGAACGGCATACTGTATTGACCCGAATAAGACGGGGATAATAAGAGAGGGGGTCCCCATTTTGGGTCCGAATTAGTAGGAGTCCGTATCCCTAATAAGAGTCCGTAACCAGATAGAGTCCCTAAACCCTAAAGTAGAGTCCATAAATGTCAATTAACCCTAATTCTAGCGCATAATGACTCCAGGACCAAATAATTTTAGTTCGAAACTTTAAAGCGTACTTAAATTTTGAAAGTACATTCCTATAATATCCTTGAATTATCGCTCAAGCTATTGACGCAAGACAAATAACGTTTAATTCAACGGATAATTGCAGTACCGGATACATATCAGTAACGAAGGGCGGCGGAGCGTGGGTTAAAAATAAATAACAGTCCGTAACCGAATAACAAGGGGGGTACCCTCTGGAGAGGCCAAATGAATACCAGTCACCCCCCTCTTATTTGGGTCAATACAATACGAAGATTTTCGATGACCTACAACCAATTTGAAAACTTTATAGAAGGCAAAAATTTTTCCAGATGGGGATGCTGACCCCTTTGCAAGGTTCACGTCATAAATGGTGCAGCTGGGTCACGTTTTGTCACGTTCAATACATTGGGTAAAATTTTGTCTGCGATGTAACCCAATATGATATTCAAAAAAGTGTGGTTGTCTGTTGACATCATGTATAGTTCACTTTTTGTCTTTCTATATCATGATATTCCCTACATCCAGGGTGCAACCGGAGTTCCGGTTTCGGTAGAGAAATCCGGTATTCATTCACTGTCCGGTTCCGGTAACAAATCCGGTATTTTTTCACCGGAATTTTCCGGTATTTTCTGTATGGAAAATTTTTTCTCATTCGAAAATTCAAGGAAAATTGGCATATTATTCTAACTTATTTTATGTAAAATGGTATGAGCGTGTATTGCCAAAATTTTCAATTTGTGCCATACACCATAATTTATCATGTTTCCACCTACTGCATTTATTTCAGGATTTTGGCATTATAAATGGTGTGTTTACAGCATTAACAGCGATAAAATAGCGCTTAAAAATGAATTTTTCGGTAAGAAATATTTTTTATTTTCCGGTTCCGGTATTTTTTTAACTTTCCGGTTCCGGTTCCGGTATTTTATAATTCCGGTTGCACCCTGCCTATATCGTCTGTCAATACCATATGGTCATTTTGAAAATGTGTACTATGTCAGTTACAAAATAATAGGTATGCGTATATGGCGGAATAACATATGATACTAAACAGACATGTGCCGTTAGTATCATATGATATTGCGAGACAATGTAAATAACATATATACTAATATGGCGGGAAATAATTTTGGCAATAAAATTCAAAATTGGCGGAAAAATAACATATTTGACGGGAAAATTCAAATTTTGGGGGAAATTAAAATTTTACGTGAAATTCAAGTTTTGGCAGGAAATTTAAATTATGGCCGGAAAATGCTAAATTTGGCGGGAAAATTCTAATTATGGCTGGAAAATTCAAATTTTAGCCGAAATATATAAAATTTGGCGGATTGCCTTATGATACGTCATAAACTACATAAGGGAATATCATATAATATACTTACTGTGTAGTACAACATCATACGATACTCTAAATCCGTCTTGCAGAATATCCTATATATGTAGTTAATTTGGAATATCATATAACATTCACCAATATGTCTTATAGTGTCACGTGACATTCGAACACTTGCATGTCGAGATCACCTGTGTACTCGTCCTTTGTATACGCAATATCACATGATATTCGACTTTTGTCGGTCCGTATCATGTGACGATAACAAAAATTTCCGTTGATGTCGAATCAACATGTTACAAAACGTGACCCGACTGCCCCTGTTATAACGTGAACCCGCACCTGGTTCCCCTCTGGCTGCAGGCCCGTACTGTGGGGACCATACCTGGCTTGGTTTGTACACACCAACCCAAACGGACACCCTCTAAATCCAGGAGTTTTCACCGAAATTTACACAAAATTTTAGTACATCTATTTACAGATACAGATTATACTTACTGTCTTGAAATACTTCAGGAATCTCCTTATCCAAATCAACTTCGACAACTTCATTGTTTGCCTTGTTTTTGTTTGCGTGATTTGTTACAAGCTTTCAATTGGTATCCATGCGTTGGAACATCAGGTCCTCACGCAGAGACATCATGGATCCGTCCAGCCGGGAAATAACCTTAACTTATTTTGATGCGATTTCCAAAGGTTATGCAAACCTGTTTTTCAATAGCAGGAATGCATTTCAAAACCTTTAGCGACTCAATTAGTGCCGATATTTATCAATTGTGTTTCGCCCCTGCATCGGAACAGGGGTTTGTACATATTTTAACGTTTAATACACATGCTAATACAGGTGTTGACTTAAGCTTACGGTCAGCGGGTCGCTTGCCTAATCTCAATCCTAAAGGTTTTGCCCCTGAGTTTTCTAGCTAAACCATAACCCTAGAGTCTTAGTGTTTTTTGCATTGTTTTACTTTCCCTATAACAAGGAATGACTTTCCTCCACTTAGAAATTTTTTTGCGTTACACCGCCGGCATACAGTTAGTCATTTTTAAGCTTTAGCCGATCGAGGTCGGTTGCTGTTGAAAGCAAGCCACTGTTCCAGTTGGTGACGAGGGTAGGAGGTGTTCAATTTCGGCTCATGTAACTTTTAGGGCCGTCCCGGTTTGTGGTGGGTCTGTAAAAATAGTAGGCTTACATTCTAGACTACATTTTGTGCTAAGGCTTAGGCTTAGGTTTAGGCTTAGGAATATGGTTTTGCAACGCGTAAGCTTAGGCTTAGGAATACGCTTAATCTACTGTTACGGCCCTAAAAGTAACATTGGCTACAATTTCTATAGCTATGACAACAAATGACGTCACATTGCATGCTTTTAGCCTTATACGAAAAGTTTATTAGATCAAAAATGCGATTAAAGTAATGAAAAACATAGAGTATACAAATTGCAAAAATTGCTTATGCTTGCCTAAGCCTAAGGTTATGCCAGCTCAGGAAAATTTGAAATTTGTGAAGCAAAGTGTAGAACAGCAGTGCCTTGGTTAAAAACAAACATTTCACCTTTAAATATTTAATATTCGAGCGTATAAATTCGGGGTTTAAATTAAAACACATGAGTTACAGTTCTGAGCCGATTATGCAGAGCCATGCGCTGAAATGTACTTTGTTTATGATTTTCCAATTCTGCCTCCTGTTGCAAATTTTTCGGAGTACATGCTACTGACTACACATACAACCAAATGTTACGTTTAATATTTATTGTTTTCTATATAATCAGGCCAAAATCTTGACATATATGTTTCGTAAGCCAATCTGTTGTTCAGGCCAATTACTAATTGATCTCGGTCAATCTGCTATTTGAAGCAAATAGCGGTTTGACCCAGGCCAAATAGCGATTGTGAGATGTCGCAAAAAACAGTGATGCAAGACCAACACTGATTGGTTAACGGTATTGTCTATCCAATTAATCGAATCTGATCGGCCTATAAGTTCAATACCAAGCCCAGGCCAAACTGATGTTACATAAGATTGCAGATTGGCCTAGGTCAATTGGCCTAGGTCAATTAGCAATTGGCGTGAATAGCAGATTGACCTACAACATATACGTCGTGTCCCAAACAGCTATTTGCCAAGTAGGCATCTGGGATGCCCTAAACGACAATGCACCTCGAAGCCACACAAAAAAACTTGCAGACTAGATTGGTTGCTCAAGTTTGGCTATATTCGAGAAAACTGACTTGCACAGTAATTATTTGACTTCACCATATTTGCAAACTATAACTAAGGTAAGGTGAAGAATTACAGAGACGCAATTTGATTGGTTAATCACAACAGAAATGAAAATAGCATTTCCTACATACGGTACTACCATAGTATTCGATTAAACATGACGATACACGCTCACACAGTTCATTCGTATGCTGCATAAACGCTGTTTAATTTATAGTTTGCAAATGCGGTGAAGGAAAATAATTGTTGCGCAAGTGATTTTACTCGAACAGTCAAGCCTGAACAAAGCAAGTTTGCATTACAGGAGCTGTTTGGTCTGCGCAATAATCCAATCAAAAGTAGTATGTATTCCAGTAGTTGTTTGGGCTGCCCCGAACAGCAATTGTCGCTTAGGACGTCTCATTTTCCAGTTGTTTGGGCTGCCCCGAACTGCAATGGTCATCTGTGACGTCCCATTTGCCAGCTGGCAAATACCTGTATGGGTCATGACACATGCACGTAATTGCTTGCATAGAGCTGAACTGCAGATTTAGGTAGCTTTGCATACACAGCTCTTCGAAGCCAGGCGAGTACATTAGAAAAATATCGCTCGGGCCCGCAACCAATGAGGAAACCAGAGCAGGCCAGAACCATCTGGAAAAAGCGTGGGAGGGCAATTTTTACATTTTATGTCGCGTGAACTCCCGGTGTGCCCCACTTGAAGGTATCCTATTGCGCTGGTGATAGGTATGTTTTCGTTATACCTGATTAAGCACCACATGTCTCCTGAGTTAGAACAATCTTTAGCAATGTCACTTTCGATCCGTTTTAATTGTACCGGCTTGGAGGACTTAGAGCATGGACGGCTTTGCTCTAAGGTTTAAGCTCAAGTTTAGACGAAGGCCTAGGTTTGGACTTAACAGCAGGCAGCCGAATATAATTTGGGTGTTCATTTCAATGTTTCACAGGTTATGACTACTTCGTCAGTTGTGCCTTTTCGGCTATTTCCAACAGTGTATGTGAGCCCAAAAATCCCGATTGAAGCTGGGCATGCAACTGTTTCATATACACAGCCAAATATTGAACAAAGAGACGGTTATGAATAAACTTCCTGACAACATCCATACTGTAACTGGAACGCTTTATCCTGGTGCAATTATAACGATATCCTTTGCTGATGTCAGTCCCACGTTACACTTGGTTCGTCCTGCATATAAAGTGTTCGAACGACTTTTACGTACTCTAATAGTGTCCGCGGAACACTGAAATGGTGTGGACATTTTTGATGTGCAAGCCGAACCAGTGGTAACGTGGGACTGACATTACACCATAACGTATGGTTTACAGCAGGATGTGTTAAACTTCAAAGCTTAGATTGCTCATTGAAAATCGCCGCCCTCCATACGGTAGCGTACTGATCAATTTGGATCAGATGTCGGCGTTTTAAAAAAACGACTAAAATATTGCATATTAGCATAATACTTGCATGAAGTTTACCGACGGTAAAGTATACGTCATTTGTCAACAAAATTGAATTCGCGACTCCAGAGCATGTAGACTCCCTGGCTCTCATATCGCTTAAACGATGGCTCGATGGAGCAATGTCGTTTACCTAACAAACAGAATGGAATATTCGGAATTGGGAAGTCGCTGCTGTGACTTGTACCGGCGCGTCGTTGCGACCATAAGCGATGCCTAAGCGTAAGCCTAAGCCTAAGCCTAAACCTAAGCCTAAGTCTAAGCCTAAGCCTTAAACCTATTTATATTCAGAATATGTAAACCGCAATCCGTCAGGTTCGTTCGGCTGCGAGCGATCATGATTAACCGACCATTCATACGCAGGCGGTTGCATAGACGTAAATCCTGTCGTAGGGGATACAGTATTACCTGGTCGATAACTGTTGCACCCACAATGATGCTGTTGCCCCGCTGATGATTGTCCAATATCATTATAAGTTTTGCTGATTTTATGACTTTTACTAAAATGTACATGATGCATATGTTGTTGTTGTTGTTGTTTATGATAACATGAATTATGTGATAACGGCGGGGGAGGCTGTGAAAGTTGATGGGACTGATACTGGGCCATACTGTTGTAGGCCGGGCCTAAATGAAGCGAGTTTTGCGCTGAGCTGTTGAACGGGTCACCGCCGACATGGCCACTGTCGGAATGATTGATTGCGGTTGGATTGGCATAAGGGCGGCGTGTGGTACAAAATTTAATGGCGAAAAATTTAATTCCATACACAAACAGTTGAATGAATGAAATTATTGAAGCACCAATGAATAAGCCAAATATACCGCCGACGCCTCCAATAAAAGCCTGATCATTGACAAGTAAGTAATCTTCGTACTGAACTCCGGATCGGAATGTTATTTCAATTTGATGTACCATTGCTTTGTAATGTTCTAAAAAAATCAAATAGTAAAAACAAAATAATTACGGCTTAAAGACGCATAGCAAAAAACAAACGGCAAACCGATAACGATGAAGCTAACGAAAACGGAAAACGGATATTTAAGTAGAAATGTTTAAAAAATTGTTTTTATTCTTTCGCCAAACCCAAATGACGTATGCAAATATTTGATTGGTTTTGTAAAATTGTGCCGTTAAAATAGCGGATGCATTGATTTTGCACGTATTTCAGTAAATATTTTTCCAAATCTAACCATTGCAGATAACTTGTGTTCAAAATCTGAGCGATTTTGGCCCATGTACAGATCAGAAATAGAACATTTTTTGTGGGACTAGAAAAGAGTAAGCTTAAGCTTTAGACTATTTTTTTGCTTGGCTTAGGCTTAGGCTTATGCTTTGGAATATGCTCATTCTTATGCATAGGCTTAGGCTTTAGGCTTTAGGAATAAGTACTCTTATAATACTGTTTCGACCCTGTTCTTTACATTGGCCGTGCTTCTGAAGCGATTTGCTTCAATAAATATGAACATAAAAACAACAGCATTATCCGGTTACACCCTGGCAGTTACGTGGTTTCATAATAGGAAATAAATAGGAACCGGCGGAACGCTGCTAGCAGCAATTAATCATGTCTAATTTACAATACGGTGTTCACGTTAAAGATAGTAAACTGAAAATTTTTCGCTTAACCCTTTCTCACATGAATATTTTGTATTTCCCCTGAGGCCTACTTTTATGCTAAGATTCGAACTCCAGTGACTGGAGTGGGAGACGTATACCATCAGCACTCAGCTATAGGAGCTTGACGCTCGAGCCCGAGGGGGCTCTCACATCTTGTGGTGATTTAGTACTATGTATACGTGTTACAATTGTTAAACACGGTGCGATATATATTATTTAACGTATATACACTGCGTTGGGTTGCCTATAAAAGCAACTGAATGTGAAAGGGGTTAATATACTGAGTTCATGAAAGAAACGTATTGTAATGTTCGCAGTGAGACCCTTAAGTAATTGTAATGTCTTCAGATTTAAACCGGCATCATGTCTTTAACCTAAACCTAAAATTGATTGTTGAAGCTCAAAATTTATATAACTAAAACTGAAATTCAAACGTATTGCACTCACCTTGACTATTGGGAACAAGTGTTGTTCGATGCTGATGAGGCCTTGGAACTGTGTATTCGTCAATTTCAAACAACCAATCCTGGCAATCTTTGTAACTGAAAATTAAAATAATGAATTTTTAGTATGATTAAAAAATAAATATAGCAAGCATTGACTTTATTTGGGCTGTTATGGGGTGTTAATGTGGTAATGGTCGTCGGGGGTAAAGTTAAACGGGTGCTGGGGGTGCGCTGGTACGCGGTTTCGTATTGGGATTATTGGACGCAGTGGCAAGTTTGTCGTGGGTCGTTTGATGGTCTTGTTATTGTTATTCGGCAAAAACTTTAAAAATAAAAAAAAGTAATATAAAGAAAGAAAATGATGAAAAATTGTTATTGTTATTGTTATTAATTTTTATTATTGGGTGGATTTACGCTTTTTAGCGACGGCAAAAAAGGCAGTAAATAGGGCCATAAAATTTTGTTCGATGCCAGGGTCGGCATCTGTGCCGAAGGGGGGATGTAGGTGGCTGTGCCACACTTAAACCTATTTCAAACTAAAACTAAAATATAAAATAAAACCCTATATCAAAACCACACCTTAAGGGAGTCCCTGGCTCCACCTAGTCTCTCTTAGAACTTAAGTTAGGCTTAGGCGTTGCTACAAGGCGTAGAAATTGGTAAAACTATGCTATGGCGGCTGTGTCCGCAATGTAAACTTACCTGGGGCCCTGCGTGGCCATTGAATAATGTTGTATAAATGTGACGGCTAGATTTGCGGTTAACGACTTAGCTAGTCTAAGTCATCATGTCGTGAGTGTCCGACATGATTGGTGGATTGTTGTTGTTGTTGTACATGGTTGTGTGGGTGTACAGGATTCGAACTGGGTGATTGGCTCTGGACCTCAAACGCAACGCGGACACCCAATTGTGGGTGTCGGCAGAAATGCAAATGAGGTCGAGATGCAGGAAAGGTAGCCAGGACCGGAATCATTATTAATCTTGAGCTAGTACGGATCAGTGTGTTACTTTTCGGCGAACTTTGCATAATTGTTTACCTGTTATTTGTGGAGCGTGTACACGGTTGAACTTGAACGGAACCTTGGTAAGTAGGGATTAGTTGAATTAATTTAAGATTGTCACGGTGGCATAAGTATGTGAAGGAAATTCGGGGATTACGGATACGGCTGTATTGCGCAAGGCGCAGGTTTACCCAGTATAGAATACTGGTGTCATGTGTTAAAGGATTTGGGGATATTAAGGAAACCTGGGAAAAAGTAGTCTAATAAATCTAACGGGGTTAGATTTATTATTCTACAACGGCTTGGCCAAATCTAACGGGGTTAGATTGGTCGGAAATTTGGTGTAACTCTAACGGGGTTAGAGTACACGGTTTAACCAGGTGTAATTCTAACGGGGTTAGAATTGCACGGATTCTGGAAAACGGCAAAAATATTAGTAACGGTAAAGCCAGTGGCTGGATTAAACCAGATTCAGGCGTCGGCTTTAAGGATTCCTGCTCGGGTTGCCAGTTAAATTGCATAACCTGTAATTTGCTGGTGTTAATATTGGATATTTGGTCTTATACAGGATTTGGGTTGGGTTTTAATAAACATTTACCGGCCGCGTTTACTAAATCAGAGCGATAAGCATACATCGAGGAAAGAACATAACAGGCGATACAGGCTTAAGTCAAAATCACGAACTTCTCACAATCACCATTACTTATCTTAAGTATGAACCTCGTGGAATTTAACAGGAGTAAAAGTTCGAAATCTTGTCTAAAATCAAGTTTATGTAAGCAAATTTAGCAGTACAACGAACTCATAAGTACTTTGAACTGAATTTCTCCATGCGGCAAGCAGGATGTAACTGGAATTCCGGTTCCGGTAGCCAAATCCGGTATTTTTCCCTATCCGGTTCCGGTAAAAAAATGGGTATTTTTTCACTGGAATTTTCCGGCATTTTTGGTATTGAATATTTTTTTCATTCGAAAATTTACGAAAAAGTGACATATTCTAACGTGTTTTTCTAAATTTATGCAAGCATGTATTGCCAAAATCATTATTTGTGTCATACTTTATAATTGATCATACATTTTCAGTTACTGCATTTGTTTCGTGATTTTGGCATCCTAAATGGTATGTTTCCACCGTTAAATGCGCTAAAATAGCGTTAAACATGAATTTTTCGATAACAAGAATTTTTGTTTTCCAGTTCCGGTATTTTTTAACTTTCCAGTTCCGGTATTTTATAATTCCGGTGGCACCATGGATGCAAGACGATTTCGTATGAACAAATACTGCCTACGACGCGTTCCTCGTTTGAAGTATTGGTTTTATCATAATAAAAATTTGACTACATTATCTCAATGGGTATTTGAAAATCAGGTTTGGCCTGGAACAAACGCTTATATTTGGTGGACTGACAGCGTAGTCCGTATGAACCGTCTGCTAATAAACGCGTTTCCTATTTAAGAACAACCTAACGTGTAGCTAAAATGAGACGCTAAAACATTGCAAATTTTAAAGTAGCATAAAACTGTGACACTTTTTGTGGCCAGATCAAATTTTATAATGTGAACGCTACATGAAATGAACATGAAATGATATGATCCTAATACCAACACTCGACCTTAAGAACTTACGCTGAACACAGACTTTTGTTCACACATTTATCAAATGTTTCTTTGAGAGATGTTCCTTCCGTTAACTCTGATATATTTGTGTCTGGTTTGCCGTCAAAGCTTGAAAACGAGCATGGACGTATTGAGCTATAGTTACGCAATAACGAACAGTTATTGCTGAATACCTATAAGATACAAATATTATAATACTAGTATATTGCCGCTGTGGTACACATTTGAAACCAATTATTTTTGATCTTATGATTGGTCGGCGAGATTTCATGACCAAATTCCAGTCCAGAAAATGACCTGAAACCTGCCTCTGACTTTGGTGCTTCAATAGAAAGTGGTCGGCCTCTAACGCCGGTTGAGGTAGAATTTACATTTTCCTATTTTTAGTTAACCCTTTATCACATGAATATTTTCTACTTCATCTGAGACCTACTTTTATGGTAGGATTCGAACACCAGTGACCGGAGTGGGAGGCGTTAACCATTACCACTCAGCTGTAGGAGCTTGATGCTCGAGCCCGAGGGGGCTCTCACGTCTTGTGGTGATTTAGTACCATGTATACGTGTTGCAATTGTTAAACACCGCGCGATATATATTATTTATCGTATATACACTGCGCTAAGTTGCCCATAGTCAACTCTCTGTGAGAAGGGGTTATAGATAGTAGAGTGAATTTTTCACTTAACCCTTTATCACATGAATATTTTCTATTTCCCCTGAGACCTACTTTTATGCTAGTATTCGAACTCCAGTAACTGGAGTGGGAGGCGTTTACCATTACCACTGAGCTGTAGGAGCTTGATGCTCGAGCTCGAGGGGGCTCTCACGTCTTGCGATGATTTAGTACTATGTATACGTGTTGAAATTGTTAAACACAGTGCGATATATATTATTTAACTTATATACACTGCGCTGAGTTGCCCATAGTCAACTCTATGTAAGAAGGGGTTATAGATAGTAGAGTGAATTTTTCACTTAATCCTTTATCACATGAATATTTTCTATTTCATCGGAGACCTACTTTTATGCTAGGATTCGAACTCCAGTAACTGGAGTGGGAGGCGTTTACCATTACCACTGAGCTGTAGGAGCTTGATGCTCGAGCTCGAGGGTGCTCTTACGTCTTGCGGTGATTTAGTACTATGTATACGTGTTGCAATTGTTAAACACTGTGCGATATATATTATTTAATGTATATACACTGCGCTGAGTTGCCCATAGTCAAATCTATGTGAAAAGGCGTTAAAAGTTGTGTGATTGTTTGAGTTTGCTTGACCAAATTTTAAAATATTTAGTTGTCAAGATTTCTCAAATAAGAAGTTTAACAGTTAAACTTTGTAGAACTCTGTAGATTATTAATTAAATTAAGTTAATCATTTTCAGTATACCTGTACCTAACTTTACGTAACCTCTACGCTGCAAAAAATGGTGAGTCAAATTCACTCTCTATAGGCTCTACGGCAACTCTCTATAGGCTTTACGGCACTACACAAAATGAGTCAAATTCGACTCCGGCCGATTCAAATTCGACGCACTGAGTCGCACATTTGATTCTGGTGGAGCCGAATTTGACTCAGTTTGTGTAGTCAGGAAAAGCCTATTTCGGAGAGACTCAATTTGACTCACAATTTTTTGCTGTGTAGTTCCGGTAAAAAGTGTTGACGTCCGGTTCCGAAGCATGTTTTCGGTTGATTATTTAGCGAACACTGTGCACAATTGGTTCAAATAGAAAGGTACAAAGGAGCAATAGGGTTTAACGAATCAAAATTTTAAATTTTAAATTTAAATGCGTTCAATCTCAATGTTATACTCCAAACTGTAGAAAATTAAGCCCGTATTCTCAAATGTGAGTAGCATCTATTACCAGTTGATGATAGGTCTTGTAACTTTCGAACCCGCAAATGTTGAGCGTTGAAATTCAGCACATTTATTGCTTTCAATTTTTGCTACTCTTGTGCAAATTTTGCACTCTGCAATTGCACCAGTTCGTTAGATTGAAAACCTATTACTAACTGATGATCGGTGTTATATGCATTTGAGAATATGGGCGATCGATACAACATACAGAACGATGGGCGTCATCATAACACAAATGTTGACAGTGTAATGCGTAATGTCCAGCCAAAAATCGGTTGCGTTGAGGATTTTTCACCGGAATACAAGGCTTTTTGCGTTGATTTAAATGACGCCACGTTTGAACTTTAAGACGAATATTAACAATGAACATGCCCGAATTCATATCTGGTTTGTAGTACAGATCGTACGCAGAGTCGAACATATCTGCAATTTTAGCAGTTGTATACTGAATATATATTTTTAGCTAAACTTTTGGCTTTCAATCAGATTTATACGTACAAAAATTCCAACTTTAGCAGCGATTTGATATTGAATCAGGAATATTTTGTGGACAGAGGAAATCCGCATCGCTAGTAGAGCAGTGAGCAGAGGTGTAAATGTGGGTACAGAATTTTTTTGCCTGACTCGCGCTTTGCCCAAGAAAGTCATTTTCCACCCGCGGCTATACTATTGTAAACATTCACTGTAAATTTCAATGAGTTGATTAATTAACTCAGAGTGAGAATTAGTTATTTCTGGTTATTTCTGAGTTAATAACAGCAAATAATAATTCAGTCTGAGCTGATTTAATTCTGGGTGAATTGATTAATTAACTCATAATGAGTTCAGTCAATTCAGAATGGTGAGTTCTGAAAGACCTAATTCAGAGCTCAGGCTTCTGAGTGAATTCAACTCACTCTGAGTTAAAATCAACTCACTGGAATTTACAGTGTTGTAAAACGAGCTTAACACGCGACCCACCTATTAAACGTCATTAGTTTTTCTGCTGGGTTCAGTGAAAACTTTTCTAAAATTGTCCATTGTATTGTGGATTGGCCTTGGTTTACATCACAAAAAGGTGTATAGTAACTGGCAGGCGCAGGGTGCAGTCAAAGAAGAAGTACACCCGCTCAAAGGTCATTAATTTTTGCGTGAACTGGAGTTTGCAGTAAGACGTCCTGGGGAGGGGTTCCGCGAATTTCAAAACAATGAAAATGTACGGTTATAAGGCAAGATTTCATTACAAAATTAAACTGTGATAAAATGTGAATACTGAAAAATTATCGTTAAATGTGCTGCAACTTCCAGAAATAATTTTCAAATATTCAAATGGTTATGAATAATTTGCGCAAAACAGTAACAAAATTTCGGTTGCTGCATCTTTGAGTGCAGGAACAAAGAACAGAAACTGGAATCGAATTTTTGCAGTTCAGGACAGCAGTAGCAACCAATACATATTTGGGCACAAATTAAACCTTAGCGTTGAATTTTTACTGCGTTTTCTAACTACACGCAGATATTCTCAAAAAAACACAAAAGCTATGAAAGAAAACAAAAAAACATAAAACAATTCTTTTTTTCCGGTCATAATTTTTTCCGAAAAAAACAACTCTGTTCTGAACAATGTTACTTGTATTATGGTTTACATGCGCTTCAACTGTGACGTAAAATATACATTTTTACCTGTGTACATGATTTCTTGAAAGCTGTCTCCGACTTCAATTCCTAAGTATGGCGATATGAGTACTTCGGGTTTAGGCATATTACGAACGATATTGTAACGGAATGGGAATACAAAAAAATCATGAGCATCACCTTTGTACACGACAGGCTGTTCTTTAGCGCGAACATCTAAAATTTATGAAACGACATAATTGAACCACATCCGCAACCAGGATATAATACCGGATAACAGTTGTTTATGGGCGGTCAGAAGTTTAAATTTTTGGATCAACCCAAAACTCACAATACAGGCATTGAAATCAACTAAAATAAGCTCAGATATTTAATCAGATTGCACAACCGGCATTGACTTCAATTCAAAAAATTTGCAGTAAAAATGTTTTTCAATGGTTTTACATATAATTTATTAATTTAACTTAATCTGTTCAACCGATCCCGGGCTGAAGCAGAGTAACCTCCATACCACTCCCCTTTGAGGGCCGCGCACCGTCACCCCTTGTAGCAGCCCCCATCCTATTAACCAGTTAAAACGTAAATCGTCGTAGTTTTTTGAAATGCGTCTGGCTTCTTGCTCGGTTCACATGCGCCAATTTTTTTTAAAGCTTATCTACTTTAGTACTAAAGTCTTTTAATTTCTTTAGAAACTCGGCAGGTCTTCTGAGTTGCAGGATGTGCCTCTACTTTGAGAGGTCGCAATCCAGAACTTTCAGAGGGCCCCAATAGATACCTGTTCCGGTACGATTCCGATCTATAACATCGGCATTTGCTTACTTTGGCAGAGACGGCCTGATCTAAATACAAACGGTTCGTCAGGATCGTATGCGCTCCATAACACCCGTTGATCCTCGATATCTGCGAGCAGCAGGGAACCGGTAAAATTTGATAAATAATTGGCGAGTGTTGTCTGATTATAAGCTCTAATTTGATCTTCGACCTGATAAAAAGATTTTGAAGTCAACGTAATAAAAAGCGCTTTAGCCAAAAGGGGTAAGCATGCCAAAGTATCCCAAGAAATATTTTGCCCAACCCCCTTCGCTGGGTATAGTTTTAGCTCCGTTTATAAATTATGTAAGATTTGTCCAGAATGTGCGCCTCTATCCACAAAAATTTTTTCGACTTTGTTCCACTATGTACTGTAGTGACCCGAATAAGAGGGGGGACTGATATTTATTTGGCCTCTCCAGAGGGTACTCCCCCTTGTTATTCGCTACGGACAGTTATTTATTTTTAACCCGCCCTTCGCTGTCTTTCTTTACTGATATATATTCGCAGTGGCGGATCCACGGGGGGCCACCCCGGCCGTGCCCCCCCCCCAACAGCATCTCGACAAAAATTATCATAGGGACACGGTAATGTCACTATTATATGTTTCTTCCAAAAGTGTTCACGTCTCTCTTATGTTTCGATCAAAAGTCTATTATTTCTACTATTATATATACAAACGTATGTCATTCAAGATCATGGTAACCGGTGTTCATTCGCTATATTTAAAGAAAATTTGTCGAAGTATTAAACGTAAACGTTTTCATAAGATCGGAACCGCAAAATTTCGCATTGGTATTTGGATTAAAATCTTGTCGCAAGTTGTTCTACAGAGTCGTATATTGTAACAATCCAATTTCTTATGTGCTACATAAGTTACCTCAACCATATACGTTAAGCTATTTATTTAACGAAAATACTATTGTTTAGGACGTATATATGCGAAACATGTTGAGTGGACAATTACGAAAAACATTGGCTTATATGATTACAAATTAGTAATAACATAGCTAGTTTTGGTGAAGGTACGGTAGATCGACCCCCTAGAAACTGTAAGATTATGTGATTTTCCGACGTATTTGAGGCAGCTGATTTCAAATCTGTTATTTATATTCTTGTAGGGCCGCTGGTTAAAAAATATGCGCTTTCAAAGTCTCAGCCCATTTTGTAAACAAAAACACCGGTCAAGTGCACCTGTGGCTGAGTGGTATGATGTTCACATACCACGGCGTTTTTTCAGCTTTTGGGTCGCGGGTTCAAGTCCAAGTGGGGGAACTAAAAATTGAAATTTTATGTGTATTTTATGTGATTTTCCGACGTATTTGAGGCAGCTGATTTCAAATCTGTTATTTATATCCTTGCAGGTCCGTTGGTTAAAAAATATGCGCTTTCAAAGTTTCAGCCCATCTTATATGTAGTATATACAATGTAAACAAAAACACCGGTCAAGTGCGCCTGTGGCTGAGTGGTATGATGTTCACATACCACGGCGTTTTTTCAGCTTTTGGGTCGCGGGTTCAAGTCGTACTGGGGGAACTAAAAATTGAAATTTTATGTGTATTTTTACCAAGGCGCGTTTTTGAAAACGTAGACGTAACATCAAGCTGTCGAAAACTGTTTGAGAGCGAAGTCGAACGCTAATTTAATGCTGAATCTTTATAATGCAAAACCTTTCTCTTGATTCAAGTTGTGGTGGTTCATTCCGGAGTGGCACCCACTGCATCCGCCAGTGGTATGAGAGACACTTTTTATTTAATTCGTAGTAGGTGCCTAGATTTTACATTCGCGTGGGTTTTTTTTCTAAACCTAGATTTACATTTAAGCTCAAAGTTTACGCGTAAAGTACAGATGTCAGTTTTGATTTGCTGCTCGATGTATTATTGGTAGCACCAAGTTGAGCACTGAAATGTCCAAAACTCGGTTTAGAATATTTGAAGAAATTTTGACGTGCAAAATTAACACCATTAATTTAATAAGGTTCCCAAAGCAAGCAGTCTCTTTCAAAAACGTGACGCTCGAACACAGCGGGCTCTCACTATAGTATGAACCGGCCCAGATTTTTCAGGCCCACGCCCGGCCGCCTTAGTTTTTCGTTTTCGAAAAGAAAACAAGAATAAGTTACAAAGCATACCTTATAGTTGCGGATTCGCAGTTTTGACTGGGGATGGAATTGCATTATTAGAATTTCTTGCACAATTAAGAGGAAACGAACAAAAGTGTGTTTAAAACAATTTTCCACGTCCGCATGTTGATGCAAATGCGTATTCAGCATCTTTCACAAAATATTTGTTGCAGCCATAATTTTAAATGCTGCGCATTCCAATTATATATTTAACGCAATTCATGTGTGCAATACAAAGTTGAAAGTATCGGAATCAGTATTCTTCCAAAATACCGATTACAATACCGATACCGATGTATTGGTTCTACACTACTATGCAGCATAAAATCAGTTTTCACTAGAGCAAGTACTTATCAATTGTATTGATTTTCTATTTGAATTCAAACAATTTATATGAATTAAAATATATTAGCATTATAAATTGAGCGAGTTACCTAATAAATAAAAATGAAATTAGGAAAGCGCGACTTTTGTGATTGTGAAAATGTAGCTTTTAATTTTCATGGAAATATAGCTTAACAGTTCTAAAACAATTATAACGTGAGTATATATGACTTTAAATTTGACTTTTTCGCACTTAAGGTAAATTTACATCAAATTTCTTCCTAAAGCTTAGAAACTAGAATGAAAAGTGCCCCGATGTGGCCATAGAAAACGATATGTTTCGATAGTAAGATTTTTAGTTCAATACCGCTAGTATTACAATTTCCATGCATGCGTATAAAGTTTAAAAACTAGATTAATTTGATGCCAATCAGCGTCCTCCCGAAACACGACACAACAATACTATAGAATTAATAAAAGTTAAATCATTGAGTTTGATTGACTGCGTAACGGAAACATATCCGCAACTTTTTCGGAGAAAAATCACAATAGATAGTAAAGTGTCCTGACGAGGCTATAGAAAACGATAACGCATCAAGTTTTGGAGCTGCATAAATTTTGTACCGTACAGTACCCTCTCCATACTTGGCTAAACGGTACCCAGATTTTAAACTTTTAAAACATTAAAATATTTGAGTGAGTACGTAGCGAAACAATATTTGCAACTTTGCTGACGAAATCTGCGTTGTATTCCAATGACGACCAATTTAAAGATCAGGGGCGGAACGTTTTTCTGCGGGACTAGAATGGAATAAGCTTAAGGTTTAGATTAATTTTTTGCTTGGCTTAGGCTTAGGATTATGCTCATTCTTACGCTTAGGTTTAGGCTTAGGAATATGCTCATGCTAACGCTTATGCTTAGGCTTAGGATTAGGAATATGCTTATAATACTGATCCGCTCCTGTTCTTTACATTGAGCCAATTGACGAACAAACACGTTTTTAATATTGGGTCACCAGCATTTTACGCTTAATTTCTACTTATATATTCTTTTTGAAACCCAAAATTTTTCTGCATATATTCGAAACTTCAGTGTACTAAGTGCAAGAAACTAATGTCACGAGTGTGTACTCAAACTTTTTACATCAACCATAATTCGTCATTTATATTCTAGTATTTATTTCTTGTTTTAGTATTCCGAAACAGTGGATCACATGTCTATTTGGCCGCTGTCAGAGAAAGTTGCGGATATGTTTCCGTTACGCAGTCAATCAAACTCAATGACTTAACTTTTATTAATTCTATAGTATTGTTGTGTCGTGTTTCGGGAGGACGCTGATTGGCATCAAATTAATCTAGTTTTTAAACTTTATACGCATGCATGGAAATTGTAATACTAGCGGTATTGAACTAAAAATCTTACTACCGAAACATATCGTTTTCTGTGGCCACATCGGGGCACTTTTCATTCTAGTATAGTGTCAATTGCTGTTCTACGCTATTTATTTCTCTGTTTTATACACAATAGTATAACCACGCCTTAAAGTTTCTTGGCCCTGGAGTCATTTATGCGCTACAATTAGGGATAATAGACATTTGTGGACTCTAAACAAGGGTTTAAGGACTCTACCAGCTTACGGATTCTTATTAGGGATACGGACTCCTATTAATTGGGACTCAATTGGGGACCCCCCTTATTTGGGTCACTACACTATGGGTCAAAAATAAATTTATTTCCTGTGAAATTTTGCCCCCCCCCCATTTTGAGATCCTGGATCCGCCACTGTATATTCGGTGTTGCAACTATCCGTTAGCTTGAGCGTAATGCAAGGATATACTTTGGAATATTATTTCAAAACTTAAATACGCTTTAAGTTTCAACCTCAACGTTATTTGGTCCTGGAGTTATTTATACACTACAATTAGGGATAATTGTCATTTATGGACTCTAATTAGGGTTTTGGGGACTCTATCCGCTTGCTGACTCTTATTAGGGATACAGACTCCTATTGATCGGGACTCAAAATGGGAAACCCCCTCTTATTACCACCCCTCTTATTCGGGTCAATACAGCAGGGTTAAAATAGCGCTCTAAACCAAATACCAGTGTTCCTATGCGTCAAAGGTGTATCGATTTGCAAAGTTTCTGTGGTAGGAATGTTTATAAAAATCGCACCGACGATTTCAGTTTTGCTACAATCCAATGTTTCAAGTTATACCTCTTTTAATAGCTGAGAATTTTTTGTCAAAATAAATTTTAAATTCAAATACACATTTTGTGGCCCATGTATAGAACAGGGCCGGATCGTTTTCCGGAGGGGCTAATAATAGAGTCAGTTTAAGCTTTAGACTAATTTTTTTGCTTAGGTTTAGGCTTAGGCTTAGGAATATGCTTATACTTGTGTTCCGGCCCTGTTCTAGGCTTAGGAATATGCCTATACTAGTGTTCTGGCCCTGTTCTAGGCTTACGAATATGCTTATACTACTGTTCCGGCCCTGTTCTAGGCTTAGGAATATGCCTATACTAGTGTTCTGACCCTGTTCTAGGCTTAGGAATATGCCTATACTAGTGTTCTGGCCCTGTTCTAGGCTTAGGAATATGCTTATACTTGTGTTCCGGCCCTATTCTAGGCTTAGGAATATGCCTATACTAGTGTTCTGGCCCTGTTCTAGGCTTACGAATATGCTTATACTTGTGTTCCGGCCCTGTTCTAAGCTTAGGAATATGCCTATACTAGTGTTCTGACCCTGTTCTAGGCTTAGGAATATGCCTATACTAGTGTTCTGGCCCTGTTCTAGGCTTAGGAATATGCTTATACTTGTGTTCCGGCCCTATTCTAGGCTTAGGAATATGCCTATACTAGTGTTCTGGCCCTGTTCTAGGCTTAGGAATATGCTTATACTTGTGTTCCGGCCCTGTTCTAGGCTTAGGAATATGCTTATACTACTGTTCCGACCCTGTTCTAGGCTTAGGAATATGCCTATACTAGTGTTCTGGCCCTGTTTTAGGCTTAGGAATATGCTTATACTACTGTTTCGGCCCTGTTCTAGGCTTAGGAATATGCCTACACTAGTGTTCTGGCCCTGTTCTAGGCTTAGGAATATGCCTATACTACTGTTCTGGCCCTGTTCTAGGCTTAGGAATATGCTTATACTGCTGTTCCGGCCCTGTTCTAGGCTTAGGAATATGCCTATACTAGTGTTCTGGCCCTGTTCTAGGCTTAGGAATATGCCTATACTAGTGTTCTGGCCCTGTTCTAGGCTTAGGAATATGCTTATACTTGTGTTCCGGCCCTGTTCTAGGCTTAGGAATATGCCTATACTATTGTTCTGGCCCTGTTCTAGGCTTAGGAATATGCTTATACTACTGTTCCGGCCCTGTTCTAGGCTTACGAATATGCCTATACTAGTGTTCTGGCCCTGTTCTAGGCTTAGGAATATGCCTATACTATTGTTCTGGCCCTGTTCTAGGCTTAGGAATATGCTTATACTTGTGTTCCGGCCCTGTTCTAGGCTTAGGAATATGCCTATACTAGTGTTCTGGCCCTGTTCTAGGCTTAGGAATATGCCTATACTAGTGTTCTGGCCCTGTTCTAGGCTTAGGAATATGCTTATACTACTGTTCCGGCCCTGTTCTATACATTGGCTCATTTATTTGCCCCATGCTAACAATTTCCTTACTCCATCGACTATTAAAAAATTTCAAGTGGAACCGCTGTCAAATTGAACTAACTTTATGCCACATATCAGCCGGTGACATTTTAATGAAATTGAAATCTTTTGCTAAAAATTGTTCAGTAAATCCGCCGTATGTAACGTCACCGTTGGCGTTTTCGTAGCGTTTCGGCAATAACCCGTGATAGCTGACACGAATGCGATCGTAAGCGGTCATATTACGATATAAGGATACCATCGCCCAGCCGTCCGAATATGGAATTAAGCTGAGTGTGTACAACAAGAATACTTTGTCGATACCACTTTCTTCTACTTTTTCCATTGACAGCCAGTTCTGAAACGATTTTTCGTACATGTTTTATAAAACCAGTGTGCAAGTGCACTGAAACCAAAGGCATCAGTATGCAGAAGCACTACCCATTGAAAAGTCATCTGGTGTACGCATGATATTGTGGAAATTGCATTAATATACCTTTCTTTTCCATCGAGACCAGTTAAAACGTTTGTTGCATAAATTAGTTCACTGAAACTGAAGAAGGGCAAATTTGGATTCGATTTTCAAAGGTTGAATCTTCGTCATGTAACAAATTTTGCGAACGGTTTTAGCGTGCGAAGAAATGTCTTTGAGCAACATAGGAGGCACAGGAAGTGTACGCTTTAAAGATTCAATGTCAAATTATTTAGTCCAGGAATCATTTATGCACTACACTTAGGGATAATTAACATTTATGGACTCTAATTAGGGTTTAGAGATTCTATCCGTTACGGACTCTTGTTAGGGATACGGAATCCTATTGATTGGGGCCCAAAATGGGGACCCCCTCTTATTATCTCCCTCTTATTCGGGTCACAACAGTAATTGAAAATCCTCTAAAATAGTGCCTATATTAACGAACCTCCCATACATTTTGGTGGTACGTTTTGCTGTATTTTAAAAATGTGTCTTTTAAGCTGTAAGCGTACCGAAAGATGCCTGATTTATGTTTCGCTTCTGCACGCAATATCTAAAATTTGCTTTTATGACGCACGGCGCCGTGGCACAACGGATGTCAGCTTTCTGAGCGGCACTAAAAAGTATAGCGAGTCCCTAGTCGTCGAACGCAAATGATACTTTCCATCGGTTATACCCGACGAACCACCCTTAGATTGTTAGGCACCACTCCTCAGTCGCTGTAAAGAATCAAGCTGAAGTGACTGGTTTAGCCGGTTCAACGAAATGCTTTGTGGAAAAAAGTTAACCCTTTCACTTATAGAGTATACTATGAGCAACTAAATACAATAATGTACGAGCAATACACACACTGTGAGCAGTGCTTAGTAATTCTAACGTATATGCGCAGTGTAAAATTTCCACAGGACGTGAAAGAGCCCCAACGGGCTCAAGCGTCAAGCTCCTACGGCTCAGTGGTCATCGTAAACGCGTCCCGCCCGTGAGACTGACTATCGAATTGTATCTTGAAATTACAGCTCATATAAAATTGAAAATATCTCGAGCGTCAAGCTCCTATAGCGCAGTGGTCATCGTAAACGCCTCTCACCCGTGACACTGGGGATCGAATCTTGCCTTGAAATTACATCTCATATGAAATTGAAAATATTCATGTAAAAAGAGTTAAAGTTGCTTAAAAAGTTGCATAGCCGTCATTTTATGATTATTACAATAAGGATACGTTCAACTAAACCATACTCACCTGAGGACAGTAAACAAATCGCACCAATTCAGCCATCGACTGGGGCGCGCTGCGGTCCGCAGTAATAAATCTTGTACCAGTTTGTTTTGCGATATAATTGACAAACGTTTCGTAGCTTTGAAAACACGCCATACCTAAAAACTTATAAACATTTACCAGTTTTAATAATATGGGATCCGTTTGTCTTTACGCAGTGCATTCACCAGCATCCGAATGGTGCGCATCGTTCTGTGTGGAAAGAGTTCGATGGCACAAGTGGTTCACAAACACAACGCCATGATTTTGTTTCCAGTGGAGTTTGAACTGAAGTTAGTAGTCTTTATTTACGCTTACTGAAATGTCATCTCAATGTCGATCTACGCACGGTTGGTATGAAAATTATGAGGTGGGGGGGCTGAACGCCCCCTCGTTGGCCTCCTGTTGCTACGGACCCGTAGGCGCCCGTTATTACAAACGCAGACAATTCAGCTCATTGTTAAAATTGTTGCTATGATCGTCGAAAATAGTGCGTTACACTTACCGACTGCAGCTAACAACAACACGACCCACATAACTTTTTCCCACGTCGTATTCGCCGTTCCCAAGTCGGAGACGCCATGAATTGTAGTCCGTTGAAAGAAACTTTCATTGAAACGCGATGAATCGCTATTAGTCGCAGTACAGTCTTTGCTCATTGACGAACCGTGGGCACTACTCAAACAGTCACTGGACATTCAAACAAAATGTAAAAACCATTACAGCGAAAAATGTAGTAGGAACGGTGGGATATGAGCTGACGCGCAACTGACTTTTTTAACTCTGTTTAATATGAGATTATAAGAAATTATATTTTATGAAACAAAGCTGAAACAGTATTTGTTGGTAAATTCGACCGCCGATTATCATTTAATCCCGTATGAGTTCGAATTGAAGCCAAAAAAATCTTTGTGAGAAATTGACGCACACTGGTGATTTCAACTCCGTTCTCAGACGACACCATAACAAACTATGCTTGTTCGAAGAAAGTTGGATGAACGTTTCCGATAAATTGTGCCTCAGGTATTAATTTAAACGCATATTTACACTATATTGGTACCAGTATATGCTTGTAGGAATTTCCTAAACCAAATTATATCGTAAATATATATTTAATTCGTCAAATTTGAATAATATTGAATGTTTTGATTTCAACGAGGTGAAAGATACCTACAGCTTTAATTCAATAGATTAGGTGTATTATAAAAGAAAGTATATCAAAACATATATACAGTTCACTACACTGTAAAAAATGGTGAGACAAATTGACTCTGTCAGAAATAGGCTTTTCCTGACTACACAAACTGAGTCAGAATTCGACTCCGCCAGAGTCAAATTCGACTGACTGGGTCCCTCGATGAGTCGATTTTGACTCTGGTGGAGTCGAATTTGACTTAGTTTGTGTAGTCCGGAAAAGCCTATTTCGGAGAGAGTCCAATTGACTCATGTTTTTTTGCAGTGCGGTTCTGTTTGGAAACCAAATCGAAATTGTGCAAAAATGCATTCATGAAATGGTTACAAATATTTTCTACTGCTCTGTTACATCAAAAACTGCTTAATAACTGATGAAACTTTACAATGGCCAATGCCAAATTGGTCAGGCCAAAAATCAGTATTAACCCCTTCTCACATAGAGTTGACCATGGGCAACTCAGCGCAGTGTATATACGTTAAATAATATATAATGCACAGTGTTGAACAACTGCGCTAGATATACATAGTACTAAATCACCACAAGACTTGACAGCCCCATCGGGCTCGAGTGTCAAGATCCTATAGCTGAGTGGTAATGGTAAACGCCTCCCTCTCCAGTCCTTGGAGTACGAATCCTAGCATGAATGTAGGTCTCAGATGAAATAGAAAATATTCATGTGAGAAAGGGTTAAACTATTATTTATACGAACTGCTCCGAAATATGAAACGCCAACCCAACCATAAAAGCTAATAATTATAGCATATTTGGCCAAAAAATTCTTGTATAAATTCACATACGTCAAATACCAAAAATGACTCATGGTCCTTGCGCAAAAAAATAATTAGGTAATATATTTTGATATTTCTGACTTTAACCCAGATTTACGCAAGTCAGACAATTTGAATGGCGCCGCAATATTTGGGTTGCTTGTATGTCATTATCAAGTGAAATAAGCATATTTCGGTTTTATGCATTGAAAACAAAGTAAGAAAAAATTTAAAAAATTGAACTTTGGCTATTGAAAAAGTAGGCCGATAAAGTGAAAATTCAAAATCGTCAGGAGTTTCGCTCATGGCAAATTCGTTGACCGCAACATTTACCAGCCAATACATTAACGTGATAGTTTATATAGAAACTAAGACAACTTGGGCTTTTACACTGTTTACGGTCGACATACTTAAATTTTACACGTTTTAACCCTTTCTCACATGAATATTTTCTATTTTCCGTTAGACCTACTTTTATGCTAGGATTCGAACTCCAGTGATTGGAGTGGGAGGCGTATACCATCACCACTCAGCTATAGGAGCTTGATGCTCGAGCCCGAGGGGGCTCTCACGTCTTGTAGTGATTTAGCACTATGTATACGTGTTGCAATTGTTAAACACGGTGCGATATATACTATTTAACGTATATACACTGCGCTGAGCTGCCTACAGGCAACTCAATGTGAGAAGGGGTTAAAATAGAGAAAAATTTGCACAAGCCTATTCCAAAACAATACAATACTTAGACGCCTTAGCATAAGGAAAAGCCGGAATCCAAGTCTTAACCTAAGCGTCATTATAAGTTCAATGTCATGCTTACTCTATTGCTGACCAGCGGATAAAAACGTGGTGCCCTAAAAGTAAGTAGCATACTGTAGTGACCGGAATGAGAAGGGGGACAGATATTTATTTGGTCTCTCAACACACGCTCCGCAAACCTTCGTTACTGATATATTATCCGAAACTGTAGTTATCTGTTGAATAAACGATTGTCTTGTATCAAAAGCTTGAGCGATAATACAAGGTTATACTTACGAATGTACTTTCGAAACTTATGTATGCTTTAAAGTTTCGAAATCAAATTCTTTTGGGCTTGGAGTTATTTATGCAATATAATTAGGGACAATTGACACAGGGCTTATGGACTCTATCCGCTTAAAAGGCCCAAGTAAAGCTCAGGGCGGAACATTTTTCTGCGGGACTGCAATAGAGTAAAGCTTAAGCTTTAGACTAATTTTTTTTGCTTGACTTTAGGCTTAGGCTTAGGCTTACGCTCAGGATTATGCTCATTCTTACGCTTAGGCTTAGGCTTAGGCTTATGCTCATTCTTACGCTTACCCTTACTCTTAGGTTTAGGCTTAGGCTTAGGAATATGCTTATATCACTGTTCCGACCCTGTTTTTACATTGGCCCGGACTTGAGAAAACATCAATAATACTCAGAATTAAAAGCATGCCTGCCAAAGCCTAATTAAAAAATAGATCAAATTATTACATAAAAAGTAACGAATAAATCACAAAAACCAACAAAACAGTGTGTGAGTTTTGCCGGTTCAAATTGTAGATTTCGACTTTATTTGTCAGTCAGTTTCAACTGAATCCTGATACCAGTGAAACGTGATCAGTATAATATTTGATTAACACAAGCTCGATAGTGGTTACTTACTAAAGGTTAGCAAAACCATTTTTGACCTTTTCAAATTTGTTCTTGCTTCCAGTACGATTTCCTGGTTGCGGTAAGCTGGCAAATATAACTTATCTCCTAAACGAAAATATAAGCGATAGAAGATAGTAAATGTTAGAGATTCGGGCCCATGTATAGAGCAGGGCCGGATCGTTTTCTGGAGGCGCTATAATAGAGTCAGTTTAAGCTTTAGACTAATTTTTTTGGCTTATGCTTAGGCTTAGGTTTAGGAATAGGCTCATCCACACATTTAGGCTTAGGCTTAGGCTTAGGCTTAGGCATTAGGCTCATCCATACGGTTAGGCTTAGGCTTAGGCTTAGGCTTAGGCTTAGGAATATGCTTATACTACTGTTCCGGCCCTGTTATATATACATGGGCCGGGATTCGTAAGGCATCAAAAATGGTCTTGTTCGCAAACTTTTGTTCACAAATAAAATTTTAAATTAAGGTTATGCACTCGTAGAACGAAATAATGGTTACATTCCTGTTGCAAACAGTTTGCCGATGCCAACTCCAACAAAACGATTCTGAACTGAAACAATCTTCATTAATCTCTGGTTGCCTAAACCAGACATCAAATAACCAGTAAAAACCAATGAAAAAAATCATATATTTAATTGTTTAGGATTTGGGTCCATGTTAAGATCAGGGGCGGAACGTTTTTCTGTGGGACTGCAATAGAATAAGTTTAAGCTTTAGACTAATTTTTTGCTAGGCTTAAACTTAAGCTTAGACTTAGGAATATGCTCATTCTTACGCTTAGGCTTAGGCTTAGGCTTAAGAATATGCTTATAATACTGTTCCGCCCGTGTTCTTTACATTAGCCAGGATTTGTAACAAAGCTATTTTTTCGTATAGAACGATATCAAATACCACTGAGACTAAAATACAAAAAAAATAATGATAAATGAAGATGCACATTACGTTTCGGTGGCAGTTAGAGTTAGCCATCCAAATAGCCATATACTTCATTTCGGAAGGGTATCACTATGTTCAATTGTTCATGGTTGAAGGGCTTAAGCTAGCAAAAATAATGTTTGACCGTTAGCAATCAGTAGGATGAGACGTGTCAAAGTGTCGAACGTTTGTATACTGTCTCGTGAGAAATTTTGACGAGTATATACTCTAACACTCAGACTTAGGTTTAGGTTTTAGCTTAGGTGTAGAAATATGCTTTGTACTGTTAGGTTTCTCAAAAAAATGTTGCCTAATTCTTACTTAAGAGGCAAGCCTAAGTTTTTAGCAAAATATCTCATAGAAGGTTTGTGTCAGTGATTGCGGTTTTAACATTTTTTCATGTATGTTTCTGAATGTTCAATCATGTACATTGCACAAAGTTTTACGACAGCCACAGGAGTTCTGCAAGGATATATCCCCGAAACCTTCTTGTGCACTGCAAAACCTGGTGAGCTAAATTGACTCTCTCTGAAATATGCTTTTCCGGACTACACAATATGTGTCAAATTCCGTGTACACTGCAAAATCTGGCGAGCTAAATTGACCCTCTCGGAAATAGGCTTTTCCGGACTACACAATATGTGTCAAATACCTTGTACACTGCAAAATCAGGTGAGCTAAAGTTGACTCTTTCGGTAATAGGCTTTTCCGGACTACACAAATTGTGTCAAATTCCTTGTACGCTGCATAATCTGGTGAGCTAAATTGACTCTCTAGGAAATAGGCTTTTCGGGACTACACAAATTGTGTTAAATTCCGTGTACACTGCAAAATCTGGTGAGCTAAATTGACCCTCTCGGAAATAGGCTTTTCGGGACTACACAAATTGAGTCAAATTCGACTCCTCCAGTGCGAAAACTCGACTCACCCGAGTCGCTCAGTTGAGTCGAAATTAATTCTGGCGGAGTCGAATTTTGACTGACAGTTTGTGTAGTTCAGAAAAGCCTATTTCGGAGAAAGTCAATTTGGTTCACCATTTCTTGCAGTGTATATTTTTGAAATTGGATAAATTTTAGACATGAGAGACAAATATTCTTTAGTTCTGAATTCTGAGAATGAAATCGTATAGTACAGTTTTTAACGATTTTCCGGACGTATGTTTGTCAATTTCGAATCAGTTACCATTGCATCGATTCACCGCATTTTGCTTTTGTTTTAAAGTTTACGTTACCTGCATGAGTTGTGGCAAAAATTTCAAATTGATCGTAGGATAGTGTGGACTCCAGATGGCGGAATAAAATTCCTAATTTAAAGTGTTTCCGCTATCACTTTTAAAATATTCAGCACATACGTTTATATTAATCTATACTAGTCCGCCAGCTTTGCGCAATGCGCAAAGTTACTGAGAGCACAAAAATTTTCATGCAAATTTCTGTTCGTGGAACAAAAAACAATCACGTGTATTTCCTAAGAAATTTTTGAAAACAAAGTAATGGTGGAAATTTGCCCAAAATACGTTTGTGGGGCGTTACAGCTTTAATATAGAGATTTGGTACAATTTCATCGAGAAACCGTTTTCATTTTTAAACGAAAAAGATGTTATTGTTCACAAACTTTATTACAAACTGGCAATAGATGCTACAAACATTTGAGAATAAGTTATTTTCTTATTAGACAAACAGAGTCAAAAATCCGTAAACTGGCTATATTTGTTTAATAGTATCAAGTTGAACCCTGCGGTTATATACAACGTCCTTTGTTTGATATTTTAGTTCTCAAAATTATTAGAAATGTTATCTTGTAAAAAATATAAAAAACAGTACTAATTAAAATACCATTAATAAATGTTAAAATAAGACTGTAAACAATTGCAAATCGTTTGAACATAATGGCCTCGGCCCATGTATACAACAGGGCCGGATTGTTTTCCGAAGGGACTATAATAGAGTCAGTTTAAGATTTACACTAATTTTTTGCTTAGGCTTAGGCTTAGGCTTAGGAATAGGCTCATCCGTACGGTTAGGCTTAGGTTTAGGCTGAGGCTTAGGCTTAGGAAAATGCTTATACTACCGTTCCGGCCCTGTTCTATACATGGGCCATCGCCTGGTCTTTGTCTCGCTGAATTATGCGGACACAGCGGAATATGAATTATCTTTTTTAGTTCAGCTAACGATTCAGACATTATACAGTATTGTAATTAGCATCGTTGTAGGTTTTAAATTCGCTGGCTAAAAATACAACCGTAATGTTTATAAAGGTTAATGTTGAAAGGCGGAAACAGAATGCTTTGCCTGGTAAAATATCCTCATAAAAAATACGTGAGATTAATAAAGGTAATATATACAATAGTTTCATTTAATGGTTCGTTAAGCACGCAGGTGTTGCCAATAGGGCACATATCCGATCAGTTCTATGTTAACCCTTAAAGTATAGCACCTGGCGTAATAGAAAGCGATGCGTCTGTCGAAATCGAAGCGCATTCATTGGTTAATTGAACCATATAGCATCGGGGCTGTAGCCAATGTAAGACAGGGGGTCTCAGCCGCCCTGGAAAAATTTTGCCACCCCTTGCCCTTACAAAATGTTCACGCTGCTTGTGGGTCAACGGAAACCCTTGTATGCCCCTTTTGAAAATTTTTTAGCTCCGCCTTAAAACGTGAGCTGTCTACGAGCCTGCAAAAAGTTCGATTTTTAGTTTTTTATTAAGACGCTTTCATTACAGACAACTGTGTGACTTGAATACCAGGGAGAGGTAATAAGAGTCCAGGGTGTCTATTTTCAGTAATAACTTAATAGGAGTCTATTTTCTTAATTGGAGTCCGTAAATGGATAAGTTCCAAAATTACTAATTAGTCCGTAAACGTCAGTGACCGTAATTGAATTGCGTAATTGCTTCCTGGGCCAAGTTACGTTCAGTACAGAATTTGGTTTAGTACTCAAAGTATAATGTTTACCTTAGTCTTCCAAGTATATCTATATCGTAAAGTACTAAAGCCACAACAATGGCTGGCATAAAGTTAAACTTGTCTGGTTTGCATAACCGGAACTGGAATTAAAAAGAAATAAGCCGCAATCGAATAGCGCCGGTGAAGCGTTCCAGGGAAGTGAATTAGATACAAGTCATTCCTCCTATTACTCGGTTCGCAACAGTGAACTTTGTCGGATCCGGCAGGTATGTGCAAACGGGTGCAGTTTTACCCCCTGGGTTCTCTGAGCATTTTTATATCGGTACCTGAGTTCAAAATGAAAATTTTGCAAACACAGTATTTTTAATTCAAAGTTTTCACCACTGGAGCAAATGCACACCTGGGTCCGTCCATATTCTCAAATGCGTATAACACCTATAACCAGTCAACGATAGGTTTTCAAACTAGCGAACATCTGCAATTGTAAATCTCAAACGTTTTACAGAATTAGGGCAAATCAAAAACGCGAACGATATGCTGAGGACCAGGATGCAACCGGAATTCCGGTTCCGGTAAAAAATCCGGCATTTTTCACCGGAATTTTCCGGTATTTTCGGTATTGAAAATTTTTTTCATAAAAATTTTTTGGTAACAAATATTTTTTGTTTTCCGGCTCCGGTTCCGGTATTTTTTAACTTTCCGGTTCCGGTTCCGATTCCAGTGTTTTATAAATCCGGTTGCACCCTGCTGAGGACACATTTAAGAATACGGGTCAAAGATGTAGCAAACGCAATACAACTGCTAACTCTCAGCATTCATTGGTTCCAAAGTTACAAGACTTATCATCAACTGGTTATAGGTGCTACACAAATTTGAGAATACGGTCTCTCAACTCAATATTATGCCAGCGCATTTACTATTTCGTCACGTATTTACTATTTCGTCACGTATCGTATTCATTCCTAAATATTAATGGTACAAAAAATTATCTGGACCTCGTAACAAGCTATGGATAACGGCAATAACAAAGCGGCACAACCTAATTGTATATAACATCAATTATTTAACCTGTTGCGGACTAATGTTTCTAAAACCAAGTACGTGCGAACACGGCCTAGTGCCATAATATTGTGAATAAGGGTCGTTATTCTCAAATGCATATAGCACCTATCATCAGTTAGTAATAGGTTTTTAAACTAACGTTACTGCTACAATTGTAGATATCAAAATTTGCACAAAAGTAGACTAAATCGAACGCAATAAAATGTGCTGAATTTCAAACGTCACGATTCCCTGGTTCTACAGTTATAAGACGTATCACCAACTGGTAATAGGTGTTACACACATTTGAGAATAGAGCTTAAGGTGTTTCAAATAAACTTGAGTAGAGAAAATTGCAAATAAAGTTGCTATCGCTGCGATTTTTGCAATTTTTCACTAAATAATCCTACCACTTTGGTATAAGAATATGTTTAGGAAAACGGGGGTGCGCAGTTGCGCTATCCCTCTGAATATATCTACCAGTGCCAGTGTGCGTCGACTGTTTGAGTGTATTTTGTAATAAGTAAACAAACACCGCTATTTTTGGGAAGTTTGTCGCTTGAAGAAAGTGCATCATTTGCGTTTGGTTAGTAATTTTTGATGTTTTGCTGTGCTGAGTACACTGCAAAAAAATGGTGAGTCAAATTGACTCATTCCGAAATAGACTGTACGGGACTACGCCAACTGAGTCAAAATTCGACTAGTCAAATAATTAAGCAATTTTTAAGGTATATATACGGGCCCATAGCCAAGGGGGGTTTCCGCCCCCCTGGAAAAGTTTTGACCCCGCTAGAAAATTTTCAACCTTGCTTGCAAGTCATTACAAACCCTTGAATGCACCTTCTGAAAAAATTTTAGCCCCCCCTATCCCTTAGCAAGGTGAGCTGGCTACGGGTAGGCGAATATAACATATTCATAGGCACTATAGATAATTAAACGACAGAACCAAAAAACAACTGAAACATGAAAATTGTGTAGTAATTTTCGCCTAAATGTGTTTTAGTTGACATTTGCATTTACAGCTAATTAATGAGTGTTTTCTGTGATTGGGCCAGATTGCACTTCATTATGACAGCCATGTAGTTTGCAAACGCTAAAATTGCGATACGTTGCGAACTCATACAAGAAATCGCTCGAAACCTGCAACGTCATTAAGTGTAACCGTTGAATTGACTAATAACATTTCCCGTTTGAACACAGGGGCTTTTTCGGTTGGGAAACATTTTTGTTAATCTCGAGCTAATCACACCAGGAGTGGTTATGCTTAAGCAAAAAATGTAATCTAGAATCTAAACCTACTCTTCATAGACCCACCAGACACCTGGACGCCCCTTAAAGTAACATGGGCCATTTTGTTTGCTTAGGCTTAGATCTAGGCTTAAGCCTAGGTATAAGGTACTTCTCACGCTTAGGCGCTTATCGGCTTAGGCTTTACAAATTTGCTTTTATATTACTGTTACGACCCTGTTCTATACATCGGTCCGTATGAGTTGATTCATTTCTACCGTTTTCAGCAATGATTTGGTTATATAGCAAAACGCTATAATGCGAACTGTCTTTTTAGTGTTTGTCAAAACGCTATTTTTGCATCAATTAAACGTAGAAAAAAGTGTTTTGTATTTATAAAATGATTGCTAAAAAATAAAACAGTAACATTTTTGCGTTTACCATAAAATTGCCTATTGGCTGTCTCAAAATGCCGATTTAAATCCGACGAAAACAAAGATGCTAATACCACTTTATACTTGCGGTCTTATAATAAAAAGGTTTAATTTTTATTAGCTAAGAAATCTTTATCAAGTACCTTTTAGGAAACTCAAGTGCCACAAATAGGAAAAATGCTAAAATACCATACTGTAGCGTAGCGAACAACAAGATGCCATAAAAATTCGTTGATATTAACAAAATTTAACAAATCGTTACCGACGGTTCACCGAGTGAGGGTTACCTTATGGAACTAAAACAAGGTCCAAACGGAACGAACCTTGCCGACCTTACACAACCTCTTGGTACCACCGGTATTACATTGTACAGTTGCTGCCTGACCACAGAAATGGGTCGCATATAAGTTTTGGTCCGTTTTTACGGGTGCTGCATACAAAGTTTGAGAAGAAAAAAAATTAAATTTATGTCACGCAATGGTGCAATTTTTCCGATCAATATTTGAACAAGCGCTGAGGTTTTAAATATAAAGTGATGTCCGGAAATTAGGCTACTTTTATTACGAGTTCGAGAGGGTCAACGCAAACCCAACAAAACACCACATCACTACGATATACTGTTTTTTACCAGTGTTTTTAAATGTTTTTAGTAGCAAAATTTTAGTTTCAAAACAGCGAATATTGTAATTAGCCGTTGGTCTGTATAGTTGAAAATTTTATAAAAATAACAGTTACATGCCAAATTAAAATTTGACTTCTGGCTTAACGATTTACGTTATTTCGATCCGATTGCACACAAAATGTTTGAAAAAATGGTCCATGTATAGAACAGGGCCGGAACAGTAGTATAAATATATTCCTAAGCCTAAGGCTAAGTGTAAGCCTAAGCGTATGGATGAACCGATTCCTAAGCCTAAGCCTAAGCCTAAGCCAAACAAATTAGTCTAAAGCTTAAAAATTAGTCTAAAGCTTATACTGACTCTATTACAGCCCCTCAGGAAAACGATCGGGCCCTGTTCTATACATTCGACGTTAAACGTTTAGTCCCTCAATATAAAACGCCAAAAACTAAGACTTTCCAATTACGTTGTGTACAATTTCGCTAATACTCACAATACTGAGCGATTAGCTTGTAATTCGGACAGACGGTATTAGAAGCTTAAAATGACACTCAAAATGGTATAAAACCCAAACAAAACAACTACTTACATTTTTTAAACAAACATCATATTATATGCTCATGTAAGCCCATCGGACCGTAGCCAAAGGGGGCTGGGGCTCAGACCCCCTGAAAAAATTTTGTCCCCCCTAGAAAAATTTCAACATTGTTTGCAAGTCATTAAGAATCCTAAAATGCCCCTCATGAAACAATTTTTAGCCTTCCCCCTTCTAGCAAGTTGAGCTGGCTACGGGCGTGTACGCCATGAAACGCAATATAGCAAAAACTATTAAACCATAAGCGATAAGTTTGTTCGCTGGTACTTGCTCCTTGCAAGGATTTGCTGGTAATCGCGTAATATTGGAACCGGAAACCTCCATTACAGTAATTAGGCTCGCAAGCTAAGCTGTGATCAGTCGTGTTGCCTGAGTTATTATAACGAGAAAATATCGGGCGCAGTCTATTTTCAAATATGGCTGGTAAATGTTTCATGAGAAAAAAACTACACGGCCTATTGCGTGGGAAAGTTTTCCGCAATAGGCAAACAAATTACGAACGGCGACGTACGTATGACGGACGGCGCCGTACGAATGACAGACAGCGCCGTACGAATGACGGACAGCGCCGTACGAATGACGGACAGCGCCGTACGAATGACGGACAGCGCCGTACGAATGACGGACAGCGCCGTACGAATGACGGACAGCGCCGTACGAATGACGGACAGCGCCGTACGAATGACAGACAGCGCCGTACGAATGACAGACAGCGCCGTACGAATGACGGACAGCGCCGTACGAATGACGTACAGCGCTGTACGAATGACGGACAGCGCCGTACGAATGACGGACGGCGCCGTACGAATGACGGACGGCGCCGTACGAATGACGGACGGCGCCGTACGAATGACGGACGGCGCCGTACGAATGACGGACGGCGCCGTACGAATGACGGACGGCGCCGTACGAATGACGGACGGCGCCGTACGAATGACGGACGGCGCCGTACGAATGACGGACGGCGCCGTACGAATAACGGACGGCGCCGTACGAATGACGGACGGCGCCGTACGAATGACGGACGGCGCCGTACGAATGACGGAACGAATGACGGACGGAGCCGTACGAATGACAGACAGAGCCGTACGAATGACGGACGGCGCCCTTCTCAACATTTTTCGTGTATTTCTACGACAGAAATTTGTCCAAACTTTCAGCTTTGCGAAAGATTTGAAACTTGATGATTGTTTAGTGAGCATAGTAGAATGCATAATTAGCACGCTATATGAAATTACTACGCATTAGTACATAAAATACGCTTTTAAACGTGTATAGAACGGTAAATATCACCGAAAAACCGACACAGAAACACAACCACCGTGGTATTCTAAAGAGTTAATTTCAGTCTACCACCTGCTATCCCAAAAACAGCCAGCATCGCTAATTTAGGACAATATTTTAACTAAACGGCAAACTTTAACATATTCAAAACCGCAAGTCGCTTCAGCCGTAAACTTTCGCAGACTTCGATATTTTTACACAAAAATTTCATTTGTATCACACGGTTTTCACAATTTTGGTCAGAAATGTACATTTTGCCGTAACCAGGTTGAGCAAATTTTAGGAAAACGGGTGGTATGAGAAGTGTTGGTGTAAACAACCATACTCAAACTTGCGTATGTCTTTAGTTGGTTCTCAGATGCTCAAAAATTACTGAGAGCGACTGTGAGCAAACCTAAAGTTAACTACTGGGTTAAGCTTTTAGCTTCACTTGAAACTTAGCTATTTTTGTGCCCATAAGCATTGCCGCTGCATATGGAACGGGGGTACACAAGCTAGGCATTCTGGAAGAATTTATTGATAAAAGTGTAAACTTAACACTTTGTAATGTTATTTCGATTCTATACAGGATCGTAGCCAGCTCATACTGCTAGATGGAGGCTATCATTTTTTCAGGAGGGACATACAAAGGTTTTCGTTGACTTTACTTGCAAGGTGAAAAATTTTTTAGGGGGAGGGGGAAAAGTTTGGAAGGTGGCTGAGCCCCCTGCCCGCCCCCCTTCGCTAGGGGCCCAATTCTATATATCCAGCTGCCACCTATCAAAAAGAGCTGTTTTAGCAAACCAAGGGATGTGTCGCCAAATCTCATTGTGTGTAATGTAGCGACCCGAATAAGATGGGGCGACTTATGTTTACTTGGCCTCTCCAGAGGGAACCCCCACCTGCTATTCGGTTACGGACAGTTATTTATTTTCAGCATGCCCTCCGCCACTCTTCGTTGCTGATATATATCCGGTATTGCGACTATTCGTTGAATTAAACGTTTTTTGCACTTATATACATCAAAAGCTTGAGCGATAATGCAAGGTTACTCAGGAATGTACTTTCAAAACTTAAGTATGCTTTAAAGTTTCGAACACAACTTTATTTGGTCCTGGAGTCATTTATGCGCTGCAAATAGGGATAATTGACATTTGTGGACTCTAATTAGGGTTCAGGGACTCTGTCCGCTTACGGAGACTCTTATTAGGGATACGAACTCCTATAGATTGGGACACAAAATGGGGACGCCCTCTTATTACCCCTGTTATTCGGGTCACTACAGTAACATGTCGGGACCATATTTGTGTCGGTCAAAGTTTACTTCATTTTTCATTCATTTTGAAACTTCGTGATATCAATTATTTAATAAAATAGCAAAAACATAAGTTATTTGACTAATTTTGCAAGTAAATCATGTACAAAGGGTGTCATTTTATGAGCGGAACTGGTGGTTTAGTTTTTGAGTAAATTCAACGGAACTGACATTTTACACTTATTCGATTTATCTACTTTTAATTTGTTTATTTGATGACAGTTGGAAACTTAATTTTATGGTATATATCGCAGCAAGCGTCTAGCTAGCGGGTTTTAGTCAAGCCTTTGTTGAGAAATTGGTTCAAAAAATTTGGTACCTTTTTCGGTAAATGTATGTAACAGGGCCGGAACAGTAGTATAAGCATATTCTAAAACCTAAGCCCAAGCCTAAGCCTGTTCCTAAGCCGAAAGCCTAAGCCTAAGTCTAAGCCTATTCTTAAGCCTAAGCCTAAGCCTAAGCCTAAGCAAAAAAAGTTCGTGCAAAGCGTAAACTGACTCTATTACAGCCCTATCGGAAAACGATCCGGCTTTGTTCTTTACATGGGCCAAAAGAGTAAAAATACAAAAAACAGTTGCTTTTATATTTGTAAACAAAATTAAGTTTAAACTTTTCAAAAACTAAAGTCAATTGATACTTCAACGAATAATTGGTTATAATTTAATACCATACCGGTAACATAATTGTAAACATATATAATTTTGCTATCTTGGGAGCAAACCGTCCACAAAAAACCAGGTGAAAAACACAGCAAAACCGTAATTATAATTTAAAATTTTGTGTACCCGTATAGGTTTCAAAATGTTCGGTTTTGTCACAAAAAAATATAACTAAACTAAACCGTGTTTGCACTCGCGTTTATATAACCAATTTTCATAGGCTAAAACCGCAGTGCGAATCGATGGTATAAACTCTAAGATCTGTTTGGTTTGCGATGAAAATAAATAAAATTATATTCTGCAAAAGTTGAACTCAACTGCAAAAGAAGCGCATTCAAACGACTTCCAACGCCTGCATTTTGCTAAATATTTAAATTTAATTTGTAACTTGATAATAAATGGCCGGCTTAGCGAACGCCCAAAGGGCAAACGGGTTGTCAGTGAAGGGTCCACAAGTAGTTCAGGGCCGTCTTAGTTCTTGGACCAATAATTATTCGGTGATATTTGATATTAACCAGATGTTTTGCGCACTGGCCGATAATACGAGATTTAGCGGCATACAACAGGATTCCCACTACATATTTCAGGCCCCTAACGGTTTAAACTCCTACCTACATGGACTGCTAAATGCTCATGAAATAGTGTGAAATTTAAAATATACGCGGGCCCGTAACCAAGGGGGGTCCGGGGGCGCTCAGCCCCCCTGAAAAAATTTTGCCCCCCCCCCCAGAAAATTTTCTACCTTGCCTGTTAATGTCATTGAAAACCCTTGTATGCGCCTCCTGAAAACTTTTTACCACCCTCTAGCACGGTGAGCTGGCTACAGCCATGAGTATACGACATTCTTGAATAACCAAAAACACACCATCAACAATGTTTTGGCTTTTATTCAAGTTTTCACTAAAATTCGAAACGGTTTAATATGCAGAAAATATGAAAATCAAAGCAACCGGTAGCGCGTCTATTTGATTAAAACGAGGCTTATGGTAGTAAATTAAATTCGGTCTGGTCATGAATTTCTACGATACGGCTAAGGTTAAAATAACATTCAAATCTGCGCTTTTGCTGAGATTTTAAAGTGAAATGTATAGACACCGGTCCGTATGTAAAGAGATATAAACTCCGATTTATTGGGGCTCAGAATCGAGACCCCCTCTTAAGACTCTTGTTCGGGTCACTGACTCAAAATGGAGACCCCCTCTTAAGACTCTCTTGTTCGAGTCACTGACTCAAAATAGAGACCCCATTCTTAAGACTCTCTTGTTCGGGTCACTGACTCAACATGGAGACCACATTCTTAAGACTCTCTTGTTCGGGTCACTGACTCAACATGGAGACCCCATTCTTAAGACTCTCTTGTCCGGGTCACTGACTCAACATGGAGACTCCATTCTTAAGACTCTCTTGTTCGGGTCACGGTCTCAAAATGGAGACCCCCTCTTAAGACTCTCTTGTTCGAGTCACTGACTCAAAATGGAGACCCCATTCTTAAGACTCTCTTGTTCGGGTCACTGACTCAACATGGAGACCCCATTCTTAAGACTCTCTTGTTCGGGTCACTGACTCAACATGGAGACCCCATTTTAAGACTCTCTTGTTCGGGTCACTGACTCAACATGGAGACCCCATTCTTAAGACTCTCTTGTTCAAGTCACTGACTCAACATGGAGACCCCATTCTTAAGACTCTCTTGTCCGGGTCACTGACTCAACATGGAGACCCCATTCTTAAGACTCTCTTGTTCGGGTCACTGACTCAACATGGAGACCCCATTCTTAAGACTCTCTTGTTCGAGTCACTGACTCAAAATGGAGACCCCATTCTTAAGACTCTCTTGTTCGGGTCACTGACTCAACATGGAGACCCCATTCTTAAGACTCTCTTGTTCGGGTCACTGACTCAACATGGAGACCCCATTTTAAGACTCTCTTGTTCGGGTCACTGACTCAACATGGAGACCCCATTCTTAAGACTCTCTTGTTCAAGTCACTGACTCAACATGGAGACCCCATTCTTAAGACTCTCTTGTCCGGGTCACTGACTCAACATGGAGACCCCATTCTTAAGACTCTCTTGTTCGGGTCACTGACTCAACATGGAGACCCCATTCTTAAGAATCTCTTGTCCGGGTCACTGACTCAACATGGAGACCCCATTCTTAAGACTCTCTTGTTCGGGTCACTGACTCAAAATGGAGACCCCCTTTTAAGACTCTCTTGTTCGAGTCACTGACTCAAAATGGAGACCCCATTCTTAAGACTCTCTTGTTCAGGTCACTGACTCAACATGGAGACTTCATTCTTAAGACTCTCTTGTTCGGGTCACTGACTCAACATGGAGACCCCATTCTTAAGACTCTCTTGTTCGGGTCACTGACTCAACATGGAGACCCCATTCTTAAGACTCTCTTGTTCGGGTCACTGACTCAACATGGAGACCCCATTCTTAAGACTCTCTTGTCCGGGTCACTGACTCAACATGGAGACCCCATTCTTAAGACTCTCTTGTTCGGGTCACTGACTCAACATGGAGACCCCATTCTTAAGACTCTCTTGTCCGGGTCACTGACTCAACATGGAGACCCCATTTTTAAGACTCTCTTGTTCGGGTCACTGACTCAACATGGAGACCCCATTCTTAAGACTCTCTTGTCCGGGTCACTGACTTAACATGGAGACCCCATTCTTAAGACTCTCTTGTTCGGGTCACTGACTCAACATGGAGACCCCTTTCTTAAGACTCTCTTGTTCGGGTCACTGACTCAAAATGGAGACCCCTTTCTTAAGACTCTCTTGTTCGAGTCACTGACTCAAAATGGAGACCCCTTTCTTAAGACTCTCTTGTTCGGGTCACTGACTCAAAATGGAGACCCCTTTCTTAAGACTCTCTTGTTCGGGTCATTGTTTCAAAATGGAGACCCCTTTCTTAAGACTCTCTTGTTCGGGTCACTGACTCAAAATGGAGACCCCTTTCTTAAGACTCTCTTGTTCGAGTCACTAACTCAAAATGGAGACCCCTTTCTTAAGTCTCTCTTGTTCGGGTCACTACAGTATTGTAGTGACCCGAACAACAGGGGGAGGTAATATATAAGACGCGGCAAAGTGTATTTTGAGTCTGAATCAATAGCAGTTTGTATTACTAAATGCAATCCGTGTTTGGACAGTCCAAAATTTTAATTTAGAGTCAATAAATCTAAAGTGTCCGAATAATTACACAAATGCTTGTTGAGCCAAATAAAGTTCAGTAGGATTTGGCCAATGTATTAAAGAACAGGGGCGGAATAGTGTTATAAGCATATTCCTAAGTCTAAGCCTAACAATGAGCATATTCCTAAGCCTAAAGCTTAAGCTTACTCTATTGCAGTCCCACAGAAAAACGTTCTGCCCCTGATCTTTACATGGGCCAGGAATTTGATTTAATTACAGTGCACGTTACCTAAATTCATGGCAGTATATATTCTCACGTTTTAAAAGCATAAAACGTTGTTGTATAAACCATAAACAATGCCCCAAGGGTAACTGATATGAGCGGCGTCCAAATACCACCATTGAGGGTGGGTTACAAATAAAGACCGTTCCCAAATAGCAAGGATTGTTAGTTTCTGAGAACGCGAAATAAGTATCAGTCACCCCTCTTACACGGGTCACTACAGTAAAAAGCACCACTGTTTAATGGTTACCAAACACTAATGCAAGTTGGGCCCATGTATAGAACAGGGCCGGATCGTTTTCCGGAGGTGCTGTAACAGAGTCAGTTTAAGCTGTGGACATATTTTTTGCCTAGGCTTAGGCTTAGGCGTAGACTTTGGCAAGGCCTCTTGGTCTCGCAACAGTAGGCATTAAAATTTGCCACAACACTGATTATTTATAACTCGTATACAAGTAAAAAACAACAACAACAACAGAATTTAATTTTAATTCGAGAGTCGTCAAATACGATTAGGGACTTTGGTTATATTCAGATTCCGATGCCGACGACGAATCGTTGAGTCTAATGAACTAAAAAGTTTTTTCCTTCACTAAAAACGAATAGAATTATAGATAAAAAAGTTGCATACAAGTAAAATTGGGAAAAAATATAAATATATTGCGTGGCTAAAACATGTTGCAACCGTATTAACAGGGGGGTAATAAGATGGAGCACCCATTTTGATCCCCAATCAATAGAAGTTTAGATCCCTGATCAGAGTCCTCCGTTAATGTATAGACGCCATGGAGTCCCAGTTGAGTTTCGTAAACAAGTCCAAAGCACAAGGATGGTCTAGACTGCTCAAATATGTAACCGACGCTTAGACTGCCTGAATAAGCTTTAATCTAGAAAAAAGATTAACGAACATGGCAACCAATAAAAATGTTTTGGAGCCAGTCAATTTTGCCCAACAGAAAGCATAAAAAGAGGGGTTTTGGGTGCAACTAACATTGGTGAATTAAAAAACAAATAACAGCCGTAATCGAATAATAGGGGGTACTCCTAGTGAGACAAAATAAATATTCGTGAGCCCTTTCTTTCACGTTACTACAGTGCACATGAACGAATATGTGTTTGTTTAGGTTTGTGTTGGTTATCAACCATTTAAAAACAAAGGGGTTGCCGCGTTTAACTTTTCTCGCACGAATATTTTCAATGTCACATGACATCCGAAATAAAGTTTGAATTCGTACTTTTGACTCACGGATGAGCGCATGATACCCGTACAAGTATAATTGTTACTGTACAGTGAGTATCGTTTAGCTGAATTGTTCATGCTTATTGTATTGTCGGCCTATGCATAGAACAGGGTCGGATCGTTTTCCGGCGCGGCCGTAATAGAGTCAGTTTAAGTTTTAGACTAACTTTTTTGCGTAGGCTTAGGCTTTGGCTTAGGCTTAGGCTTAGGAATAGGCTCATCCTTACGCTTAGGCTTAGAATTATGCTTAGTCTTAGGCTAGGAATATGCTTATACTACTGTTCCGGGCCTGTTCTATATGGCCGTATTGTCCATGCAAGAAAGGATTTAGTCAACAAATTTTATACTGCAATGAGCATGAGTACTGCGTTTGCTACATCTTTGGCCTGTATTTTTAAATGTGTCCAGCCCCTATCACCCGTTGATGACAAGCCTTGTAACTTTGAACCGGTGAATGCTGAGCCTCAAAATTTAGTACATTTTTTGTATACGATTTACTCTACTCCTGTGGCAATTTTAAGTTTAACAAGCAGCCCCTAGAAGCGGCAATAGAGACGGGTAAAAACCAACACAGGATTGAATTCGCCGGCTCATGTATAGAAGACGGCAGGTTATATTACTAAAAGTCTAACCTCGTCCCGATTATTTTTATTTGTATAAAAACCGGTCCATAGTTAGAGTAATAGCCGGTTGGGTAGCCGCCTATGGATTTTGTAGGGTTGTACTTTGGGTCCGGTGGTAATAGCTGTGCTAGAAATGCAAGTGCACTGCGAGCCTTGGATGGATATTCTCATCCCGAACACAGATGAGCGGAGTATAAAACTAGACGTCGTAGCCACATTTGATCAACCATAAGGGGTACTCGCAAAAGGTGGGTGGCAAAGACGTTAGTCTGAGGTAACGAACCTTATATTGCAGCATATTATCTTTTCGTTCTTGTACTGGACGTTGCACACAAATCAATAAAAATTGAGGTGTTACGGAATCCTTAAAATTCAAATAAATCCTCTTCGTTTTTAAGTCGAAATGAGCAAATCGAAAACTTAAAAACAAATGTGGCCTCGTTCTTACCTTCATTCATATGAAGTATTAATGCTAAAAACAAAAAACAAGCCAAGAGTAACTTTTAAGTACGCTTTAAAGTTTCGAACTCAACTTTACTTGGTCCTGGAGTCATTTATACACTACAATTTAGGATAATTGACATTTATGGACTTTAAATAGTGTTTAGGGACTCTCCCACTTATGGACTCTTATTAGGGATACAGACTCCTATTGATTGGGACTCGAAATGCTGGACCCCCTAATTAGGGTGATTACACTAATAAATATTAATATTTGTTCAACATTTTCTATCTCAGGACAAAGCGTTTAAAGCATTTCAAATTTGACGAATAGGCCCAAAATACTATACATCAATACGTCCACTCAAGATACGAGAAAGTAAGACCTGAGGTTCGTTTTGAACATAAAGCAATCAATTGTATGTTTACTTGAACCGAACACTGGTACACTGTAAAAGATGTGGAGTCACATTGACTCTCTCGGGAACAGGATTTTCCTGACTACGCAAACTGAGTCAAATTTGACTCCGCCAGAGTCAAATTCGATATACTGTTGACTCTGACGGAGTCAAATTTGACTCAGTGTGCGTAGTCAGGAAAAGCCTGTTTCCGAGAGAGTCAATTTGACTCCTCATTTTTTACAGTGTATAAGCCTATTCCTAAGCCTAAGCCTAAACCTAAGCCTAAACCTAAGCAAAAAAAATGGTGTACAGCTTAAACTGACTCTATTATAGCCAGTCCGGAAGACGAACCGGCCCTGTTCTATACATGGGCCGAAGAACTTATATTTAAAGAATACGTCGTGCCAAGACTACATACAACTTGAACAAGTGTAAGCAACTTGGTATATTCTGTGTAGAAAAAAAATATACCTGGCACGCGTTGCGTTTTTGACCTCCATCTCTCAATGCAATACCCGGTGGTACATTTTGTACTGGACAAATTTCAGTATTGTGCACTCTTGTTATCATTCAAGAAAAATCCATGAATAAACAAGCCATGACGCACCACAAAGGATAGCAAATAAAAACACTATGCAAAGGTGATTAGCCAGCCATATGGTCCGCAGTTGCAACAAAAAAAGCTTAGACGGCTATAACCTAATTGTGACACTAAGATTTTACAAATACAACATGAATTAGAGTGTTCGCTCTTGATGTTATCGGCCAATGTAAAGAACATTGGCGGAACAGTATTATAAAGCATATTCGTAAGCCTAAGCCTAAGCCTAAGCGCAAGAATGAGCATATTCCTAAGCTTAAGTCTAAGCCTAAGCGTTAGCCTTAAAATGAGCATATTCCTAAGCTTAAGCATAAGCCTAAGCCAAGCAAAAACAATTAGTCTAAAGCTAAAGCTTACTCTATTGCAGTCTCACAGAAAAACGTTCCACCCCTGATGTTTACATGGGCCTATCAAAATACAATATTTGTCAGACTTAACCGCAGTAACCGCATAAAGCTGAGATCAGTTAAAAGGCTTGAAGCCGCCACTTCATTTCAAGAGGGGAGATGTTTAAAAAAATTTTCGGAGGCACAAAATTTTTGAATTTTGGGTTAAAATCTCGCCATATTTTTCACATACTGTAGTGACCCGAATAAGAGGGGGGATTGATATTTATGTGGCTTCTCCAGAGGAACTCAATTTTATTTGGACGTGGAGTAATATTTATACACTAAGTAGGAAAACTGACATTTACGGACTCTAATTAGGGTTATGAACTCCATCCGCTTACGGACTCTTCTTAGGTATACGGACTCTTCTTAGGTATACGGAATCCTATTGATTGGCACTCAAAATGGAACCCCCTCTTATTACCCCCCTCTTATTCGGGAATAGTGTTTCTTCATAATAAAGGTGATGGTTAGAGCAAGAGCCCGTGTTCTCAAAAGTATGTAGCATCTATCACCAGTTGGTGCCAAGTCCTGTAGCTTTAGAACCAGCGCATGGTGAGGTTTGAAATACAGCGCATTGTTCGCGTTTGATTTGCCCTACTTCTGTACCAATTTTGAGACCTGCAACTGCAGATGTTCGTCAGTTTGAAAACCTATCGCTAATAATTAATGATAGGTGCTATACGCATTTGAGAATATGGGCCTCAGATTTTTTAAAATTGTGTTAAAAGTTCAAGATTCTGCTAATATATTCAAAGACTAATTTTCTCATTCTAATGTATGTGATCGAGTCTTTGTTTTATCTCTTTAAGACTGTGTAACGTGTACTTTACAACTGTGTTGCTTTATTCATATCAGCCAGTGATACTACGGGACGTGGACCATGTATAATCTTAATTTTAAGGGTGATTCGGGTTCAGCTCAGGCCCCTCAAGCGAAACTTGCGTCTTGGACGTAGGTTGTAAATTGAAAACGAGATTTGGTTAAACTTTAACCCTCAATTTTTGAGTTGGCGTCCCAGGCAAATGGTTGTGTCTAAAACATAGTGGACATGCCTTGAAAATTGTGTAAAACTAATCTTAGTTTTAAGACATATTTGTTTTAAACATTTATGAAATAAAATCAAACTTCAAAGATTCAAGACTGAAGAACTTTTAAGATCCATATTTCTGAAAATTTTCTGAATTATACTTCCGATATCTCAAAATTTCACAGTTATTGGGATATTACTCAAAAAATTGGAAGCGACCTGTTCTATACATTGTCCAGTGTCTGCGCGTGTGTGTGAATTTTGGCTGTTTTTATATGCATAAAAATATTAACCCCTTCTCACATTGAGTTACCGGTAGGCAACAAAGCGCAATGTATATACGTTATATAATATATATCGCACCGTGTTTAACAATTGCAACACGTATACATAGTGCTAAGTCACCACAAGACGTGAGAGCCCCCTCGGGCTCGAGCGTCAAGCTCCTAATGCTGAGTGGTGATGGTATATGCCTCCCACTCCAGTCACTGGAGTTCGAATCCTAGCATAAAAGTAGGTCTCAGGGGAAATAGAATATATTCATGTGAAAAAGGGTTAAGTATGAAGATGTGCCAAAACTTAACATTCTTCGCTAATGCATGCCACCACTAGAAATTTCTGGATCCGCCACTGCTTAAATATGTGATGCAATTTTTTTGTGTCTTGGCTTAAGCTAAACGAATGCCACGGATCGCTTTCCGTATACAGGAGCGCAGCCGTATTTTTACAAAGGAACAGGTACGTCCTACTAAAACTGCGAAGATGCGTGATCTTTGTGTCATCGACTGAAAAAGCTCTTTAAAACACCCAAAATATACAAACCGATGTTTTACTTTTAAACCCTCCCATGCTTACGTCATTGCTTCCGCTTTTGATTAAGCAACAGAATAATACAGAACTGAATGAATTCACATGGCGTAAACCAGAATTTTTGAAAGAAGGCATTATCAAATTGGTGATTCTTGGGTTGCAAGCTAAAACAGTATTAAAAAACGCCCTCGTACAAAAATATTATAAAGAAAGGGTTTGACCCCCGAAATACCGTTGGCTACGCTGTTGCATTGATACAATATTAGCTTCATGACCATGTCTAACATCTGTCTTGGCCCATGTATAGAACAGGGCGGGAACAGTACCTAGTATAAGCATGTTCCTAAACCTAAGCGTAATGATGAACCTATTCCAAAGCCTAAGCCTAAACCTAAGGCTAACCGTAAGGATGAACCTATTCGAAAGCCTAATCCTAAGCCTAAGCTTAAGGATGAACCGATTCCAAAGCCTAAGCCTAAGCCTAAGCCTAAGCTTAAGGATGAACCTATTCCAAAGCCTAAGCCTAAGCCTAAGCCTAAGCTTTAGGATGAACCTATTCCAAAGCCTAAGCCTAAGCCTAAGCGTATAGATGATCGTATTCCTAAGCCTAAGTCTAAGCCTAAGCAAAAAAACGTCTAAAGCTTAAACTGACTCTATTACAGTCCCTCCGGAAAACGATCCGGCCCTGTTCTATGCATGTGCCGGTCTTTTTGTAGTCTGAGCGAATCAGATTTTTATCTGCTACAATGAGCTTCGTTGCGTAGGCAGGCACATAATCAAACTGCGGGTGACCTCAGTGTTTTGTGGAATAAATATAATTCAACGAACCAAATCTCCCATTCAACTTTATGAGACAATGTTTATTGTTCTTGGCTGTGGTTCAAATCATAAACGACCAAATCATGATCGCCGGCAAATTATTGGGTTGTGACGTAAAAGCAAAGACGCAGTGGAAAAATTTCCAGGTTGTAGTTGCAAAGTTTCAAATTTTCAAACTATCTTATTACAAAAATTGCTTATAGACAGCAGGGCCCACGTACTGTATTGACCCGAATAAGAGGGGGGTAATTGGAGGGGGTCCAAATTTGAGTTCCGATTAATAGGAGTCCGAATCCCTAATAAGAGTCCGTAAGCGGATAGAGTCCCTAAACCCTAATTAGAGTCCATAAATGTCAATTAGCCCTAATTATAGCGCATAAATGACTCCAGGACAAAATGAACTTGAGTTCGAAACTTAATGCTTACTTAAGTTTTGAAAATAACGTTCCAAAGCATAACCTTGCATTATCGTCCAAGCTTTTGATACAAGGCAAAACGTTTAATTCAACGGATAATTGCAGTACCGGATATATATCAGTAACTAAGGGCGTCGGAGCGTGGGTTAAAAACAAATAACAGTCCGTAACCGAGTAACAATTGGAGTACCCTCTGGAGAGGTCAAATAAATATCAGCCCCCCTCTTATGCGGGTCACTACAGTATAGAACAGGGCCGTAACAGTAGTATAACTATATTCCTCCTAAGCCTACGCCTAATCCTAAAAGACAAGGCATAAGCGTAAGGATGTGCCTATTCCTACGCCTAAGTCTAAGTCTAAGCAAACCCATGCAAAAAAGTTAGTCTAAAGCTAAGTTGACTCTATTAAAACACCTCTGCCGGAAAACGATCCGGCCCTGTTCTGTACCTCTGCCGACAGCAGAGTTGTCTATAATGGACGACAGCGAACCATACTGCCAAAAAATAGTGCCTGATTTCACAGAATTAATATATGCGACACGATGAGACCATTTTTTGCCAAGCGATGATAATAAATTCCATAACGAGAAATCAAGCAGTTTAACCCTTTATCACATGAATATTTTCTACTTCATCTGAGACCTACTTTTATGCAAGGATTCGAACGCCAGTGACTGGAGCGGGAGGCGTTTACCATCACCACTCAGCTATAGGAGCTTGACGCTCGAGCCCGAGGGGCTCTCACGTCTTGTGGAAATTTAGTACTATGTATATATACCTGATGCAATTGTTAAACACTGTGTGATATATATTATTTAACGTATACACACTGCGCTGAGTTTCCCATAGTCAACTCTATGTGAGATTGGGTTAAGATGAAAATCCAGTAAAATTAGAATCAATCAACCAAAAATATTCATGCAGAGTGTCGAGTTTAGAATTTTATTGAAAAACCGAGTTTAAGTAAAACAAAATTGAAGGTGTAAAAATGTGTTGGTTATGTTGATCTTGAGATAGACGTCGGCACGAACACAATTAAACAACTGACATTCGCAAACGATAAAGTGTTAATTCTAATTCCTAAGCTAATGTTATGGGTGAGTTAGCTCATGTTACTTCAAGGGGTGTCCAGGTTTCTGGTGGGTCTATAAAAGAGCTGGTTTAGATTCTAGATTACATTTTTTGCTTAGGCTTAGGCTTAGGCTTAGCAACACATTTTTGCAACGCTTAGGCGTAGGCTTAGGAATACGCTTAATCTACTGTTACGCCCATTAAAGTAACATTGGCCGAAGAGCTTTCAAATACTCATTTAAATACATGACTCTGACTATTTTGGTTTCAGTGTCGTTTAACGAGTTCAATCCATCCAATAAAATGATTTGTTTAATTTTTCGCTTAAATCCTACTTATTGAAACAGAAACACTAGCGGGGCATACAAAAAATGCTAGCATGGGGGCCCACACAATAAAACTAATAGTGAAAAAACTAGCAAGCGAAGCGAGCGAGCAGTCAGGACCAATCTTGGTACTGAACATTAAACATTTGGTTCGTACTCGTGGTTCAACAGGTGCAAAGAAGTTTACAGATACACTGCAAAAACTGGTGAGTCAAATTGACTCTCTCCGAAATAGGCTTTTCGGAACTACACAAACTGAGTCAAATTCGACTCCGCCACAGTCAAATTCTTCGACTCACTGAGCGACTCGGGTGATTAGAATTTGATTTTCGCGGAGCCGAATTTCACTCAGTTTGTGTAGTCTAGAAAAGCCAAAGCCTATTCCGGAGAGAGTTTAATTTGACTCAGGATTTTTTTTCTCACAGGACTAAAACTGTTTATCAACTTCTTGTAACACATGCTAAGGATAGGGTACACTACATACTATAAAATTTCGATATCATATGTCTAAAAAATGGCATTTGTAAGCTATAGCTGGCCGTAAATTTGTGGACTTGATCTCGGCAGAACATCTGCTAATAGGATTTGTAAGTTTGATTGATATATATGAACTTTATCAAGGGTTGAGTTCAAAACTAACACGTTACACAGCGGAGGGGCTATAATAGAGTCAGTTTAAGCGAAAAATTTTCAGTTTACTATCTATAACCCCTTCTCACATTGAGTTGCCTGTAGGCAACTCAGTGCAGTGTATATACGTTAAATAGTATATATCGCACCGTGTTTAACAATTGCAACACGTGTACATAGTGCTAAATCACCACAAGACATGAGACCTCCTCGAGCTCGAGCGTCAAGCTCCTATAGCTGAGTGGTGATGGTACACGCCTCCCACTCCAGTCACTGGAGTTCGAATCCTAGCATAAAAGTAGGTTTCAGGGTAAATAGAAAATATTCATGTGAGAAAGGGTTAAGCTTTAGACCATTTTTTTGCTTAGGCTTACGCTTAGGCTTAGCAATAGGCTCATCCATACGCTTAGGCTTAGGCTTAGGCTTAGGCTTAAACTTAGGCATAGGAATAGGCTCATCCATACACTTAGGCTTAGGCTTAGGATTCGGAATATGCTAATATATACTACTTTTCCGGCCCTGTTCTATACCATGGGCCAAAATATCAGTTATATATTGAAACAAAAAATTAAAATAGCAAAATTGAATAATATAAATTTTTAACGTTCAAACTGTTGAAAACTTACCAGCTTACTTTTGAGCTAAAAATTTCAAAACCGAGAGAAACAAATCTTCTGATGTTTGACTTCAGATTTCTCCGAACGGGTCGGTCAAGTCTGCAAAGTCCCACGGGGCCATCGTTTAGTCCTGCGACCCCTTGCCTCATTCCATCTTTTAGTAGCATCAAGCAACAATAAAATTAATATTGAAATTGATGGTTTTTCAGTTCAAACAAGTACGATTAATCAGTAATCGCATCGAGAGTACCATTAGGACACAGTTGAGGCAACGGATTTAGTAATTTTGCTAAAAATAATCTTTTATGAAAAGTTTTTTTCTATTTTTTCTTCGTTTTGTCCATTCCTTCAAAAAATAAAACAACAAAAAACCATTTTTTGAAATTCTTAGGTTAATTTATCACACGAAACTCCTGTGGTCGTCTCCGTACGGTTTTAATGCATCATCGGTTCTTGATTATTGTCATTTTTGTTCTCAATCACCGTGTTTTAACCTTTTCATGTTGATATTTCGTATCAAAATACCAACACTTTTTACTAAAGACCGCAGACAGGCACGTGGACCCGTTCAAAGAACAGGGGCGGAACGTTTTTTGTGGGACTAGAAAACAGTATAAAGCTTTAAGCTTTAGAAAAGTTTTTTTGCTTGGCTTAATAGGCTTAGGCTTTAGGTTAAGGCGTAGGAATATGCTCATTTTTACGCTTAGGTTTAGGCTTAGGCTTAGGTTTGGGCTTAGGAACATGCTTACAATACTGTTCCGCACCTGTTGGCACTTTTATAGTCGCAAACAGGTTCATCTCAAACTCAATTACACTTTCAGCATGATAGACCAGTTATAAACCTTGCGTAAAAGTATAAAGCTATACCAACCTGTGTAGCGGTTTTATACAAACCAGACAAAGTATATAAATACCGGCGGACGTGACCGTTGTTTTGGTTTAATGTAGCCTGAGAAAATTGCGATAGTATTATTGATAAAGCGGTTTTGTAGTGAAGACATTACGAACTTTCAAGCAATGACGCGTTTTTACTTCAGTTCAAGAATGCGACAAGACACAGTCTGTTCTTGAAATCGCTTTATACGAGGTTTGTCTCGGATTTAAATACTGTTAGTAAATGTTAGCCGCAGACTGCTTTATGATTTAAAGAGCAGTCAGCGTTAAATATAGTGCGCGAAAAAAGTTTAACCCAATTGAACATTACTGACCGTCGTTTCAAGTTTATGTATGCCCAGCAACGAGGTTATTGTCCAATAATTAGTAGTTTTAATGGTAAGCAAAACTGTAAAGGGAGCAAAAGTTAGTAAACAAGAAAGTATGATGCAAAAACAATAGTTTCCCCAATGCAAACGACAAAATATAGATCGTGGGCGGTTCGTTTTTCAATTGGACTAGAATAGTCCAAACAAAAAAATTTGTCTAAAGCTTAAGTTTTTTATTCCGTCCGATAGAACAGTGGTCCGCCATTGATCTTTAGATGGGCCTACACAGAGGTGTAAGCGGGTAAAGACGTTTTATTCGCGCTGCACCTTTACCCGCGGAAAATTTGCATTTTGCCTGGGTGTATATACTCGCGCCAAAATTATTTTACCAACTAAGTGCCTTTAGTCGACCTTAAGCCAAACGTCAATTAATTTTTGCCGGTTTTGCCCCTTCAGCTTTTAAAAAATTTTGATTTCAAATTGCACCGGTAACATGCCAAAAAATTTTTGAGGGGAAAATTGTATTAATTTACAAAAAACCTTATGAGCGGGAAAATTGTAAAATGGAGACCTCCCCATTTTATCAAGAAAATATTTTTTACTGGAGGACGCACGCCTATTCGTCCTCTCTCTGGATTAGTTAGTGGTTGTAGCTGGTTTATGCTGTCATATTTTGCTGTTTACTGCTGTGCAGCTGCAATGAAATGACATGGCTAGTGATTTGGTTAAAACGCACAAAGTAAGCGTTCATTTTTCGCTCGTTCGTTAGGCAGTTGTCTTGGATTTCTTGTTAAGGCAATGCAATAGGTGTATCCGTATGAAGAAAACTCTTGTGAGATTAATTGCACCATAGAGAGGTCAACACGCAATGTCAGTCGAGGAGTAACCAGGACTTCAGACCTTTTAACTATGCAGCTGAACAACCAGACGTACGGAGCGGGGATTGAACTTCAAACCTGTGGATCTTTAAGCGAATGGTCTACTGCTGCGCCACGTAGCCCGCCTCTCCAGCTACTTACAATGGCGAATCGATGGGGTCATTCCGGCCGTATCTTATCTGAACAGGATCTCAACAAAATTTATTTTGGGAATCATGTTAACAAATGCGCACGCAGATAAAATATGAGGTGTAATGCAGGGTGGCACCAAATCCACGATTTAACCGAATCCGAATCCATTGCTAATTTGGCGGATTCGAGTCCGAATTATGCATCTTGCAAATTTCAGTTGTAACTATAATTTGTTTCAGAATATCAGCGCACTGCCAGCCGCATAACTTTTAAAGGTTTATACGTATATTTCATGCCCGACCTCAGTTGTAGGTTTGTGACCTGAAGCAAAAATCCGGATCCGAACCTTTGTTGCCACCCTGGCACAGTGTCAACCGCAAAGCGGACAAACCGGTTTAACAAAAACAGCTGAAGTTTGGAAATTCGTCTAGCTTCTTGCTGGCTTCGCTCTCGAGTTTATGAGACTATTCTACCTTCTTGTGATTCTGTTAATTGCTTCACACGCTATAGAGATCTTAAAATGGCAGCCAACGCAAATCCTAGTGGTCTCAAAGTTTCGTATACATGAGGGGTTATGCCGTTTCGTTGTGGTTAATCTCAGTTGAATGGTCGTGCTCTTTCATAGTCAATTGTATTGCAATAAATCGTGGTTTGTGTGTGGATTCATGTATACGGTCCGCAATTTGTTTAAGAATAAGTTTGTTACCAGTGAAATTTTGCCCCCCCCCCTAATTTTGAAATCGTGGATCGGCCACTGGACAGCATGTCTAACATGGTTACACACAGGGTTGTATTGATTATATCAACTTATTCCGAAAGCAAAGCCTCCATGGTACCTCCTGCAACTACTTAGTTAGAGTTGCATCCGGGGCCGTGTATTCCGATTATTCCGGGTATTTTTCCAAAAAATTCCGGGTCAAGATTTTGTGCTTTGAGAAATTCCGTGTCCGGTGTTTCACATTAAACCATTATGGATCGCGGAATAAAATTATTTGTATGGCAAACCTAGGTTAGTTAGTTTATGATCTCACACCTACTTCCTGAATAGTAACTGTACCATACAAAAATCTAGTAGGCTAAAGAATTTATTACATAGTTGCAGTCTGCTACCTGAGTGAAATACGTTTAAGAAAAAAACCCCGATATGTCTTCATAAGATATATATTGTAATCAATCGTGTTCAATTTTTATGTTACGTATATAAAAAATTCTGAGCTACACCCGGAAAAAAAAGCGCTGAGTCAAAACACTATTTTCTTGGCTTGAACTATTACAGTGCTTAAAATTTCAACTATAATCTTTGCTACATTCGTCAAAATGTCTGACGCTGAGAACATAGACGGAGAAGACAAAGAAGCTGACTATCAAAAATTGTGCCAGTTTGTTAACCCTATTGCAAAGGTAACGGAGGTCGTTTATATAACACAACTTTTTCATTCTCTTAACCGTCTGTGTATTAATTATAATTGGCACTGCGAAATATTTCAATTTTTATTTAAAGTTTATTCAGATAAAATGAAGTTTAGAACCATGTGTTTTTCGTTGCGGATCACTATGAATCATTTTTTCGTCCATTGGCATATATTTTGTTGTGATGGTACCAAAAGCCAAATACGTACGTACCAGGGTGCAACCGGAATTACAATTTACCGGAACCGGAATTTGAAAATTTTACCGGAACCGGAACCGGAAAGTGAAAAATGCATTTCACCAAAAATTTCATTTTAATCTTATTTTTTGCTCTATTATTTGTGAAATAACCTTAGTCGAACATAGATATTTATTTTATTTGTTGTATTTTAGATTTTCGTCGTCGACTGAAGTGAAATCCACCATCAATGGCTTATATTCGGAATACAAGTGGCTTTCTAAAGAGATTCTTAAAGATTAGCAAAGTTAAAAAAACGGCCAAATTATAACACCGGAATTTTTAAATCAGGTAAAAATTTACCGGAACCGGAACCGGAAGGTGAAAAAATGCCGGAACCGGAACCGGAATTCCGGTTGCACCCTGGTACGTACATATATAAGATATTATGTCTACTGGCGTGCCAATGAATACACAAAGACGAAGCTGGATAGTTTAATATCGAGCCACAGCAGGATACCGAGTCACGATATTCACTTTGTATTGCAATAAAAATATAAATTAATTTGATTTAGTACTACTACAAATTTTTATAGATTTGCGCGTCTTTGTCCCGAGTTTCATGATGCTCTTAAACTGATTTGACTTATTACCACCGCAGATTATACTTAGTGACGTGAGACTAAAAGTTTATGACTGTGTAGATTAGTTTACATTATACATGCATTAATTTTAGCCGCTCGCCAGCCGAAAATTAGCGAAGAAGCTTTATAAGCTAGTGAAAAAAGCATCAAAGGAGAAAACTTATTTATATCAGGTGAGAAACATTGAATTATCGTCGATTTTGCAGCTGTAAATGCAAGCTTATAACTAATTGAAATAATTTGTTAAGCATGGTGATTACGTTGTGCTGTGCGCACTCGGCTTTAAGTTCGTCTTTATGTTTAAGTCAGTGTTTCCCGAAAATAATTTGTTTTTGAGACGCAATGCATATTATGATTTCTAACGGCTTCCCCTGTTCATTTCATGCGCTCAAAATTGAATATTTGAAAATATTATTTTTCCTCGGTCTGATGCAACTTAATAGGCCGACAAAATTTTCGTCAGAGGTTTAAAAGTTTTAATACATTATTGGATATAAAATGCTAGCTAAATGGAAAGGTTTTCGCTTTGTTAAAAGTTATGTATAACATTAATACTAGGGATGTGCCGATACCAAAATTTTTTCCGATACCGGTGCCGATTTCTATTTTGAAAATTTGCCGATGCCGATACCGATTCCAACTTTAGTACACCATGCTTAATAAAGAGATAGCATACTACACTACATCATTATATGAAGACTTAAACACAAACCATCATAAAGGATCATAATTTTAGACGAACGGTTCATTTCAATTAATTTTTTCAAACACAAACGCAAGAAAGATCAGTTTTCCTGACCGGACACACTGATATGCGCCCAGAAATGAAATTGATAGCATTTAATCTGACTGTTATGCGTAAAAAGTATCGGCAAAGAATCGACAATTTTTTTGCAGTGCCGATGCTGATACTCACGAAAACTGCCGATTATTACCGATGCGGATGCCGATTAATCGGCACATCCCCAATTAATACTTTAATTTTCGGGGCAATCTGGACAGAGTAGCAGAACAGTATTTATATACTATACCTTCTAGAACTAGCATCTGGATCGAAGCAAACTCAACACTATTTACTCAGCTGTTATAACCGAGTCGAAAGATACATAGATTTCTGAACTTTATTTATTTCGCAAACTCTTAAAATTAAAAGGGTACTTTATTTTGTCAACAGAAATAAAATTTTTAAAAATACGATTTGGAGGATTGAAATGATTTTTTGTGGAAGTAAATAGACGTTGAGTTAAATTGGCGCAATCAAAATGGTTTTAGAACAGTTTGGTGTTCGCTTGAGTTTTTTATAAAATTTAGTTCACAATTAGAGGTTTTGTATGGTTAAAGAAAACGTAAAATTATTGTAGAAATTTTGATGAACAAATGCATGCAGATATCCGAATGTATTTCGTTTCGGATACATATCCAGATGTCCGGTCCCCATCTGTAACTCTGACAATATCGCCAGTGACAAATACTTTTTGCTAATTTCCTTTGTTTTTTGAAACAGGGCATTGCTGACGTTCAAAGAGCATTGCGCAAAGGACATACGGGTCTGATAATTCTTGCTGGCGATGTTACCCCCATTGATATTTATTGTCATGTACCTATCGTTTGCGAAGAAAAAGACATTCCGTACGTGTTCACTCCAAGCCGAGAACATCTTGGCTTGGCTGGCGGCCACAAGCGTCCAACAATTATGGTTTTAATTAAATCGCATAAGGACTATGAAGGCCTTTACAATCAATGTTATGAAGCGTCCCAACGACTTGTTGCTAGCGCTGTGTCATAGCAAATATGATAGTTTGATTAATCTCAGTTCGCATGTCAGTATGCTGCAGCGCTTACAAATAATCACCGTTTCTGCTACTTAGCACAAAGAAATGGAGCGTTTGGAATGTATATTATGATTTGGTGACCAATAATTACTGCTGGCTGAAATATTAACTTTTCTTATATTCATTATTGTTCACTTGTCAATATTATGTAAAATTAAAAATTACAGTTGGCTTCCGTTAGATCTCAGGAATTTATTGTAGAGCTAGCGGCTATGCAAACTGATCACAAATATGGCGTTTTTATGCTCCAGCGTATACAGTTTGTTGAAACACAAGGCATACTTTCGACGTTTGATTGCTCCATGTAAAGATCAGGGGCGGACCTTTTTCTGCTCAACTGCAATAGAGTAACCTTAAGTTTCACAGTAATTTTAGTTCTGAGGCTTAGGTGTGAGGTCATCCTTATGCGTTTGCTTAGGAATATGCTTATACTAGTCTTACGTCCCTGTTCTATACATTGGTTCAAGTTTTTCAACAACAGAAATTGGCTGTATAACATTAATCATTGAGTTGATGTACTTGTTATTGTTGAACGCAGTAAACAGAAAATGTTCTATTTTCAGAGCGATATTTTACAGGTATACAGTATCGTAACCGTTCCGAGTTTCTACCTGAATTATGACTACGTAAATTTTTAATTGTGTTGCAACATCTGCGGGAAATGTGGTGGCGTCGGTTGCAAATATTGCAACCATGTTGCGTAAAACAGTTAAAATAAATTATTTAATAACAAAAATCTCTAGTTACCGTCATGGTGGGTAATGCCTCAAGCTTACGTTAATAAAATGTCGCCAAAATAATACACAAATCTGTGAATTACGAGAGCAAGATATGGCGGTGGTGGCCCATGTTACTTTAAGGGGCGTCCAGGTTTATGGTGGGTACATAAAACAGTAGGTTTAGGGCTTAGGAGCGCATTTTTGCAACGCTTACGCTTAGGAATACGCTTAATTTGCTGTTACGCCGTTTAAAGTAACATTGGCCGCGGTGGTGATGCCAAACATTTACATACGTTTTGCTTATATATAATTTAGCCTAATTTTTAGAATTTTTTCGGAGTGACATGCGTTCCAAAAACCAGAAAAAATTCTAATGCCATAAACCTTCGCCAAAAACGTACACTGCAAAAAAGGGTGAGTCAAATTGATTCTCAAATAGGCTTTTCCGGACTACGCAAACGGAGTCAAAATTCAACTCCGCTATAGAGTCAAATTCGACTCAATGAATCGCTCAGTGACTCGAATTTGACTCCGTTTGCGGGGTCCGTAAGATTATTTCGGAGAAAATTAATTTGAGTCACCAGTTTTTGCCATGTACGACAGCCCCATCAGCCATAATTACACCTCGAATCAGATAGATCTTTATAAATTAAACTGCCCATGTTAACAATAGGTGCCTGCACACTATAAAAGACAGTGAGAATAGAGCACTTACAGATTGGAAGACTTATACGTTTGAATTTATAGGTTTAGGCTCAATCTCAAGTTTTTACGCGCAGTTAGGCTAAGAGAGCAGGGATCCTTACGATTAACCAGGCCATTTTACTGTCAACAATCTGAATAAGTTTAGTAAATAATTAATTTGAAACGTATATACAATTCTCGGATAATATTGATACCACACTATAAATTCCAATGAGTTGATTAATTAATTCAGCTAGCGAGTTGGTTATTTCTGAGATCAGTAAACATTAATTCACTTTCAGTTGAGTTGATTTTCCATCTGAGTTGAATTAACCCTGGGTGAGTTGATTAATTAAATCAGAATATATTGAATCAACCCAAAATTCTGAGTTCTGACAGTCCTTACTCAGACAGAGTAATTCTACTCATTCTGAGTTAAAATCAACTCACTGAAATTTACAGTGCATTTAAAGTAGTATTCTCTTTCGGTTGACCATATTTACTTCTTAATGCAAGCCAGATATTCTTTTCATTAGTGCGTTTACCGACAAAATCAGAACGCTTTTATTGAATAAATTCAACACGAATAACACCTCCAAAAATATCATAAACAGGATTAACACGTAAAAATATCTGTAAAGATAACCAAACGCTAAATCATTTTTCTGCATTTTGGCTACGATCGTAAATTCAGAAACCGACTGCTTATGAGCTCCAGCTTTTCTAAAACAACACATATTTCAAATATATCAGTGTGTAAATGGATGGTAAAAATAAGTAACGAAAACGGATAGTGATCAAAATAACGGAAACGGAAACCTGATATTGAAGTATAAAGGCTTCAAAGATGTTTTTTTTTTCTGCCAACAAAATTGAGGCGGGCAAATATTGGTCATGCTTTTTAAAATTAAAAACAATGGCGGATGCACCGAAATTAACCCCTTCTCACATTGAGTTGCCTATAGGCAACTCAGCGCAGTGTATATACGGTAAATAATATATATCTCGCCGTGTTTAACAATTGCAACACGTATACATAGTACGAAATCACGACAAGACGTGAGAGCCCCCTAGGGCTCGAGCGTCAACTTCAATAGCTGAGTGGTGATGGTATACGCCTCCCACTCCAGTTACTGGAGTTCGAATCCTAGCATAAAAGTAGGTCTCGGGGGAAATAGAAAATATTCATGTGAAAAAGGATTAAAATTTTGGATGAGTTTCGTAATTTTTACTTCACTTCAAACAATTGCAGCATATCTGTAATGAAAAATTGCGAGATATATGTGCGTTGTTTATTTATATACTAATTTTGCGAACAAACCTAAACGAATTTCTGGTACTTCTAACAGAAACGAAAACAGACACCAATTTTAACCGGAAATGGATAAAAAAGCTCACACAACGACATTTGCGATAGTCAGCAGAAATGTATTCTTGTGCGTTTTCCGAGTTACGCTAAATAATAAGATACTTAATCATTAGAAGCTACATATAGAATACACGGCGTAAATATACATTTTTGAGATAATACCTGTCGATGCAATGTACTTACCAAAATGTTTTACCGCTGTTGAAATGAAACATGAACAGTGTTAGCAATCTGATGTTAAAATAAAAATAAAATACAAACAAATTTTACCTGCCAATGTTCTGTCACTATCATCCTGAGGCACATAAGTACACACGATGTGTTCCCAGATCTGCTTTGCACGCGGCACCGAAATAGCTCGCTTGCTATAATTACCACACCTGCCAGTTTGATTAAATTGCTCCACAAGTAACTCCCAATCAATTGTGTCCATTGTAAAACGAGGCAATAATCGAAGCATGCTAAAATACAAGATATTCAATCAACATATTCAAAATATTATTTTTAAATCATGTGTGATTAAAAGAATGTCACTGAAGAAATTGAAGACTGAATGTTTGAGTAATGTAGAATTCAGACCTGAAATGAAAAAGTAACATTTTTGCAACACTTGAGTAGATTATGTAGCAGCTCAAATTCTGATTTGTATCGTCGAGTTTTTTACAGCAATCGTTTTCAACATAAACGGATGAACTTACACTAAATTCAGTCAAACTGAAAAATACAAGAAAATTGATAATAAGCTTCAATAACATTTCCAAGAAATCAATTTCGAATTCGAAGATGACTTTTTGTGTCAACAACCTAAAAGGTCTGAACATCCCTGGTCAAAAATTTCAGAGGGGTTTGACCGACTACACCCTTGTACTTTAACAAAACAATGCACATATCGGTTTCGCGCCAAAACCAGGGCAAGTGCACAATTACACGATTCGTAGTGGGACAACATTTATTAAGCGAAGCTCGAAAACACGCAAGCAATTAAGCTAATATGCAAATTAGCAAACTATTCATTTTATCGGTTTTGAAGGTCAGATTCCTCGCACCCAACAACCCTTCATTAAACCTAATAAGTTGTAAAATAATTTAAAAAGCCATTATTTAGGCTTATCAATGAAGCAAATATGCAAATTAGCTAATAGCTAACTGTTCGATTATCAGTTTTCAAGGTTTGTAAACAATAAAAGTTTAACAAAATCGTTCAGCGGTTCTTGAGATCCTTTTCGGACGTACAGACGGACAGAACGACGGACGGACGGACGGACATCCACCTTTCGACCCCAGAGTACAAAACATAAAACGCTTCGCGCGATTCGCTCAAAACTGTATTTGAATGCATATTTTAGCGCAGCCATAAATTAAAAGGTTCACTTCGTAATACAAAAAACAACTTACTGCATTGCAATCAAAAACGACTCTTGGAAGGCTGGCTTTATACTCATAAAAAACGCTATGGACGTATAGTCTGATGCCATGAAATCGCTCGATGTTGGAAACTCATTACCAAAACGCGCAAATACCCACTGTACCAACAACATGCTATAAGAAATATAAAATAATTCTGCCTATGTAGCAATATACTTGCAATTTTATTACTACTTTTCAAATTATTTACATCACGTCTTTACATCCTGTGGCAGTGTTTTTAATAACTTGCATATTGCAGCTAAAGTTTATTTAACTAACGTGCAATTATCGATTTCAAGAGCGGATGATAGAAAATAATTATTGTACTTTGCAATTGAGTAGATTCTGTGTAGAAAAGAATGCACCCAGTACGCGTTACGTTTTTGGCCGACCCCCATCATTTCTTATATTTTAAACGAAACATTTATCATAGGAAGTTAATCTGTATTGAAGAGTGACATCGACCTTTCCCCAATCAAGGGCGATAGGCTTAAACGCAACGCGCGCTTATACATTTTGTACCACGCAAAAACACGCGAGTTGCATACTATTATCGGTGTATCATCCACACTCGGCACAATGAATCAGGTTTGAAACGCAGTTGAGATAGCACTTCATTCTACGAGTACAGGACCTATTGTTAGAATTTGGCCTAAGCCAAAAATTACCATAATTCAAACACAAAATAACTTGAAACAGTACCATTTTAGTTCCAACTCCACCGCAGTCCGATGCGTATAATCGGTGACTGGTTGATCAAGAATGTTGGTGAAAGCTTTCTTTACTGCTGAGAAAAATTTGAAATCGAATTGATTTCGAAATATTTTCAACAGTGCACTTTGAAAGCTGCGTTCTTTGGACACACGCAGCAAAGCTTCTGCAACAAAGCGATAGAAAATCTAAATAACTTTACAAGAGTTACATTACCGTTTGTGAAAATAATTACAATAATTTTTGTGCTCGTTGCAGGCTATGTCGTGATAAGATCGGGTAAGGTTTAAGTATACAAATTGATCACATTTTTTTGTTTCATAAACCATAGATACCGAACGTCAATATTCTCTGGTTCGAACGTTACAAGGCCGATCACCAGGTGATAGTGTTGTCGGTATCCACATTTGACAATACGCGCATAAGCCTTAGCCTTACGACTGTATCCAAGACTAAAAGACCCAGTTTAATTAATAGACTTGTTAACGCGATCAGAAAGATGTTCGTTTGACCTCTTCTCTTGTTTGGTACTTTTGACGGTCTGTCTGCACAAAAAATATAAACACATTCACATTGTACTTACTCTTTACTTCTAAGCATAGCAAAGGTCTCACCTATCAAACTTTCGAGCTCTGCCAGTGTCAACGGTCCCGTTCGCTGTTTAATCATGAACAATCGGCTTTTAACTTGGCTGGAACGCATCTTTAGGTCACACGCAATGTCATTCGGCCCCTTCACTCCAACTCTGTAAACAATAGACGGCCATGGTGTCATACGTCATAAGTTTCGTTCTCTTCCAGTGGCTTTTCTTTCGAAGACCTGTACTCTAAACTGTATGCATCACCTAGGCTGTTAATGTTAACCTAATACGTTAGCACAACAAAACTTACAACTTTGTGCGTGGCAGAACAAAATGCCGCAACTTAATAGGCAAGCAAATCGCAGAGGTTCGAAATATAGTTTCAATTTAAGCCTAACCCGAAAAATTTATAGGTGACGAAAAATTAAATTCCTACGAACGCACAAAAACAAAGTAAATAAATACTTTTAAAACAAATTTATAAATACTTTTAAAATTAATTTATTAGTTAAAAATAAGTCAATACTCACATTCCCTTGTCAAATAAGTATTGTTCTATCGCCTTTGTTGGCACAAGCGCATACGGATGTTTTCCAAATTCAAGAATCTGCTGCAAATTGCCATACAGCTGTCGAGGAAGGCGAGTAGGCAAATCGAAAGCTGAAAATAACTGTGATATATTTGCGTTACGAGGTTAAGAACACCAAGACACAATATTGTTCCGTCAAGCTTTAACAGTTTTACTGAACGAAACAACGATCGGTTACGTTTGTGAAACTAAAAGTTCCGCGCAACAAGAATTCATTTAAAAGATCAAGTTTGTTCTTCTATACTACCGTCAAATTCTATCAGCTGCTAAACGCCAAACGGAATAAAAACCCCACAAAAAATCTTACCTAACCAGCCAAGTAAGTTGTATTCCTTGGTGCGTAAAATTGTTTTAGTTAACGTGAAGCCATCTGCATGCAAAATCTGCGCATCTGCGACGTGTTCACTTTGCGTAAAAAATTCAAAATTCGCCCACAGCCGAGCGCGCTCACGATCGGACATATGTGTATTTACATCAACCTTGTATCCTAAAAATGAACGAAATGATATTATGATTAGATATGTGGTTGTATTGTAAAATCTTGAGCTATAGACTCATATGCGTATAGCATCTATCATGAGATAGCGATAGGTTTTCAAAAAAGTAGGACAAGGGCAACATAAAAAATAGGCTGTATGGCGAACCCTGCATGTACTGGTTCAACAACTACAAGACCTATAACCAAAATGGTAATACTACACTCATTTTGAGAATACGGGTCATAAAAGGCAAATTTGGCACCAAATTTTGTAAACTTTCTGAAATACCCCCACATGCATATGGGCACTCTCCGGTGGTTGGCGTTTACACTGCCAATTCCTTCCCCCATCTTTGGTCTTCCTTCAGGTTCATACACCAGATTTTGTCGGAGTTGCGGTATCAAAATTCTAAATAGTTATTGCCGTAAAAATATATGTATATGCATAACTTCCAAAAGTACACTGTTTATAGAAGCGATTAAATAAAGTAATTAAAATGCAATTTAGATCTAAATTGCAAACTTAACTGTACACACATATCAATTTTATGTGTTGTAAATATAAACATATATGTACGGTTAAAATTAGCGTTAACCTTACCCTAACGGGTGTCACAGAGAGAGAGAGAGCTGTTACACGCGTTAGGGTAAGGTTATATATGTTTTCAATGTTAGGAGGGTAGGGTTAACGAGTGACAATTTTTAAAATTGACACTCCTTAACCCTACCATATGACGTTTTTGGTGCGCAGCTGAGAAAAGATATTGTGAACGCTGCATAACCAACACAGTATAACTAGTCATATAGACGCACATCAACTAAAACTTCTTTTTGAACCAGCAATTCAATATAACTGTACAAGTAAAATGTCGTGTGACACCATATGGCTAAACACAAGCAAAGTCGCATTAAGTCTATTACATGTGAATATACAAAATTGTCCCATGGTGAACCTGGAACGATTGCCCCCCATTCCTATTGTCACCCAATTTCCCCGATGTTCAACCTCGAGGCAAGCACCCACACAAAATGGGAGAAGAATGACACCAGTATATAATTGCATAATTTGACTAAAAGTAACCTTAATCACGTAAAATTTAGTATTAATGTGTTGTTATAATTCTGCCCTACAAAAGTTTTCCTATTAAACAACTGTCTTGGCATACTTTCTGTTATTTCAAACATTATTACCTGCGAAACCCCTCTTTTGCATAAATGTTACCAAATACATACCCTTTTAATACAATATTAAGAACTCAGGGTCATGCACACCACCCCAGAGGAAAATATTGTAGTTATCGACTGACTCACACTTTGTAATAAATTCCGAAAAACAACTTAAAATTACTACCTATACCTGAGCAGTGCAAGATACCCAAAGCCGAATATCGTGTAATTTGTAAAAACCGGATCATAAAAATGTTTTAATTAAAGTATATATAAAAATCAAAATACCCATTTTCTTCAGATAAGCAACATATAAATCACGGTTTGGCTTCAACTTTGGTGCGTTGCAACAATACAAAAACGAGATATGGCTTTGTGGCAGCGGTGCGTTGGATTTTCGATACTCTCGCAATTCATCTACTGAACTAAAACTCAATCATAAACAAAATTCGGTTTATGAAACAAAACAAACAATTCTAAGTTAGTAGTATCATTTAGATGCCTTCACGAAAATTTTGCAACGGATACGGCGGGCCTCAAACCCACGATGTACGGACTACCAGTCCGCTGCTCTAACCACTGAACTACACAGCCATGCAAAAATAGTACGGACGTCCGGTGCTATACCAAACCGTACCTAGGATGTTAAACATTTGTTTATAAACAAAACGGGTTATGTATTGTAAATAATTTTATTGACGGTCATTAGTGTTGAGCTTACAATGGCTTACATTATTCTCTATATATCTAGGGTTTCTAGTGGGCGGAAGTAGGAGCACCCACGGTCTAGCTCACTCTACTCGGGTACCTATCCTAACTTACGCTCACCCACAAGCGCATAACTATTTATAATAAATTGAAAGATTTCGTAAAGTATAATGTGTGCCAGGACGTTTTATTCAGGAAACTTATAATACTACATTCAAGTAATTATAATGGCAAATTCCAGAGATGATTTTGTATCTCTAGCCGATGGTAATCAGTATAGCCAGGAAGCGGAACTAAAAAACGGCTAGCCGACTCCTCAAAGCAACCAAAAACTACTAGATAGGCTGATTCGAAATTTAGAACAGCAAAAAGATCAATCTCAACCAACTAAAGCAACAAAATGCAAACACCGATTACTGTTTATTTGGACGATGAAGTTGACTACGGTACTACCGAAGGTAATTATGATCAGCTTAAAGTTGAAAACTTAAAAATGGTTGTATTTAACGTAACCCATGAATTGTAGCTCGATCCAGTGTACTAACAACCGAAATTTCTGCATAATATACTCGATGTGTACCGATTGATGGCGCAAATCGCAGAAATATGTATGAATTTTAAGGTACAAAAAATTTACTTCTCTGCCCCTACATTCCGCCTGATCCAACATTCTTCTCTTTGAAAGTATATGTGTGGTGTTGCTCCCTGTCGTATCAAATGCAGAAACTGAATTTGATTATACAGTTTCATACCAGTCTCGCTCTCATTAAACAGTAATGTTGTTGCACTCGTATTTCGTATATTTAGCATACTGAATTAGCTGTCAAACAATCATAATTACCGACAATATTTTGCTAAGTCAATTATGCTGAGACAAAAATAGTTTTGCACTGTAGATAACAAACAATGTGTCTCTGATAAACGTTGTTGACGGAACTAAATTAGCACTAAAGCGGTCCAACTTACAGACAGTAATGCGCTGGACCCAGCGTCGGAATTGGAATTGGTGGAGATCCTTGCATCAAGTCGTTCTTGAGTTCGCGGACACATAAATATCTTTGAATATGTGTCGTTTGAATTTTCCAAATACGCTGTGGAATTAGCTGTTTCGCATATTTGATAAATATTTCTAGGTTAATTTTGTCTTCAACCGAGCAAAAACCTTTAGCTGTAATACAAAAAACTATATATTAAAGCTGGAACGCCACACATACGTATTTCGGGCAACTTTTCAGCATTACTTTGTTTACAATAATTTCTTAGGAAATACACGTGATTGTTCTATGAAAGTAAAAATTTTTTTTGCGCTTTCGCTACATTTGCGCATTGCTCAAAGCTGGCAGACTAGTGAACACAAAAAATAAAAACATCAATAATAGACAATAAATTACAAACGATTTTATGCGTAAATTCGTAGCATAACAAAGATTTGCTGTTTATGCGCTAGTCATAATGTATAAATTTGTCATCGTGCGTTAACATAAAAAGTCGATCATCAAAATATGTAACTCTAAGCCAAAACGTTTCTCTAGCTTCCTTTTAATATAACGCTATGCCAACTGACATGCTGAGGAAAACCTAAATTTAAACGGAATTGCGCTGTGTAACCGCTTCGCTACCGTGTAAATGACAACCAGAGTTTTGTGCTTTTCAAATATCGAAATTAACATTAAATCAAAATTATGCAACCATAACCGGTCACAGAGGGCACATGCGGCCTGGACGCCCACGAATGAACTTTCCCGAGATAATCAGTTACAAGTGAATGAGTAAGGGATGCTTAGTAGAAAACCATACCATATTAATATTCCGCACCCCCCGAACAAATTCCGGACCGCAGCATTATATATTAAAGTTCCTACTTAATATCTTCCAATATTTAGGATGTTCCTCGATTGATTTTTCTAAATCGGCGTCGTCGACAATTGAACAAATAATCGCTTCTGCGGGACGACTTTTCAATTTGGTCCGTTTTAGTAGTTTCATCCAATTTCGACTTAGTCTTTTCATTCGATCAGATTCAGCAGTGGTTTCTAAAAATCACAATAAGCACAAATTTACGCACACAGAATAAACAATATTAAAATACATAATTTTCTACAAAAACCTCGTTATCGCAAATATATCGCCTCACGATTCTGACCAAATATATGAACACTGTTCATAAACCTTATCTCGTGTAATTTTAAATCAATATTCGCGTTCCCTGCTCATTTTCACCTGCAGTGGCTGTTTCTAAATACACAGTAAACCTTTTTCTGATTCCACAATTCATACAGACAACGGCCAATGTTACTTTTAAATGTGTAACAGTAGATTAAACGTATTCCTAAGCCTAAGCCTAAGCCTTAAGCCGAAGCAAAAAATCTAATCTAGAATTTAACCGTACTCTTTTATAGGCCCACCAGAAACCTGGACGCCTCTTAACGTAACATGGGCGCAGACAACTATCAACTGAATTTTAAGAAAAAATGGCAGTTACTTCAGTAAACTTTAAAATGACAAGAGTCACCGCCCGAGGGCGGTGACAAAAATGACGATAATGTTGCCGTTCAACAGTGTTATTACAATTTCGACCACTGTGCGTATTCTGCGCAAATATTTCAAACTCTGATTTAGGCTGTACAATCAACAACATTATGTAAAAATCATACCCATATCCGATTGCCCAGGTTCGTCGCATATTCTAAAATGCATCAATACGTATTTTTGAAAAAATTCATAGTAAGCATTCTAATAAACTCAGCCACGAATACGACAAAAATACTATGAACATAGTTGGAACAACGTTAACTCGATTTGAAAAATCCACAATGAACGATAAGACCAGTGTTGCTTTTTTCACCAAGTTTCATTGAAGTGAACGGAAAACCAGAAATACAATTCGCAATGTTGATATACACGTGAGCCATGGTTGACAGCAACGAACTGCTACCCTTAGGCGTTATCGATACTTTAAATCAATCTCCAAAATTTAAAATAATATTTATACAAACGACTTACGATGAATCACTTTCAGTACCATCGGCATACGCGTTGCGTGAAGCAACAGCGACACGATTCTGTTCCTGGACTTGCATTGAGGTAGGCGGCATACTAAAAGGAACAATATATACATAATTCATGTTGACACACACGTCACATGTTCAAAGGAAAACACTTCAATGTTGTGTTGCCACATTTAAAAACAAATAACCGGATACAAAGTTTTTCGGTGATGAAAATACCCCGAATAAACGAACCACCTGGAACTTGATGCAACTCTACTGCGAAGATTGCCAAATCAATAAAGGTAAGTTAAAGCGCAGCCTATCACATTCCGTTGTGTAAGGTATGTTTTAGACTGAAATAGACAGACGGCAAGTAATGTATACGTCATTCGCTCGTAGCATTAACGTCAGACAAGAAACCATCTCAAATAAAATGTCATATGTACATACGTACTACGGTTGCAATCGTATGTGATATTTTGTCAGAGCTGAAACCGGACTCGGAAAGTAAAAATTAGGCTGTTTTAATAATATACAATAATTTGAAAATTTTAACAATAATATTGTAATTTGCTGCCAAAATTTTGTTTTTCTTTCTATTTTAATTATCCATAGCAAAACAAACTCTCCGAACAACTGTCTTCTATAAAACACGAAACAGTCGGTAATAAAAATATGTACTGGAACCAAAGGCAAAATATTTGCTGGAGCCCGAGGTCGAATTTTTACCGGAGAAAGAGGTCAATTTACTGCCGGAGTTGGAATCAAACCACCGGTTGTACCCTGCCAGCGGTGGACAGCAAAAATTTTGAACGGGTGATAATTAAACAAATTTCTACACAAAGAATTTTTCACAGGGTTGCTATTGTGATCAATAACCTCGCGAGCAAAGCAAGCGACAACCCAAACAAAATGTAAGCACTACAACTTAATGTAAAATTTTAGCTTCGTGAAGATCCGGTGGGGTCACAGACCCCTGGTTTCCTTTGTTCCCCTGCAACATGGTAGAGTAAGAACGCTGACTGTCAAATCAAATCTATAACATCAAAGAGAACCTAGCCGCCAAACCTAGCGATAAATTAGACCCATTTTTTACATTACTGTTTTAAAACATGGAAGTGACACAGATATTTTATAATAAATCAAATATCGCGAGTTGGTCATTTTGCTGCATAAAATTTCAAATTTGTTTCACAGATACAACTTCAAAGGGGATATGATATCCCCTTATGCCCCCACGGCTCTCCGCGCCTAATCCGTACGCACATAGGATAGTGTATTTTATATAAAAATTCGGATTAAAAGCTAATTAAGATATACTGTTCTTGTTTAGATTGCATCCTTAGGCTGCACAAAACACTGCAAATAAACCCTCTTGGTACCATGTATTGTCACAAACAGTATCATTTTCATGTGTTTTAGCCGTTTCCGGCGTGACATCTTTGACATCTTCTGTCAATTGGCTGCTCTGACCAGCGGTAGCAGTAATATCGGCACATTTTCCGCTGAGCCTTGGAGCACTACAAGTTAAAATAATTATTGATAAAATTTACACAATGACCAATAACCTTAAATTGTAAATTTGAAATCATAAACTAATGGACAGAGTCTCAAATTTTAAGACAGGTGCTGCATATTAAGGTCGACTCATAATTCCAACAAGATTTCTGGTCATTAACGTTATGTATTTCTTGTAAAAAATAACGAAACTACTTTGCGTTTTCTAAACAATATTAAACGATCATAAACTAGCTCCCAGTAAAATTTTTCTGCTGTCAAAATGCTAAATAAACAATTTGCCGCCATAGCAAAATTTCTACGTTTCGGTGTGTATGAATTGGAATGGAAAACATATGCTTAAAGCAAACAAACGAACCCTTCGGACTCCATCTGATTTTCCATTGGCGGCTCATACAGCGTAAGCGATTTAATTTTCTTTTTCCGTTTTCGTTTCCGGCGTTTGCTTTGATGAGCATCCGTAGCTGCAGTCGAACCAATTTCAGACACATCAGCATCCCTGGCGGCAATCGTTGAATGTGTTACAAAACTAGCGTTAGAGACTCCATGATCTTGATGAAAGTCGTCAGTAGGCCGCTTGAAAACGAACGAATTTCGTTTATTGCTACGACTGTCAAAAACAACAAAATTACTTGCCTAATGGCACATTTACGGTTAAGCTGAGGCTCTACTTACATCACATGGATTGTCCTGTTTGTTGGTGAATTGAATGAATCCCCAAATAGTTACATCTACGCCTGAAACCCTACGCGAAATGCAAGGTCCATGGAGGATTTTTTGCGAAGCTAAAGCCCTATTCACACGTGCAAGTTATTGCTACGAGAACTTGCAGCTGCGAATTGTACGCAGAACTTGCTTTTTTTCATCAGCCAACGAGAAAGCGGATGCAATAAATTCATTGAACTTGCACGGTTATTCACACATGTGAACTAAATTCCCAGTTTTGATTTTTAATGAATTATTTGCAACTGCAAGTTTTTCGAACGGGATTTCGGACAAAACTTACAAGTGCAAATTGCAGCTGCAAGTTTTCGCAGCAAAAACTTGCACGTGTGAACAGGGCTTAATTGTAGTTTAGACAAATTTTATATTTGTGCTGAAACATTGTGACGACTTGAAACACTGGTGAAACCCGTACTCGCGCTGACAGCCATAGCGCATAGTTTTGCACGTTGCCTATTATTGTTAGAGAATAATTTTGTGCTGCACTTCAAATATCCGTGGCTGATTGAAAAGTATTCTTAACTTCCTGTATACCAGTTTTACAACTTAGTTCATTAATGCTTAAGTTTACACATAGATTCGTATTTGATAGCTGAGTACATATCTGAATTTTAAATTCGTCTAAACCTGTACGCGGCAGCAATTTGCTTGAGATAAAAATTTGAAGGCCGGGATTATAAAACAAAATTTACTTCAAGGCGTTAAACGCGCTTACACGCTTGTTGTGACTGCACGTGCACCTAGAAAATTTGTTGAGTATACTTTAGAAAAACGTGAGTTTTAGCTTGCACATGAGCTCCCCATACAAACAAGGTTAGCTTCTAATATCCATGTGCCGAATGCGATAAAAGCGAGCAAATTGTTTTTTACTCACTTCGTTAAATAAATGCGGATAAAAGAGAACGGATCAATTTTCAGATCAAACTCAAGTTTCTTGCACGAAAACGTAAAACGTTGCACCTATCATAGGACGCGTGTTCATTTAAGTTGGGCAAAAATACTTTTTGTGGATACGATACATATTATGTATTTTTCCGGGCAAATGCCCTGGGTTTAGCCAAAAAACCCTAATATCTGTAATATATAATGAACTAACCAACGCTACTATGATGGTTAACCGAATTACCTGTGATTACCAGCGGCAGTAACATCGACGAATTTTCCTCTGGCGCCTGCATCGCTAAAACTGTTAAAAACGATAAAATTTACCGAATCGACTATTTACCTCTGTGCCTTGGTCTAAATTAAATTTAGAAAATCCAAAATTTCAAAAAATGCAAAGACAAGTTTTACATTTAGTGGCCGAGGGATCACCCGGATGTTAATTTGTACCGGATACCAGAACACTGATAGTATATTTTCACCGGAACCGATGTTAACGTTGAAATAGCAGCAAACAAATTTGCGTACTGGTTGTAGCGTTGTACAAAAGTATGTGTTTACTGATTTAAAAATATCTTCTTTGCTTGAAATTTTTAATTCACACGAGTAAAACCGTTTAAGTAATAGCATTTTGTTATGCTAGCAAATCATATAAGCGTTCTTCCACGAACAAAACGGATTTTGGCAGATGCTGTTCAAAACAGAGTTTTCTGACACAATTTCTAAGTACAAACAAACAAACCCTTCAGTCGCTAACTGACTATCCACTGAATCATCCAACGTCAGTGATTTAGTTTTCTTTTTCCGTTTTCGTTTCCGGCGTTTGCTTTGATGAGCATCCGTAGCTGCAATCGAATCAACGTCAGACACATCAGCATCCCTGGCTGCAAACGTTGAATGTGTTACGAAACTAGCGTTAGCGACTACTTCATCCTGATCAAAGTCGTCATCGGGCCGGTTGAAAACGAACGAATCTCGTTTATTGTTGCGGCTGTAAACAACAAAAAAATGATCTATCTTGACAATAAATTAGCCAGGGTGGCAAACTTTGATTTCAGAGTCGGCAAAAATTCAAGGTTTAGAACCGAATTTGGTTTGGAAAACGCAGAATCCGGCCATATTCGTAAACAAGTTTGCAAAATTGAGCTCAAACACAGAATCACCGTTTCGAAAACCGTTGGCACTTGCAGTTCGAACCTCAGTGTATCTTTCACTAAAATTGAGTTTTGATATTTCAATATTCACACGTTTCTATTTACCTGCATCGTACGAGGATCGCTAGCTAAACCGGTAAGACAAACCGCTAAGATTTAATTTGTTTTGCACCATTTTTATCTTAATCACGGTATTTAACCAAATTTTGCAATTCGGAATCGACAAAATCGCAATGATTTCCAAGCCGGACTCAGTCAAATGGCTGCAATTAACCTGTGTATAATTCTATTGGATCACGCAAGCAGCAATATTGCGATTCACAAAAGGTGGATGTGACTTTTGAATAAGTAGTGACGGGCGGAATTCAAACATTCTGACCGGCTGTAAGTAGGAGTATTTAGCGATTCGCTAAATTTAATAGTTCAATGATTGTGGCTGTTTGTTAGGACAATACGTAGTATCATCATTATTAGCTGCAAACACAGTGGGTCATATTTAACTCGTTAATAAATCGTAACTATGCTAATTACCGCAGTTAGACTTTTTTGTTCCATTTCGCTGAAACTGACTAGAATATAAGTGCGTACAAAAATTCAGTTTTGGCACCTAAAAACAAACTCAACCTTGTACTATGTATCTACGTTAATCATCTCAGATCAAAGCAAACACAAATACTTTTGCAGGAGCGTGGCGCCCCCCTTCGGCAAAAGACTCATTCTGCTCTACTTAATAAGCGGGGCGCAACCCCATCGAGATTTTACCCACCGATTCAGCAAAAAATTTTCTTTCTCGATCAAACTTATGTGCCAATTTACTTTGACAGATCAAGGCTGTAACACGCCACGCCATCACCAGCAGTATAACCGGATGTGTTTTGTTTCGGTTTCTTTTTCTTCTTCTTTTTCTTTTTCACGAGACTATCATCCGGTATAAATTGTTCCGACAAATAGCGGTTACGATTTACAAACATATTAGTATATTATATATAACAACATTAACACATCCCATATCTGCGACGAAAATATAAACAATTCCCCCCGTAGATTTACTTGAAATATTCAGGGCTACGCTGAACTTTACTGTGCGGTACCTCAGCCCCCCCTTTAAAATTTAAAACCACTCACCCAGTGCGCTAAGTATAGAAGCTATTTTAACTTGACGCGCGGCGACTGCCAAAAGAATACGGCGAGTTGCGATATGCCAACGAGTGCAATTGATAACATTCCAACTCACTATTACGTGCAAAAAGCATCACCAAAGAATCGATAATTTTTTTGCAGTGCCGATACCGATACTCACGAAAAGTGTCGATTATCACCGATGACGACTAATCCACACATGCCTGGTCAAAATAAACGGAAACTGATATTGACGTATAAAAAGTTAAAAAATGTTTTATTTTTCTGCAAACACAATTGAAACATTTAAATATATCTAAAATTTGAACAAAAAACAGCTAATGCACCGTAAGATTTTGGGTGAATTTCGCCATTTCCCAAATCGCTCATACAGCATACCTCTGTTGAAAAATTGGCAAATGTATATATAAATCCGGCTTGAAGCCATAGTATAAGCATATTCCTAAGCCAATGCGTAAGGGACACGTAGCAATATATTTCTTGGGAAATCGGGAAAATGGAACCATCATATATATATTTTCGTTGGGAAAATGGAACGCAAATCAAATTGTTTTCAGACTGTACAAAATTTGTTAAATCGGCGGAGGGAAACGAAGATTTTCGTAGTTGGCGTACGCCACCTGTCAGTTCCCTTTGTACCTATTTGCTGCTTTGACAGCCCCCCTGACTTGCATATCACTGCATTTTAATTATAGATGGGCACCGGATTTATCAGCGATTCCAGCTGTCTGAAAAATGAACGGCTTAGTGTGGCGTTTGGGAGCGACAACCCTATCCTGCTTAGCGTTTTGAAAATGCAGAAGGTTCAAGAAAGCCCAGCTTCCTCCCCTGAGGCAGAAAAAGCACAAACTTGATCCAAAAAGTTTGGTTGTTACAGGAAAAGTTTCCTGCATTTGTTGTGAAATTAATAGTAGCTTAGGTGCACTAAACCAGTCATCAAACGCAAAAAATGACGCAACTCAAATCAGCGCGTCGTTTTACATACTAATATGCATGAAAAAATATAGATTTCTGAACTGTTGAAAATACGTTTTTGATTATCAGCATATGTTTCGATATATTACGACCAGAGCGACTACTGAATTTTTAGACCAATATTTCATTAACAATGTAACAATCAAAACATATCCTAAGTTTAAAGATATTTCTGAGTCTTGCCTGATTCGGGTTTCTCAAATCCGATTCCGAACCTACAATTTTTTTCTGAAACCAAATACAAAGTTTTGTTGCTACACTGCAGTACTGCAAAAAATGGTGAGTCAAATTGACTATCTCGGAAATAGGCTCTACGGGACTACACAAACTGAGTCAAATTCGACTCCGTCAGAGTCAAACGTGCGACTCAGTGAGTCGAATTGGACCCTGGCGGAGTCGAATTTGACTCAGTTTGTGTAGTCCCGTACTTTGTAAAAACTTTCTGTTTTACTTTAGATATATTTCATAAACTGTGCTATGTATAAAGTGTCCTAAATATTGAGTAAATTTTTGCTGATATAATGTAAATAGTCATTTGCTGAAACTAGTAAATGTAAAACTAAGAATTTTGTGTTTGTTTAAAATTAAGTAAAACTTTGCCAAGCACCATAGTAAGTAAAACCGACACTTAATTCCGCAACAGTTTTACTTAATTTTAAGCATATTTCTTTAGAGAGTAGATTTTATTTCGGACAGGCAATTTGACTCACCATTTTTTGCAGTGAAGGTACAACGATCAGAAAATCGACCTCTGTAAGAAACGGGCAGTTTTTTCCGTAGACTGCTATGGAGCAGCCTCAACCTTTGGGAAACTTTGGAGCATACAAGATTTGAAAGTACATTCCAAGTAGGTATATTAAACATGCATTGTCGTTCAAGCTTTTGATACAAGACAAATAACGTTTAATTCAACGGCAGAACTTTTTTTAAATCGGATTTACGGTGATGCCCAAAAAGCACCATATTTGGTGCTTTACATGACATATAAATGCATTACATTCTATTTAAGTCGATCCATTTCACTCAAAATGCAATTATAATACTCAAAACCAAACATTTTACTGTATAAAGACTCTGGTACGTGTTAAAATCATTTAGTTTTCTGTACACAATTTAGCGATATAACAAACAAGAGTAACTAACAAAAGTGTCCATCTAACAACTCCTACGCATCAATAATACAAACAGTGGATAATGACCATTCCGACAAGAGTATGCAACTGAGTACATTATGTGTACAAAAGAATGCACCCAGCGAACGTTGCGATTTGGCATACACCCCCTTATTTAGGGTGGCACAGTTTCGGGGTTGAGACAATTCCTGGCTTTAGACTTGCGGAAAAAATGCTCCCCACCTTACACGAAACAGTAATTTACCACTGAAGCTTTGTAAGTATTTCCTAGTGCATCGACCCCTCACTCTAAATAAGGGGGATATAGCAAAAAAACGCAACGCGTGGTGGTTCATTTTGTACCGCGCACAAACAACTAACTTGCATATATACTCTTGTCGGCCAATGTACAGAACAGGGCCGGAACAGTAGTATAAGCATATTCCTAGCCTAAGCCTAAGCTAAGCGTAAGAATGAGCCTATACCTAAGCCTAAAGCCTAAGCCAAAAATAGTCTTACGCTTACTCTATTACAGTCCCGTCGGAAAACGTTCCGGCCCTGTTCTATACATGGGCCCTCTTGTCCATGAAACTATCATCAACTCTTGATAACACTAAATTCATCAAATAGCAATGAACACCCCGGGTTTTATTAAAAGGATAAACCACATTTACATCAACGAAAGTAATTATATAAACCAAAGAAGGCAACAACATATTATTATAACATAACAAAGGTCCTTGAAAATTACCCATTGTTCTACTCTGCTTGCAAGGATATTATTCAGAGCAAATATGTTAAAAAGCACACAAGAAACCTAGTTTCAAAACAAACTACAAATCAGGTACGCTGAGAAACAGACATTCGAAAACCCAGCATGCTATCATTCTGTCGGGTTATTGTTCCAAAAACCTTAAAAAAACATTCTTCTTTTAGATACAGCTTAAGTTTGCACAAATTTCTATAAACATTTTCCTGAAAAACATCAACAACACAGACATTTTCATTGTTAAACTCGAGTTTACATCGAGCACTCCATATTGCCAATTGTGCATGTTGGACGATGAAATTAAAAGCTATTCTCTTTAATGGGTCGTGAATATTTCGTCCCAAAATTAAATCCGAAATCGTTATTTCATTTACTCCAGCTACCTGTTGCAAAACAGGAGTAATGAAAAAACTAATTTCTTGCGCCCGCAAACAATAAATAAACACATGAACATTATCCTCCCGCACTTCAATTCCATCCAAATAACAAAACGAACATACATTTGTCCCATCTGTAAAATGACTAGTGCGGTGATTAGTATACAATGACTTGTGTCTTAACCTAGCAATGAAACCGATAATTTAAGATAATGAGCATAACTGTCGCAACAGCATAACAAATATACTAACAAATACGTCTTGTTTAGTAGATCAAGCACTTTATATACAATGGTTTTAGTCATGGATAAAACTGTACGACGATCAATATAATATTTCTTTACTGTTTTTTCGTTTACTATAAAACGAAGTCAGCTTGAATAAATGCGAATCTAACAAATTGTGATTGTTTTAGTTCCAACTGTAAGCTAATTCAACGTACAATACAAACGTAAATTTGAGCACAAGCGTGTTTTCCATTTCATTGCATACGAAAGCTACCATGCAAGACAACATAACGCATCACGATCAATATCTTCAATATGTTGTTTTATATAAGACACTTCATACCGTTTGTCGTGTTCTTCTTGGTCAAAACTTTCCGACAACCCACCGTAGTAATCAACGATTGACAGGTTGTTGTTTGACTGCGTTCGTGCTACATCGACTGGTATATTTGGTTGATTTCGCGCCAAAAGACTAGCTAACAAATCATCATCAATATTATTACAATTTCGAGCGTCCAAAAAGCGTAACCGCGGCAATCCGTCTGGAAATTGACGAATCACCGACGCTGTGATAAATCGTATTCCGACTAAACTGAGTACTTTCAAATTGTCAAGGGATCGATACAGCGCAGCGAAACCAGTATCATCGATATAATAACACCAGTCCAAACATAATACTTGAAGTGCATGCAAATTGGCTGCCAACGCTAACGCACACTTTGTATTCATTTGTGCAATATCATAAAACATTAATCGTGTTAAAGTTTTGGCCAAATTTGGACTCGAAAACAAGCGACAAATCCCTGCCGTTGTAAACCGAGCCGACTTGCGTAAATGTAAATGACTCAGGCATCGAAGCGATGCGATACTTTGTAAGCTTTCGTCTGTAAGCAGTTCACAAAACGAAATTCCAAGCATTGCCAACTGAGTCACATTTGAGCATAGACACTCAATTGACGCATCGGTTAAATTAATACCATCCAGTTGAACAGTGGTCAAAGACGCTGAAAACTTTTTCGCCATTAACCCAATACTCAAATCAGTCACTTTATAAACTCCGTCAATATTGACGTACCACAACTTTGCCGATTCGTTTTGCATTGTCACCAGCGTGCTCACGCCAACATCAGTGACTTGTTCACAATGCGATAACGACACTTTGCTGAGTGTTTTCCAATTCGACGCAACAAATTCTAAACACGAATCTGTCAGAGCATTATTGCCATCGAAATTGAATTCTTCGATCAACGGACAACATTCAACAATCGCAACGACTGCGTCGAAATCCATCCAACGATTAAAACTCATATCGATATGAGTCAAATTCGGCAACTGAGTCACCAAAACGTTCGCTAAGGGACTACTTGAAGCGCTACTACTGGACTGAGTCAGGTCATCTACAACAGTAGCAATACTAACACAATGGAACGCCATGCGATGAAGATCTCGAAAATGTGTTGATATCAACTTGCCAAGGGCTACGGCTTGATCTTGATTAATATACGGAATGTCAACGTTCAGTTCTCGCCAAAAACAACCACTTGCGCCGAGTGCGTACCACCGCTTGCATACCAGCATGAGTCGAGTCGCAATGTCGCGTTGAGAAAAATACGAAAAAATATCACACATAATATGTGGTGGTAAGCAGCCAATACATGCGTTGTTCTGCATCGTAGAATGAAATCGCAGCACTGCGGTGTAATTTTACTGCAACTTGTAGGTAAACTCAGTTATTAGCAAACTAATTAACAGTGATATCACCGAAGGGGGACATCTTGTTCGTTTTGTACAAGTTACAAATCCGTACAAAGACACGTTATTGATATTGATGACATAGAAATATTTTTCTGTTTCAGTATTTGGCCCATGTAAAGATCAGCGGCGAAACGTTTTTTGTGGGATTGCAATAGAGTAAGCTTAAGCTTTAAACTAATTTTTTTGCTTTGCTTAGGCTTAGGAATATGCTCATTCTTACGCTTAGGTTTAGGAATAGGACCATTCTTACGATTAGGCTTTTGCTTAGGAATATGCTTATAATACTGTTCCGCCCCTGTTCTTTACATTGGTCCAGTATTTAGTATTTTATGACATCTGACGCGTCCAACACTCAGCGTTCCGCGAAATTTGCGTTTTCAAAATTCTGCTTACTAAACCCTTGCAAAATCAAAGTTTGTTCGATTGAACAATTCCACTAAACTTCTGTTCTGAACGATGCTGATCTTTCGCCTCTACGCGTAAGAATGAGCCCATACCTAAGCCTAAGCCTAAACTTAAACAAAAAATAGTCTAAAGCTTAAGTTTAGCCTATTACAAGTCCCGCCGGAAAACGCTCCGGTCGTGTTCTATACATGGGCCATAGTTATCAACAAGATTTCATCATGAAATAAGCAATATATGTCTAAGATGGTAGTTCACTCTTGCTCAACTCGTAGTGTTGATGGAAACTGCCTATAAATATAATGTCCGTCCGGAAATTCTTTTCTGAAAATTGTGACAAAAGTAAAGCGAAACACACTAAACAGATTAATTTTGCTAAATTGTGCAAAAATTTTACTACCGAAATTGCCGGAACCTCCGGCTAAAATTCTGCCGGAGCCGGAGGCAGACCTCCGGTTGTATCCTGCTAATTAGTTATAGAGTTATCTTTTAACAGTATGCGGTTTGTGTATTAATGTACTGTATCAATATTGTTAATTTCACATAAAAAATTTCTATGTTGCAAAAAGGGCTGTCACAAGCATTGTCATAAGTAGGCATCAATTTGGGACGCGTATTTTTCCTTGTGGATGATGGATGCCAGAGTTCATCATTTCTACCGAACCCACACAGGCTTAAAAATTGGTATTGGTATTGAATACACAATTTTCAATCAAGTTTCGAGGCTTAAGTATAAACTTGCTCAAACAAATCCTTCTAAACATATGCCAAAAACACAATATATTTTAAAAGAGTTATGTGTGTAACTGCAGATTACTAGTATATTATATATTCCTAGCAGCTACACAACTTGTTTGCCAGCGTAGGTGTATTTAGTGATGTGCTAAATATTGAAGTATAAGAACACTTATGTGCCGTACCTACTGGATTGCATACGCGTTTGCAGGCGTTTGTCGGTGTTCGAGCCTAAGCGAGATCGGATTTTTCACTTTCAAAAACATGAAACGTTTGAACCGAACCGCGGGAAGGCAGTTGCGGGGGCAATTTTCAGACCTGGAGCATGGTTTATTTTGCTTATGCGCCTGAAATCAAATATACGCAAGAAACTTGATGCCTATTACATGTTAACGATTCTTGCCAAACGCTACGTGCCCGCATAGTCTTTTCGACACTGTGCAACGTCCGCAAATATCTATGAAGGCAGTGGACATTTAACTGTTTGTGGTAACTTTATGCAGTTAGGTGTTTCCTGACGTACCGAGGACCTGTGATACGCGGACTGCACGCATGATAACGTGTGACCGACCCAAAGTTACAGCATTGCACAGAAAACTATTTCGAGCGTAGCAAAATACACGGCGTAGCAATTCGCGTTACGATACCCATATATACATCAATTTACCGGAACCGGAATTTGAAAAAATTACCGGAAACGGAAAATGAAAAATACATGTCAGCGAAAAATTCATTTTAAGTTTCTTTGTTGCAACATTATTGGTGAAATAACCCTAGTTGGAGATATGTATTCACTTTACTGGCGGCCAATGTTACTTTTAGGGCCGTAACAGTAGACTAAGCTTGTTCCTAAGCCTAAGCGTTGCAAAAGCGTATTCCTAAGCTTAAGCCTAAACAAAATAACGTCTAAAATGTAAGCCTACTATTTTAGACCCACCAGAAACCGGGACAACCCTAAAAGTAACATGGGCCTTATCTGCTGTACAGAAGCAAATTCTATCTTCGATGGTTTATTTTCGGCATTGATAAACGTCTATATGCTATACTAACGAAAATCTATTTAATTTTTATTGTCATTTTTAGTAAAATTTCTTAATTTCCACCTACCAAATTGTAATACCAGAATTTTTAATTCTGGTAAAAAATTTACAGGAACCGGAAGGTGAAAACCAGCCGGAACCGGAAACCGATTCAGACATCCATACAAGAGAAATATAATTTTTGAATTTATGCAATTATTTGAGTCTTATTCGCTCCGTTTAATATATTCAATACATGAAATTCCACGCAAAAATAGTGGCTCACACGCGACATGTTTAGGTTTATAAAATTTATTTGCACAATAAAACGCCAGAAAAATTTTAACAATTTTCGAAACAAAACAAACGGTTTGCACATGTGAGTTGCTATTTCAGCAAACGCCATTCTGCAACCCTTTCTTGCATAAGGAACCATAAGGAATCGTGTCAAAAATACAAAGCTATTTTAACATTTTTCTCGTTTCAAACAGCATCAATGAGCAACAATTTTTTTGCAAGTAGTGAAAGTTTAAAATGATTAGCTACAGCAGGACAACGCTACAAGTTAAACGATTTTAGCGCTTGTGAAAACGAGCAACACTGTTAACATCGCTGTATTATAGCATATTACTACACAAAAAATGCTTGACTTAAAGTCAACACCGATTCCAAAGTTTTAATAAAATTAATTTGCAACTGTTGGAAATTAATTACCAGACCTTAACCAAGTAACGACCAGAATGTAAACGGAGAGTGAAAAAACTGAAACGGATAGTGATCAAAATAACAGAAACGAAAAACGAAGATTGAATATAAAAGTTCCAAAGATGTTTTATGTTTCTGCACACAGTGGAGGCGTGCAAATATGTAGTTACCGGGTTTTCTAAAATTTTAACAAAAAATGGCGGATGCATCGAAATTTTTAAGCTTTTGAATGAATTTCGCAATTTATATTTCATTTTGAACCATTGTGGCACATCTGCAATGAAAAATTTTGGAGATATACCCATGATATATAACTAATTTTCGGCGTACAAATAACAGAATTTTTGTTTTTATAACCGAAACAGACACTGATTTTACCGAAAACGGATATCCGATTACACCCTGGTTACGACTAAATTTCGATATTTCAAATACAGCGTTGCTTGCTAAGTAATCGTGCCAAAAAACACTATTATAAACGCTTTTGCGTTGCAAACACCATCTTTCAAATCGCTTTTGTAAGCGAAAAACTTTCAAATAAATAGCTTAAAACGCTATTAAGCAAAAGCTTTTTAACGTTTAAATAGTGCTAAAACCTATGACATGTGACCTATTTTAGAAAACACTCTCATCGCATTCCATTAAAACCAAAGTGTATAACTTCCTGCAACGGTTTAGCTTCCTACACACTGACCCTGACGCATGTATACATGACGGGAGAACCCATTTTCCGCAAGACAGCTATAGTGTAATCTTACGCTTGGCTTTTTTGCTTAGGCTTAGATACAGGGTTATTCTTACGCTATACATTGTCTATCACACTCAACTTTTTTCAAAAATTTAGTGTCTGTACAAATCCCAGACCATAGTTCTGTCGTTCTCACCCAGGAGACTTTACTTTCAACAGACACAGCCCATCAATCGGGGTATTAGGATCGGAGAACACAACTGTAATCAAAGCTCTAGGCGCTGCCGTCCGTTCTATTTCTTGCACCACTCGATTAACTTCAGACATATCGCTACAACAGTTTGGGTCAGTAACTCGAAGTTCAAGAACATTGTAATCGCCTTCCAGTAAGCGTTCGCAAAATCTTTCCCCAGCTTTTGTGATTAAGTCCTCGTGAAAATGTAGCGATCCAGCAGCTTTGCAGCACTCGAGTATGATATTGCGATTGCGTCTGCGCTTTGATTTCTTAACAACACATGCTTGTTTAGTACTTTCACCAACCGATCTGCCCTCTTCAACATTTTCCACACCGCTTTCCTGATCTCTGTTAGCTAAACTGCGTGCACTAGCATCATAATTGTTCGATACGGTACAATTATTATCACTCGTTTGTACCATATGCACTATTTTCGAATTTCCACTGTTTCCTTTGATTGCTACCGCTTCCCCATTAGCACCGTTCGACTCATTGGTTGTTTCATTACTAGCGCACGTCGATGATGGTCCAACCCAATGAATGTTACGTTTACAACTAGTTAAAAATTCAACAATAGTTTGAATTTGTCCACCCGGTTGCGATAAAAAGGCATCAGTTGGACTGAGCAGTCGTCCAGGTACTGCATCCGTAAACGTCAAATCATTAGAAAAAGCTGACTGTTTTAGCTTGGCATCATCCACTGATACAAGATTGTTAATTAATTTGGTACGATCTCTTCGCGGCGAGCTTGGTTTAGCATCTGTTTCGCTTGCACTGGAAGTATCGAGATCGGGAAGTTCACTAGTACAAGAAAACCCAACAGAATTTGCTGTCTGTTGGTTAACACATCCCCTGCATAATTTATGCCTCAGTGTTCTGCAAACACACGTCTGAATACTACAAATAATTTCTATCGGTTCAGAGCATCCTAAACATCGTCTAGATTTTTCGCTGGGCTCAGATATACTGTGATCCGCTACACCAGCTACAGAGTTTTCATTACAGTTATGGTTTTTCTTTCGAGATTTTTTCTCCGGCGGCTCTCCATTTTTCAGTTTATCAGTATTTAATCTTTTACGATGGAGTTCCAGTTTATCATCAGCCTTCTGGATTACCTTTTGTTTGTATTCTTCAAGCAAAACGTTGCCCGAACAAGTAACACCGCTTTGATTTGAGCCGGATAAAATGTCAGCGGAAACGTCAGAATTTGTTGAATCAGACTCCAGTTGTACGTTTTTAATACACGAGTTTTCAGCAGCTTGCATTTGTTTGAATGTTTGATATTTCCAGCCAAGGGCTACGCAACCGAACTTCACACCTTTCTTCAGCTTAAAATATGAACTGCTTGGACATAGCACATAGTGACATGATATTAAATAAAATATTATGGTTCGCGCTGAAATTGTGACACTTTCAGTTCCATGGCATATTTCAAAACATCATTGTTTTATTTGTCTGTTTACATCGAACATCAGTAGTTTATATTTCGGTCAAAATCATTGCAACCCAGAAAAAAATTACGCTGCTCATGAAAGTCGGTTCGGCAAAATCAAATAGCATCAAAGGCCCGGCATCGCGTTCACGGCGTAAAGTTTGTGCCCATCCATACATAAAATGGCCATTGTAAAGATCAGGGACGGCACGTTTTTCTGTAGGACTGGTATAGAGTAAGCTTAAGATTTAGGCTAATTCTTTTGCTTAGGCTTAAGTATAAGCTAATTTTTACGCTTAGGCTTAGGTTTAGGAAAATGCTTACACTACATACTGTTCCTCCCCAGTTTTTTATATTGTTCCATAGTGATACTTACCCTCTATATTTAATCACTGGCAAAGAAGAAAAAACCCGATTAGCTAAGACACATTGGCTGGGTTTCTAAAACCTTACTTAAGTATTTACTAAGTTATACTTAAGTAATTATTTAAGTTACCTACTTAAGTAAATACTTAATTTTTTGAGCAAATACAAATAAACACCAGATGTGATAAACGATCATAACAAAAAAGTTATAGTATTGCCTTATTAAGGAGGTATCATGCGTTGACAATTTTAATTAGGCTACGGCTAATATGACCGAACTGTTACTCTGTAATATATCAAATTTAGTCAGTTAGTATTTACTTAACTTAAGTATGCTTGTAAAAACGACAAAATGGCTAAGTAATTGCTTGGCACCTACTTAAGTACTAAGTCACACTTAAGTAGGGTTTCAGAAACGCAGCCACTTCCGTATTCTCAAATGTGCGTACCATTTATAACCAGTTTGTTGATATGACTTATAAGTTTCGAACTCGTGAATGGTGACGTTCAAATTGTGCGCCAATTTTGCCATTCGCAATTGCATACATTCCAACGGCTGAAACCCTGTCAGAAACGAGTAACTGGTGATATGTGCTACACGCATTTGAGAAAATAGACCGTTGTCTGGCATAGCAAACTAACTTTAACTTTTAGCAGCTTCATCGTTGTCAAAGCATCTTCAATAGAACAATGGCCTTTCGCACTAGTTTGAATCTCCTCTCCGAGAAACGTGTTCGAAAGAGTTGCAAGGCTTGACTTCAACCGTTTGTCGCCGCTCAAATTGAACGCAACGCTTAAATCGATGACATACGGATGAAACATTCGTAACGCTTTCAAATCAAAATTAAACGAATGTCCGCATAAAATCCCGTCACTGGGCAGTAGCTTACGCAGTGTTTCTTGAATCTGAAAAACATATTGCCAATGATTGTAAAATAAAAATGTTTCATGACAATTCGGAAGGTTCGCTTAAACTTTTGTGAATTAGTAAAGTAATAAATACAAATAATAACAAATGCTACTGTTTAAAAGATTGTAAGATTTACTTAATTATTGTTGAACCGTTTCAGATTTAAGCTATATATGGGTTTTTAATCACTCAAGATTCACTTTAGAGACAGTAGCGCCATGTCACCACTTTAAGCCAGAACAAAACGTATCACAAAAAATCGAAACGCTCGTATGAATTATTGAACCGATAGGAAAACCAATAGGTAAATATCAATAAAACCGCAGATTGTGAAATTTAGCAACAATATCATGACAGCATCGAGCTATAAATGTGTGTATACCTCTACAAGGCGCGTTGTAACTGGTGCTAGCAAACTCGCCGTAATACCAGAGTATTTTGTCAAATAGTCAGTTATAGGTAGATCCGGTTTGACGAGGGAATCAAAAACAACGTTGCAATCCTCATCAACAATAGATATTCGAGTCAAGTGATGCATTGAATACTGTGACTGTTCGCCAGCCATACACATTTCGCAGTCGATCGCATAAATAGGACTGCCAGAATGAACCTATAACAATAAAAAATAAGTTGAATTCGTGCGCACATACCGAACTTATGTGTCTTGGTAGCTGTGACCGCAGTGACTGAGTTATCCAAAGTACTGCGCTCAAAAATCCATCAAATTGCTAACATGAGCAGAAAGTGGCATAAAACCACGTTAGTGATAAACTTTTACGCATCTGGCCGTAGCAACTTGAACTGCGATCTATCACCGCGTGAGCGCAACGGCTCCATCTTAGAACACATGCTTTTTAGGACTTAACCAGAGAGCTTATGGTTCAAAACGGTTTGTGATTCATCTCCAAATGTTTTTAACTCTTTCAAATTGTAACACAACAGACTCCCGTAGTACGTAACCACCTTTCAAAATCCTATCTGCACCCCTTGTACCTTTTGATAAACGCTTTTGGTGTAAATATAATCTTCTGTGTCCGCCATATTTGGAAGCGGATACTGATCCAGAACCATATCCAACATTGGCAGTAACAAATCCAGACGACAATCCGTTTTAGACACTGAACTTGCAGCGTCATCACTGAAAATTGCAAAAAATAATGATTGACAATATTATACTCAAATCCATAACGGAAATCCAATTTTGGCAGAAATTCAGCTGGAACCGAAAGTGCGCCGGAATTTGTGCTTTAGATATTTATATTACTATTACTCATGCTTGCACAGCCAAAAACCAAGCCTTGCTTGCGAACGTTCTAAACTGATTGGTTGAAAAAGTCAGATATTATTTGCTCATACAAATGTCCCACATGCAAAAGTTGCATAATCGCAATTGACCAAAGCTCCACTATACATCTAAATTGCATTCTAAACGAAATATTATGACATTTAGAGTTATATAATCTCCAACCGTAAACTAACCACGTCATTCGGCTATCAATAGCCATGCCAGATAACTAAGATATTGTTGTGCTTCATAAGGTTATAAACATTCAGGTATAGATACCTTTTCGCATTTGTTTGATCCTCTGAAGAACTGCTCAAACTTTCTCTTCGCTTCAACTCTTCTGCAGCAGCTAAATTGATCGCCATCTGCGCGGGTTGCACAAGAACACTAAAACAAACCACAGCATAACACCAAAAGCCTCCGCATTAAACTTCAATTCGCACGAGCTCAAAATAAAAGCGTTAAGTGGAAAATAACATTTTATGATTCTATTGAACTGAAAACATCAAACGAATAAGACTACGTATGTAATTTAGGCATTAAGCGGATAACAAGTTAATATGTACAACGACCTGCAGCACGCCAGTGTATTGCGCTTACATGAGCATTCATACATGGTATGCACAAAGTAATGCCTTTTTATTAGCATTATCTTAGCTTTCGGATGAATTCAGTTTTTCAAACGTTCACACCTATTAAACAACTCCTGGACACAACAAGTAAATGAAAACAAGTGAATCTTATCTAAACAGTAAACCTACGTAAATAAATTTGAAAGTAGCATTTTGCACGATATAAACTTGACGGAATGAGCGAATTTTTTGGAAATGAAAGAAAAACAAGTCGTTTCATGTCTTCGATACGTTTCAGATGAAATGCCATTAACGTATATGAAAATCACGTGACTGACTGCACGCCATGGTTTCACTTGACACCACCGAGGTTTATATGCTGTTGCAGGACCGACACAAGCGTATAACAGTAAACTTTGTACATCGAATGGCATCAATTTTGCGACATTTCGCGAACTTCCAAGGACCTGAAACAAAACAGTCTAACGCTGCAAAAACAGTAGTGTAACGCTGCAAAACAATGCTATAATACAACATACAAACTACACAAAACACTTCATATCAACTCGTAACGTTAAATATATATTCATCAGGGTGCGACCGCATATTAATCTACAGCACACTACAACCGAAGCCGCACAGTTACTTCTATACCGGGACCGGATATAACCGGATATAGCACATAAGTCTAAACACTCTTGAAAGTAATTCAGTCGCACAAAAGTAGATGTTTATGCTCAATGAATATTAATTGTTAGCTTGGATTTTGCCGTGCTTTTCCGTTAGTGAAAACTTTATCAGCCTTACTTGCCTGGTAACGAAATCGAATCAAATGTTATATAACTTTGCACGTATACGTTTTCAACAAGAAACAACCAAAAGCTTAATACTCACACCATCCAGCAAAGACTGTCCCTTCGAATTCCTTCGTTGATCACTCAACAATCGATGCAACGTAAGCGACAACCGTACGCGAGAATTGCTTTTGTCATTCATTATTTGCCTGAGTTGTCTAGACACTACCTTGAGATCTTGGATGTCGGTTCTGAATAAAATCTTTCAATATTAATTTTATGCTAAAACTAAGACAACTGCCTAGATTCCAAATAATCTCTGTCCACAACTATACACAAATATATACCGTGTCGCTATATTTAATTATAATGCATCGTGGTGGATTTAGATCGAGACATTATTCAATGTATAATAGCTTCAGTAAAACCCATATCATTGTGTTCGCCAAAGTCATTGAAAACGAACAACAATCTACCATTAAAATGCGTGAAGTTAATTAGAACCAAATATAAACTTTAGAATTCATAAAAGTTGTCAAATCTATAAAAGTTTTAACTATCGCTACGGCTGCATACGTACGTACGTACTGTTCGCAACACCCTGGAACAACAGCTTTGACGATATCGAAATCAATTAACAGAGCATCCCGATTCTTGATTAAAGTGAGTTCCGCTAGCCGTTTTCTAGCCTTGTTCTGTTTACGCTCGTCTTTCTTTTTCATGAAACTGAACAAATTTTCATGTACATATATTGCGTGCGAGCATATTTTAATCTGAAAAACAGAAGCTCATCAAAATGTGTATTATGCGGAGTTCACGTGTTAACTGGGCCGCCCAGAACACATCGTTAACCATTACAGGTATGTCGACCAAAATTGAATGTCATTATGATGTTGGGTTTTAAATCACTGCTCTGAAGTATTCATTGCATACAAGTATGTAGTCATGTATCTTTTCATACCATGGGACATTTACGGGGTATTATATGACAATGACACTACAAAAATCTTGTATATTGTTACATGATATTAAACGATACGATACAATTTGTGAACAGTAATAAGTGAAATGCTTAACAGCTAGAAAACGAAAAAGTAAACGATTTCGAACATTGAATTAGCTTCAAAGTTTCCATTCCCGTCGAAATTTTCGCAGAAATACAGTTCAACCCAGAAATACTTCAAATTTCCATTTTAGCACCATAAAATTATACAGGAGATTATAAGCATGTAAGACATGCTTGCACTGGTGCATATACAATATATATTAAATACATATTGTGTTGTGTGCTAGCTGGCAGCATACGTGTCGACAAATATATAATGGTCGATTATAAAAAGTAGTTGAATAGATGGGCTACGTGGCGCAGCGGTAGAACGTTCACTTAAAAAACTGCAAGCTTGCAGTTCGATCACCGCTATGCAGATCTGCTTTCCCAGCTGCTTAGTAAAAAGTCTGAAGTTCCAGACTGTTTGACCTGGACTGACAGACAAAAAATTGCTAGCTTACTCTAACATTGCAGACATTTAAAAACGTGTCATAATTGACAGAGACTAATGTCTGTCAAATATCATAATGATATTGCAGTACAAACGGTGAGTATGATATCAAGATAGCAGACAACCTATAGTGGATCGATGTGCGCACAAAATGTATATACCTTTACCCTAAATTACTATGAGCTGCTACCTGAGTTAGCGCGAGTAAAAGCAAAACCAACGTATTTTACGCTAATTATTTTATACTAACTTTATGAAAAAAAACCGTTACACCCAAATAACACGAATAGAATTTATAGCTCAAACTTTATTTCCTGTAAAACCCGAATAAGATCACAAAATAATGGCAACCAAACGATAATATGCTTGATTTGCCGAACTATATTCAATTACGATGCTTCTATAATTCTATTCAGTAGACTAAATGTTGCCTTTCTATTTCGATGCAACCGACGTGGGCTTTAACTCAGCCAAAAGCCCACTAGTAACACAGTCCGTAACCACAGTGATTCCACTGAATCCCCAAAGTGGTATAACTATAATCCAGTTACATAGAATTGCACCAAACCTACAGTAATTTCTCCAAGTAACTAGAAAAAACTCCAATCTCGGTAAACACATCAACAAAGGTTTATCCGTATACTCCACATCCGAAGCCTCCGCTCGCTTTGTACAACTTTGCTACAATTTAAGTAAAATCACTACGTAGCTCACATGAAGCTTCCGTAGCAAAACGCAACTAAATTTAACTTCACATGCTTACATGCCCCTATTGTCATCAAAGTCGTCCCCTAACCGTCAATCTTATTTTTTACTGGATACAGCGTTACAAGAGGAAGCAATTTACCACTGCGCTAGCGGCGTAGCCCCCATGTCAGTGTACATAAGAACCACGACGTTAGAGCTTCTACTAAACAGCTGGAGATGTCGGTGTATAGGGGTCGTTCAAACAAGCGAGCTACAGATCCTTAGCGAATGCTTAAGCTCCTCCGCTGCGCAACGTAGCCCACCTCTCCAACTAACTTTTTCGACGATTTTATATATCGAATGTATGCTGCCGGCAAGTATACTATATAATGTGCATTGTGATTGTATATGCCCCAGAACAATCATTATTGCATGCTTGTGACATGCTGATGCATGGAGGCAAAATGAAACCTCATGCTGTGTTTATGTTGAGGTTCTTGTTGATTGTAAGCTGTTTCAAAAATTGCGAGGCATGCGGTTTTTGCGGTAGGTTATTCCGATGTACTAATTCTTTTCTATTTTCAAATGGGAAGCAAGTTACAAGCACTGTCCCACATGAATCGTAGAATAGGCCTTATTCTCCGAGCGTTCAAATCTCGTGATATGATTGTTATCCGTCGAATATTTGTTGGGTATGTAAGACCACTGCTTGAGTATTGTTCTGAAGTTTGGGTCCCCGGTTTATTTGAAGGATATTTGTGCAATCGAAAGGATCCAGAGTAAATTCTTAAAAAGAATACATGGGTCTTCGGAGATTACATATTGTGAGCGGTTGCTACCGCTGATGCCTAAACGGTAAGGACATAACCGTGTAATGAAACTATGAAATATAGACGGGTAATGACACACCCGTGGACTTAGAATATTTTCCGGATAGTTACATTAGCAGACAAAAACTGGTTTTCCTCTTTGAGAGGAAAATCTGGAAAAGTAAAAGAGATAATATTTTCCGTCTGGATTAAGAACCAGCTTTAAGGAAAATTATTGTAAGAGCAAAATAGCTGGTATTTTGCTCTGAAGAACCTGTTTGATTCTAGATTGGAGTTTTATGCAAATTGTTGTTTTGTGAATGCAATTCAGTCTGTAGTTTTGTCTTGTGCTATGTGGTGACAATTTTCCGGGAAATTGGAATGAATTCTAATTATTTTCGAATTGTTTGCTTTACGCAGCATTAATGCTGCTCTAGTTTCTTTTTGGAATTTAGATTTAATTCCAACTTAGTTTTCTATTTAGTTTTCAATCATGAGTATTGAAAACTAATCGTGTTCGTATTTGTAAGTTGCATTCTTACTTGTTCGTATTAATATGTTATCTTACTTGTTATTTAAGCTGAACCCTAGTCTTGTTTATTAGCGAGTTCGACGGGCTTCTGAGTGCTAAATCGGCGATCGAAACCCCTGTTAAGGCTGGAATTGGATGAACTCGCCCAGTCCTCTGACAATCTTAATATTTAGACCCCAGTCTATTAATATATTCCTAACTCACATGGTGACCACGATGGTCTCCGAAAAGCCCGAAATTTTTTAATTTATAGGTGTATGTGTCAAATTCGACAGCGAATTCGGAAGAAATTCGCAGGACATTAAAATTTCTTACCGATTCCCGCGTACAACATCCTACAAGCCTACCTTAAGGGTCTATCTATGTGTTTCATACAGGCCTAAAGTCTTCCCTATCATAGCTGGCTATCACAGGCATTGATATAACAACTCAAAAATATCACAGCTCAAAAGTATCACAAAAAAGTATCACAATTAGAAACCAGTTTACACTGGTGTACACTAAGCATATCGCATAAATATCACAGTTAAATATAACTATCACAAATAACAAACTAGTTTTGTGTGTATAATAAATACATACACACAGGTAAAAGCAGTAGCGCAATA